>JANPWX010000148.1:169255-243469 GCA_024734555.1 Trochalopteron elliotii | reverse complement strand
TAATAATAATAATAATAATAATAATAATAATAATAATAATAATAATATGAAACAATGAAACCTCTCGCCGCTCTGAAGAGAGATGGCAAAACTGGGAGTCCGTGCCAGGAGTCTGTTTATCAGTCCCAGTCTCTTCGGTGCTGGAAAATGCCGAGTCCCGGCCCGGTGGGCCACGGGTGCAAGATCTCGGTGCTCTCTTGGGTTTTTCAGTCCAGAGCAGATTTAAACAGTCCCAAAGAAAAAAAAAAAAGGAAAAAAACAAACAGTCCAGGAAAGCTTCTTTGCCTCAGCTAGCTAGACTAACAAAGGGAAGAAAAAATTCTCTCTGGCTGCCCTCCGTGCATCCGACGAAGGAAAAAAAAAACAAACCACACAGTCCCAAGGACGAGAGCAGATCTAGAGGAGTGAGCACTGTTTTTCAAAACAAACTGCGCGCTTCTTCTTTCCCTGCTCTCTCTCGGAACTAGTCTTAAAGGTACAGAACACAGAACAGACGATGTGGGGATACAGGTATTATAGTCACCTTAGGACATTCTACCTCTTATTACTATATTGTTAACTTATTAAAACTAATTGAATTCTAACTCTACAAACACACATTATCCATGTATATATCTACATAAAAACAATATACAGCTATATACAGACAATGGCAGTGGCATTTAACAAAAGGTGATATGTACACATGGTTTTCATCCAACAATCAGATTTCTCTGAGGTACACATCGTGTTGTTCCATCTTTCTGCATTACCCACCATGTACAACCTGGTCTTTGAGCAAAGACAATCCCACGGATGGGTTTGTCTGTATTTGAAGTGGATTTGATCCAAACTGTTTTCCTTAACAAACCTCTTGCATGTACTACAGGGACTTTATCTCCATTTACTGTATGCAGGAGCTCAGACTGGGCAGGGCCTGCTCTGTTGGTGGAACTTCGGGTGTTAACTAACCAGGTGGCCTTTGCCAGATGCTGCTCCCAGTTCTTGAAAGATCCCCCACCCAATGCTTTCAAGGTGGTTTTTAACACTCCATTGAATTTTTCTACTTTCCCAGCAGCTGGTGCATGGTAGGGAATATGGTACACCTACTCAATGCCATGTTCCCTAGCCCAGGTATTGATAAGGCTACTCTTGAAATGAGTCCTGTTGTCTGACTCAATCCTCTCAGGGGTACCATGCCTCCAAAGAACCTGCTTTTCAAGGCCTAGAATGGTGTTACGGGCTGTAGCATGAGGTACAGGGTAGGTCTCCAGCCACCCCATGGTGGCTTCTACCATTGTGAGCACGTAGCGCTTACCTTGACGTGTCTGGGGTAGTGTGATATAATCAATCTGCCAGGCCTCCCCATATTTATATTTGGACCACCGTCCACCATACTATAGGGGCTTCACCAGCTTGGCCTGCTTGATTGAAGCACATGTGTCACAGTCATGAATAACCTGAGAAATACTGTCTATAGTTAAGTTCACCCCTCGGTTTCATGCCTACTTATAGGTGGCATTTCTGCCCTGATGACCTGAGGCATCATGAGCTTATCGAGCCAGGAACAACTCTCCCTTGTGTTGCCAATCTAAGTCTATCTTTGACACCTCTATCTTTGCAGCCCTATCTACCTGCTCATTGTTTTGGTGCTCTTCATTAGCTCTACTCTTGGCGACATGGGCATCTACATGATGGATTTTTACAGGCAGCTTTTCTATTCAAGTGGCAATGTCTTTCTACTCTTCAGCAGCCCAAATTGGTTTTCCTCTATGCTGCCAGTTAGCTTTTTTCTACTTCTTTGACTATCCCCATAAAGCATTGGCTACCATCCATGAATCAGTATAGAGGTAGAGCTTTGGCCACTTCTCTCTTTCAGCAATGTACAGGGCCAATTGAACAGCTTTGAGTTCAGCAAGTTGGCTCGATCTACCATCTCCTTCCGTGGCCTCCACACAGCTGCTTTCCACTTCTGGTTCATTCCCACTATGTGACAGGAACCGTCAGTGAAAAGAGCGTAGGGTGTTTCTTCTGCTGGCAATTGGTTGTATGGTGGAGCTTCTTCAGCACGTGTCACTGGTTCTTGCTTTTTTTAATCTGTGAGACTAAAGTCTTCATTTTCAGGCCAATTTGTAATTATCTCCCAGGGCGATTCAGTTTTCCAATACGGGCGCGCTGTGTGATGACAGCAATCCACTTACTTCATGTAGCATTGGTGGCATGGTGGGTAGAGGGAACCTCTGCTTTAAACATCCACCCCAGCACTGGTAGTCGGGGTGCCAGGAGGAGTTGTGTTTCAGTGCCTATTACCTCTGAGGCAGCTTGGACTCCTTCATAGGCTGCTAAAATTTCCTTTTCTGTGGGAGTGTAATTGGCCTCAGACCTTCTGTAACTTTGGCTCCAAAATCCCCATGGTTGTCCTCAAGTCTCCCCAGGCACCTTCTGCTAAAGACTCCAGGACAGACCATGGCTCCCGGCTGCAGAGTAGAGCACGTTCTTCACATCTGGTCCTGTTCTGACTGGGCTAAGGGCCACTGCATGAGCGATCTCCTGCTTGATCTGGGCAAAGGCTTGCTGCTGTTTGGGGCCCCAGTGGAAAGTGTTCTTCTTGCGGGTAACCAGGTAGGGAAGACTCACAATCTGGCTGTACTTAGGGATATGCATTCTCCAAAAACCTGTGGCACTTAGGAAAGCTTGTGTTTCCTTTTTGTTGGTAGGTGGAGACATTGTTGTGATCTTGTTGATGACATCAGTAGGAATCTAAAACCGTCTATCTTCCTATTTAATTCCCAGGAACTGGATCTCTCGAGCAGGTCCCTTAACTTTGCTCTTTTTGATAGCTAATCTAGCTTTCAGCAGAATCTGGATGATCTTCTCTCTTTTCTCAAACACTTCAGCTGCAGTATTCCCCCACACAATGATGTCATCGATGTACTGCAGATGTTCTGGAGCCTCACCCTTTTCTAGTGCAGTCTGAATCAGTCCATGGCAGATGGTAGGACTGTGCTTCCATTCCTGGGGCAATCGGTTCCAAGTGTACTGCACACCTCTCTACGTAAAGGCAAACTGAGGTCTGCATTCTGCTGCCAAAGGAATGCAGAAAAATGCATTAGCAATGTCAATAGTGGCGTACCACTTTGCAGCCTTGGACTCCAGCTCGTACTGGAGCTCCAACATGTCTGGCACAGCAGTACTCAGCGGTGGAGTCACTTCATTCAATGCACGATAGTCCACAGTCAATCTCCATTCTTCTTCAGATTTATGCACAGGCCAGATGGGGCTGTTGAAGGGTGAGTGGGTTTTGCTGACCACCCCTTGGCTTTCCAGCTCACAAATCATCTTGTAGATGGGGATCACGGCATCTCGAGTTGTTCTGTACTGTCGGCGATGCACTGTTGAAGTGGCAATTGGCACTTGTTGCTCTTCCCCCTTCAGAAGTCTTACAGCAGATGGGTTCTCTGATAGTCCAGGCAAGGTGTTCAATTGCTTAACACCCTCTATCACTACAGCCGCTATCCCAAACGCCCACCTGAATCCCTTCAGGTCTTTGAAATACCCATTTCAGAGGTAGTCTATGCCCAGAATGCATGGGGCCTCTGGGCCAGTCACAATAGGGTGCCTCTTCCATTCATTTCCAGTCAGACTAACATCAGCTTCCACCAAAGTAAAATCTTGTGATCCCCCTGTCACACCAGCGATAGAGACAGATTCTGCTCCTACATGTGTTGATGGAATTAATGTGCACTGTGCACCAGTATCGACCAAGGCCTTATATTCTTGTGGTTCAGATGTGCCAGGCCAACGAATCCACACAGTTCAAAAAACATGGTTGTCCCTAGCCTCTACCTGGCTAGAGGCTGGGCCCCTCTAAACCTGGTTATCCGTCTGTCCCTGGGTGACTGGAGCTACTTCCTTCTTAGTGGAACTTCCTCTCTGAGTCTTGCCACCCAACAATTCACGCAGCCGTTGTGCCAGATCATCGGTAGATTTTCTATCCCATCTCTTCATATCTTCTCCACAATCACGCAGGAGGGACCACAGCCTACCTCGTGGGATGCCCCCTCCCTCTCTATCTGGGGAACGTCTGCGTTTGGTGCCAGAACCTCTGACCTGTACCGCCGAGATTTGGAGAAAGCCCTCTTTCATCTCTTTAATCTCATCTCTGAGTATATGGTGATTCTCCTCTATTTTGCCTTCTAATTTCTGCAGACAGGTTTCTACGGCTGCAATTCTGGCATATGTTGGGCCATGCACAGCATCTGCATATGCTCGAAGTTTTCTTGCCATATCTGTCGGAGGCCAGGGCATCCCTTTGGGTGACCTGAGACCTGAGGAAGAGAATTTGAGCCCTGGACAGGGGGGTGTGAAGCCGGTCCAGGGGGGTTGGAGACCTTGGCACACAGCCCAGAAAGACACCGAGTTTGATTTTAGTCCATGGGAAAAGCTTCCAGCACTAGGAGAAGAATTGCAAACCTCAAGGGTGTGAAAATAGTAGCTTAGCACAGCACAGGGTGAAAAATTTTGTAGTTTTAGGATTCTTAGTATAGAGGTAAATGGGGGACAAGATGGAGGATTTAGGGTGTTGCCCTAAGTTCTTCTCCTTCCTCCTCGTCCTCCATCTTCTGAGGTAGTGATGACACAAAGTAGTTTGAGGGGATTGGGTTAAGGTACAAGTGACCTTTCTAGTATAGGCACTAGGCATTGGCACAAATTAGTAAATAATGGACACGTAGTTATCTGTATAAGAGTAGAGCACCGCCTCACCGAGGGGCAGTCGCCTCGTGTCCCAGCCGCTGTCCGGACCTCGGCTGGGTGCAGAGAAAACTTTAAGATATCAAATAATAAACAACACGAGAAACCTGAAAACAAGGCCTTGGAGACTCTGCTTTCTTACGCGGCGCAGGGCTTTTAGAGGGCCAAGGACTCCTAACAGCCGGAATCTCGGGTGAGAAAACCAAACCCGAGACATATCCAGCACGCTCTCCCCCATGTCGTCCCCCTTCATTATTGCTAAAGAAGAAGAGTATTCTTGTGGCCCAAGTCGTACAAGTTTTCGCCACATCACAGGTGTACATGGTACCAAGTCTGGGTTCCTAGTGTTTACGTCATCTGAGAAGATAATCTCCGCCACTGCCATTTCTCTCAAGCGCTGAATCCCTTGTTCTATGGTCTTCCACTGGGTTTGCTGCATATAGAGATCATCTGCACATAGATATCTTTGTGCCACACTTCCCAGGATCCCTTCCCAGAGACTGCAAGGGGTAGCCCCCCTCATCATTCCTTGGTCGATAACCGGATCATGTGACAGGGATCCCAAATGCCTCGCTTCAGTGCCGTCCAAAATTGTAGCCTCACCTGCAGCATCCCAAAGACGGACTAACCAACTGATTATAGATTCATCTGGTAGTCAAGTGTAATCCTTTCTTAGGCCTCGAAGGTCCTTCAGGGAGAAGGACTCAATAGTGGCTCCTGATCGTGTGCCAGTGGGTTGGACATTTGACCTTGTGCCAGCTGGTTGGACTCTTGATTTTGTGTCAGTTTGGTCGGCTTCTGATTGGGTGTCAGTTGGTTGGATGTCTGATTGGGTGTCGTCGGGAGGCATCGTTGAGGGTCCTTCACCTGGATCATCGTCCACTGGTCGATCGGTTTTCTGTGCATGCTTCTTTGCCCCAGCAACTGCCAGGGGCTTAGGCTCACTGCCTGGTTTAGCTGCTGATTTATTTTTCTGGCTCCCTGCCTCTATCTGCTGCCCTACCTTATCTAGCAGTGTGCGGTAAGCATATGCCAGGGCCCAGCTTATTGCAACAATCCTTTTGTCCTTGGAATTATCCTGGCACTTCTCTTTCAAGTATTTTCCCACCTCAGCTGGGTTCTGAATGTGTTCATATGGAAAATCCCAGGCTATAGGGTCAGAAAATTCCTTCAGGGTTTGGCCCATATCCTCCCATTCTCCACTCCACTCAGGATTTTCCACACCTGGGCCTCCTTCTGGGTCAGGGGTCTCATCAGCCCCTCTGGAAATCTCAGACCTCACTCTAGACAAGCTGCGAACCATATAGAGGAAGCTCACCAGATGGAATACCAGGAAGATGGTATCTTTAACATTCAGGGGACACTGAATATTCTCCAAAAGTGATGTGACCGATTCAAAAGATACGAGGGACAGGAAAGACTGAAAAGCTTCATCCCCTGTTCCTCCTCTAACAAAGTGGGTGCAATTATTCATAAATCCCCAAAACATGCTGCTGGAACTAGGATGCATGGTAGGACAAAGAAACCATAAACCAAACATACCTGCCACAAACTCCAGTACCTTCATAAACTTTCTATAAATCATGATCAATGAACCCAACAAAATAGCAATCCTAATTCATGCACCTCTAGTGTGAAAGCTATGTGTTAGGGACAACATTGAGCTAATTCTGGATAAGAAAACAAGCCTAGGGACCAGAAAGGTATTAAAACCTCAAAGAAACCTAGGGAACAGAAATACAGCAAGGACTCTATTCCAATAGATATTAGGGACTCAAGGGGCAACATGGCTACTCTATCCCCACACAAAGAGCAACCAAAATACACTCAATAATCAATGCAAGTTTTTTCCACTCTCTCGAGCCCCACGTTGGGCACCAATATTAATGTATGTCCTGGTTTAGGGCAAATTTGGGAGGAAATCTCCGAATGGGGTTTTTCTGGAAAGCAAATCCAAACAGCCCCTCCCTCCAGCCGGTCTGGGGAAAGAGCTCTCTCAGAGAAGAGTGGAAAAAAACTTATTTATTTAACAAAAAAAAATGCCCACAAGCATAAAGAATGAATAATAATAATAATAACAATAATAATAATATGAAACAATAAAACCTCTCGCCGCTCTGAAGAGAGATGGCAAAACTGGGAGTCCGTGCCAGGAGTCTGTTTATCAGTCCCAGTCTCTTCGGTGCTGGAAAATGCCGAGTCCCGGCCCGGTGGGCCACGGGTGCAAGATCTCGGTGCTCTCTTGGGTTTTTCAGTCCAGAGCAGATTTAAACAGTCCCAAAGAAAAAAAAAAAAGGAAAAAAACAAACAGTCCAGGAAAGCTTCTTTGCCTCAGCTAGCTAGACTAACAAAGGGAAGAAAAAATTCTCTCTGGCTGCCCTCTGTGCATCCGACGAAGGAAAAAAAAAACAAACCACACAGTCCCAAGGACGAGAGCAGATCTAGAGGAGTGAGCACTGTTTTTCAAAACAAACTGCGCGCTTCTTCTTTCCCTGCTCTCTCTCGGAACTAGTCTTAAAGGTACAGAACACAGAACAGACGATGTGGGGATACAGGTATTATAGTCACCTTAGGACAACTACTCATGCAGTTCTTATTTACATGCATATTACTTTCAGAGACATAATCAGATGTTGACTGGTGTTATGAAGAGTGAAAAGGAAGAAGAGTAATATTTGTATAAGAAATACAAAATCTAGCCAGATTTAAAAGGTGAAAGCTTTAAGGTCTGCACTGACATGACTTGGTAAACTATTTGGCTGATGATCATAGCCTCTTTTGTCTCAGTTTCACTGAACCATTATGGCTTTCTATTATGTTTTCTTTTCTCCTCAACAGATACACTTAACTAGGAGAAGAAGATAAAAAAATTAAAACATTCTCCCACAAACGTGTAATTTTTCTAGATGAGCAACTAGTGTCAAATCTCAGTTTTATCTGGAAAATTCTAGTAGTTATTCTTAACTGTTTTTTTGAGATAATAGCACAGAAAGAAAAGCTTTGAATCCAAACCTTTTTTCACAGGGAAAGACCAAATATTTGATGATATCCAAATATTTTCTAGAAACCAATGGAATCATAGTTAACAATTTCTTATCCATTTACAAATTTGGAAATATTTCTTTCAATAGAAAGATTATATGCTTGAGAGGAGTTACAATAGAGGAGGTTTGAGAGATACATTAAAAATGTAGACGTTCACTTGAGGTAGGTCAAAACAGCAATCAGTCTGAGTCTTTAATTCAGACCTCCAGCCTGATTTACAAAATTTCTTTGAAGTGGGTGAAAAAAAGGGTGATAACTAACTTCCCCATTGAATACCAATATTCAAAATTTAGCCCTTAACATGCCAGTTTCAGGCATTCTCCTGGAGACATTTAGATATATTTCCTGAGGTAAAATTTTGTAGTGTCTCAGGGCACTCACTGCTCTCAAATTCAAGAATATAGTCTTCCGAACACATTAAGCTGTCCTACTCTTCCAGCTCAAGCAGAATTCAGAATTCATCAATTAAGTCAGAAAGATTGAGCACATCTGCAGAATATGAGCTGGCATGCAGACTCTCACAGTGTAACCAGCCTTCCTGATCTCCTGACCTGCAGGCTAATATATTTTGCATAGCCAATAATCACAGAATGCCCCAGAGGCCTCAGGGAATGAGTTTTGGGATTATCTCACTGGAGAAGTCAGTGCTACACTGCTGATAGAAATGGGATGAGTAAATTGAGCTCTCCAGCCTTATTGCCTGTCCTCAGCTGGTATTTTAAATTCACTGGATCCTGAATTCTGTGAACTAAGTCTGCTGACTCCTGGGTTTTTTGGCTGTTATAGCTCCTGGGTACAGAATTGCAAAAGCTAGAATATTTCCCCACCATTGGTGCTCCATTGCTCTCAGTCTCTCCCACACTCACACAGAGGTAGGAAAAGCTTCTTGTGTCATCTCTTACAGAACTTACTGAAGACATACCCCCAAGATAAGGTTCAAAATTCCTTTGGCATAAGGGCTGTCAATCCAGGGAGTTTTGGAAATCATCAGGCTATCTAACATACATTTCAAAAACAATGAAACCATTATCCTTTTCAGAAACAATTGAAGATTCATCAATACACAAATTTGATTCATCCATACCAGAACTTAACATTCAACTAAGAGTTACTTTCTTCCTCTCTCTGCTTGATACATAACTATCTGCACAGGATCAAAGACCTTCAGCAGGAGAGTCCCCTGTACACTGTTTAATCATCAGGGGATCTGTAACCCAAGGTAAAATATCCTGGCTGTCAATACTGAGGGAGAGGAAGCATCCCAAGCCAGGTTGCACTTGGCTACTCAAGTCACACTTTTTCCTTATAATCTTTCACTGGTTATTTCAGACAAGTCCCTCATAGAAAGCGTGCAGATGCCTAACTTAAGTTTGGAGGCTAGATGCTGGAGTGAGGTTGGTATAGTTTCGGTATATATAACCAAAAATTTCAACTGCTGAAGGAAACTGAAGCAGTGAAATATGATTCAGGGAGAATGCCGTTTAATCATTTGAGGGGCAGTTCTAGGAAATTCCCCCTATGTAACAGTGACACTCTATGACTGTGTGTCCTCACTACAGAAGGGCAGATACATTTTCTGCTATGAAAAGAAAGCACTGAATTTCACATCATTATCTATATGTGCATTAAGTGATGTCAACTGAGAGTGTGGAACACTAACTAAAACAAAATTGAAAACTTCTGTTTGACCTAATGAGTGTCTAAGACAGCAGATATTTTGAAGAAAATATGTTTGGCCTGAGTATGCAGATAGAAACAGCTTTTTAATTTATCACACCAAGTGGAGGTAATGCAAGTCTTGCTGAAGGACCAGATGGCCCGGGTTCTTAATTGGCATATGCAATTTGTTATTCTTGCAGAATAACACTCTCATCTCCACATAATTAGTTACTTTTCCACAGATTTCACAGTAAGTTACTGGGAACAGGCCGTGAGAGTACAGTTGCTGTAGGTGCAATTGTGTTTCGTATTTTTTTTATCACTACCCTTACTTCAAAAATTCTACAATAAACAGTATGCTTGGAAAAAGCAAGCACTCCTAGGCATTTTCCTCATGCTAGGTACTCCAAGATGTCAGGGAGAAGCTATCTCTCAAGACAGGAAAAAGAGATTATGTCCTTAACTTACTTTATCTCCACTTCTGGGCAGACCAAAAACCCTCTCTGGAAAAATATTTCTAAAGAAAAAGAACAGGGAGCTTAATGTGAAACTGAAACTGAATTATTCACTAAAACACCAGCCTCATTCTAAATCTGGGAATCTGTGAGAGCAGCATCTTTTGGATGAATTGACACTGAAGAATAATAGACCTTTCAAATGTTTTCTAATTCAGTTGTTAGTTTTTTGGGCTTAGAATTTGTGTATAAGATAAGAAATGGTAAGAAAAACAAATCTGCAACTCCTTACATAAAGTTCCTAGCTTGTCAGATCTGTCAGGGTGTTTGGAGCTCAACTACTGATGATAAAAAGTCCCATGCCTGCCAGCAGAAATACTACCATTTCTTTCTTCTTTCTTACCTGCCTTTCCTGTTATTTCAACAAAGTCTTAAAAGACTATACCCAGTAGTAGAAATTGACTGCTTCTCATGAAAGAAGGGAACTTAAAAGAGCATTTTGCATTTTGCCCAAGAAATAAGCCCAGGTATAGTGCCTCCAATGGCAACTGCAAATGTGAGGTTGCAAAGAGCATTTCATAGTTAATGGATAGTATTAGTATAGGTGCACAGACTCAGAAGTGGAAGAAAGTCTGACTACATAAGACAAATGCACATGAAATTTAGCAGAAGCCTTACATCAAATTCAGTATATACTAAATATGAGGATCTTTTTGTTGTTGTTATTGCTTAAGTAGTTTGCACTTTTGCTCTTCTAGTGCACCAGTGGGATTCACTCAGCCTCCCTCTGACAAAATTTTCCAGATGAAATATCTGCTATCACATTCCATTTTTTCCTATCCTGAAAAAATCACCTGTTGCTGAAGGTAGCCCTGAAGATATAATTAATACCTATATATGTAGTGACTCGAGTTTCAGGTTTTTGAATTTGTATTTTGTGCTTGGTATAAGTCTGTACTTGGTATGTCCCTTTCACCCCCCATTCCTACCCCTGTGGTTCCTCCTGATGTGACCCCTCCCCCTTCCATTCCCCATTGGGTCAGTGTTTCCCCGCCCAGGGCTGCCCTGGGAATAAGGGGACACACCACGCCCCCTGTCTCTCTCTCTCTCCTCGCCCTCTCCATGCTTCCACCGTGGGGAGAAGGGGTTCTGGCAAGGCCCCTTCCACATGGCTGCACTGAATAAACAGCCTTCCTAACCTGAGAGAGCACGATTCCTTCTTCCAAGCCTGTCCCACGCAGCAGCCTGCTGAGCTGACGAACCCACACAAACTGTTTCTGTGGTCTGGGGATTCCTGCCAGCTGGTGGCAGTCCCCCCCACAAAAGAAATTTCAACATATATACACTGAGGAGTATTGTAAATAAAAGGTATCATGAGGAGATTGTTAATATATACTAGTCGTGGTGCCTTAGGACAGGTCATCATATTTATTTCTAAACAGCACAGATCATCACCCTTATGCTGAGACCCTTATGTTCGGACCTTACTAACTTCCACTGTAGAAGAAACCAGCAGTTAAATCTCCACAGTTTTCTCGTTTGACTCCAACAGTAAAAGCAAGTTTCTTATGATTGGACTAATGGGATATGAAGAAAAAAGAGCATAATACAGAAAGCTAAAGGTTAAGCAGAAGAAAATAATTCTGGTTTGCTTTGGTATCTGCTTTTTCTTTCATACTAGTAGGCTCAATAAAACAGATAAAAAAATGAAAACCCCACATGCACATACACTGATATAAAAATGGGTATATATTTTTCCTACTTGGATCTTAATACTCCCATTGTTCAACAAAGAGACAGTTTTAGTTTAAACCATTCTCACATACACTCTAAAAACTTCAAAAGGAAACATTCGTAACTTGAGCTTGGATGTTCTTTTCTAACAACTGAATGGCTTGACACTTATGGTTATCTCTACAATGCTCTTCAACAGAAAGCTGTTTTGTATTATTCAGTTTAGCAAAACAGTATCTATATCTTGACTCTGATAGTTCCTGTAACAGTGAGCTATCCAATTCCCAAACTGTTTCTTCCTCTTTACTCACAAGGCCATAGCACTTTGCATGTAGATGGTGGCAGAATATGGATGAGCCAAGTAGCATTCCAGATTTTCTGCAGCCCACATTTTCCCTATCGTACAACAACAGTGGCAGTCATTATTATGTTTGCTATTGAAATAAGAAGAAAATTTTTCTGATCCCATATTAGAAATTTTCTTTTGTGCAAAACATAACAGATAATCTATTCTTGAATTTTGAAAGAGACCTGTTGCTGTATGGAAAGAAAATGCACAAAAAATGAGATCCAGATTACGGAAATCTCATTGAGATCTAAATATTGATATGAATCCTTACACTGATGGTTCCTGGAGGTACTGCTCAGCTCCTGACATACGTTGGAGATTGACTCTAAAGTGTCAAATCAACTTAATCTCAACATTTATACTGGTCATTCCCTACACATATCATCATCTTGTCTTTTACGCACATGCATTCTCAATGTATTGTTTTATTGTCAACACCTCTTACATAGGGGCAGCATACCAGCAATGGAGGTGCTTTACTACAACTATGCCAGACCTCTATCCCAAAACTATGGTAATATTTTGCAGACCCAGTAAGACAGCAGATTGCGTGATTTAGCTAGTCCATATTTTCAAACCACCATTTCAGATGTAACTGGAAAAGGAAATATATTTCTCATAAAAAGGTTTTGCAATGTTTCCCAAAAGTTTCATTAAGACACCACTGAGATCTTGAGAAGAAGGTCAGCAAATAAAAGTGGATAAGTGAATAGTTATGTGAGAAAGAATGTGTAGTATCTTAAATTCCTCTCTCTCAGACAAGTAATCAAAAAATTTGTGGAAATTAACCTGGCTGGCACATTTAAATTTTTTTTTCCTCTCTATTGCAGCTTTGTTCTAATCTCTTTTAGACCATCAAAGCTGTATAAGAGCATAGATATTTCACTATATTTATATTGCAGGGTTAATGGGTGATCTCAAGAGAATATTTAGGCATGCTAAGCCCCACAAACAGTGTCTGTGATTATTATTCTTACTAGATTAACTTGCATTTGACTTCATGCATCCCCTTTGTGCCTGCAGAGATACAATGTCAGAACTGATTAAGTCTTTACTATGAGACAGGAACATGTGGCCCAAAGAAGCTGTGGATGCCCCATCCCTGGAAGTGTTCAAGGTCAGATTGGATGGGGCATCTGAACAACCTGATCTAGTGGAAGGTGTCCCTGCCCATGGCAAAGGAGTTTATAACTAGATGAACTTTAAGGTCCATTCCAATCCAAAACATTCCAGGAAAAAACATTAATTGTGCTGTACTCAACACCTCCATGACTCATTCTTGACTCAAAGCATTCTCAAATCTTACCTCCCTTGTGCTTCTGAGCATGTAATGAAGGGCCAATTTTATATACAAATATGTAGACATTTGTATGTGTATATATATGCATGTATGTACATTTTTCTATAAAAATGTGTACACATGTAGAAAAATAATGCAAATAATAGGTCAGATATGTGAAGACAATGAACTCAATAGCATGTTTTGCCCTTGATGGAACTCTACACAATTTGAGAACATCCCTTTTTGGAAAAAGCTGACTTGGAAACTTAACAGCAAGAAGGTCTGTCAACCTTTAGAAAAAAAGGCGGACAGTAAATTATTCTTCTGTTTTACATATTTTAAGCTTTAAAAATATTAACCACCTTTGTCTCTTATTTCAGAAACATGAAGTTTTTGGTAGTGTTGTTGCTGTTCTCTGGTAAAATTAATACATTTTACCATAGAGTATTGGACTTTTAGCAACACTTTCACGTTTTATTCCTGGGAATTCCAATACTTATTTGTATAACAAATAGCACAACTGAGACACCACACAAGCAAAAATAGCACAACTAGCAAAAAAAGCTGAGATGCCCAAAACCTTCTTTGCCTCAGCCTTTACTAACAAAGTCTCTGAGGTTTTTCTGCCTGGAGATAATGCTCAAGGCGGAGACAATATATCAGGAGTGGAAAAGGATTGATTTAGGGGTTGGTCAATAAATCTCATCCTATGAAAGTCCATAGCACCTAATGAGATGGATCTGGGGTGCTGAGTAAGCTGCAAGATGTAACTATGACACTCTATCATCTTTGAAAGGTCATTTAATCAGAGATGGCCCACAACAGTTGAAGAAAAACAAACACAGCACTCATCCTCAGAAAAGTATGAAGCATGACTCAAGGTTTTGCCTAACATTCATGCCCATCAAATCATGGAATGAGTAATCTTGATGCACATTCTGGGCAACTGAAGGAAGTAAAAGGTAACTGGAATGGTAACCAGCATGCATTTACCAGGAATTAATGTTACAAAATCAGTCTGGTTGCCTTCTAAACTAAAGGACTGAATTTATACGTGAGTAGTGAGAAGTGAATGTCAATTATCTTGCCAGGAGCAAGGCTTTCTAGATGATCTCTCAGAGCACCTTAAAGACCAAGATAGGTTGACTACTACATGGGTAAAAAATGGTTTAAAAGCATGCTGGAGACTGGTTAAAAGTGAAGTACCACAGGAATTTATTCTAGTTTAATACATTTATCAATTACCCGGAGGAAATGGAGAGCCCGGTCATCAAGTTTCTAGAGTATTCCAAACTGAGGTGAGCTGTGAAGTATACACAGAGACAAGGTGTATCTGGATGGCTTTGGAATAATTTCTGGTAGCAGATGAGATACAACAGATATAAACTGAAGCAAGAGAGTTGCATTTGATGAAGCTTTTCCCCTATGAAGAGAATCAAAAAGTGTAACGGTATAACTGGAGAGGTTTTACAGTCTCCAATCTTAATGGTTTTCAAGACTCAAGTGGACAAAGCCCAAAGAAAATTGGTCTCAAGTCAGCATTGGCCCTGCTTGGAGCTGAAGGTTGGATTAGAGATTTTCCATGGTGCTTTCCAACCTACTGTGATTCTGTTTGCTACCTACATAAGGCTGTGTAACCATCTCCATCTTTCTGTGCATACACATTAATCCTTCTGCTTAAAACCATAAAAACACTGAGAGACTGTACAGTCTCTATAAACACCCATTGTCAAATATAATCTACTGACCTACATAGTGCCAAAAAAAGAGCTGTTGCTACTGAGCTGCCATTCCCCCTTTTAAAAATTCCCTCTTCGTGTAAGGTTATAAATTTTACAACTTAATTAAGTTGTCATTTTCCCAAGGAAATATTAAAGAACACTGAAGTCTTTAGAACTGAGTAAAGAATTTGTGTTCAAATCAAAACAAGTTTAATGGAATTTTCTATTCTTAATAGCAAGGAGGAGAAAAAGTTTTTACTGAATGCTCTATTTTGCTTCACACAGAATGTGTCAGTCGTCTGCTGCATGAATAAAGTAGGGAAAAATGAGACATTTTGCCAGGAAAAGATGACTTATGAATATAGAACTATGATTAGTTTAATTTTAAGAAATTAACAGCAATGAGGTGGGTAAGATACACTTATTACGCATCAATGACACATTTACTTAGCTGCAACGTCTTCCTGCCAACCAAAATAGCTCAGGGACTCTACTCACTTCCTTTCCCTCCCACTTTCCTTGTATGTGGCATCACCACTGATCTTGGTGTCAGTGGCATTTAAAGACAATGCCTCCTATCAATGCAATACTGTGTTTCAGACATTAATTTTAAGCATATGAGTGTAGGAGGTTTTGGCCTCAGAAATTTGTGTTTTTCTGAGCCATCTGAATCTCCCAAATACAGAAGACTGGGCCAAGAAATCCCTGAATGCTGCTGTTTGCATGAAATTGTTACAATGAGCAAAACAAACAAAAGAAGGACATGTAAAAAAACCAAAGAGCTTTTACAAATTACACATTAGGAACAGTATAGTTTCAGGCTCCATTTTTCTGAATTTCCCTCTTGGAAAGAGCAGAAATGTAACTGACTTCGATCCTATCTCTCACTGATGGGTAAAGCCATTTACAAAGTAGTGCCAGGAAAATAACAAAAGAGCACACCTGCCAAAATCCTGAAGCCTTTGCACACCGGCTTTGAGCTGGATCATAGCATTTAGAAAACAGCAGCAGCAGCAGTAAAAAACTGGCTCCCCATGGCAATGGATTGGCTGTTTCTTAATGCTGAAATTACTCAAACTCCAGTAGTCAGTGCATCAGGGTTGCTGTCCCATTTAAGTGACATTTATAAAAAAAAGCTTTTATAGTCATACAATGAATTACTATTATGAAGACCCGAAGAGTAGTAATGGCAAATTGTCTCTCTACTAAGGACTAGTGGCAAAATACTAAACAGGGTTACAACTGCACTGCTTTTAAAGAATCTATGGACTTATTTTCATGAGAAATCCTGCCCTATGCTGGTTTAGTCTACACATGAAAATGAGTGACCTGAGAAGGCACAAGGACACTACCCATATCAGACCGATTATGAAACCACCTGGTTGTCCTGGAAGTCCAGCAGGACCCCTGTCAAGAGGCTCCAGAGGCAAGTGTGTTGCGGTGCATGATTGACGTTTTTCAAAGTTGTATTTGTATTTTATTTGTTTGTATTGGTATACCTTCTTAAACACCCCCACCCTTAATTCCACATGGTATCACCCTGAAGGGAGCATCTTGTCAATCATCCTGATGGACCTGAGGGGAATGCTCTCCCATTTGACCAGGTGCTCAAACCCCTACCTTTTCCATTGTTGTGTTAAGCATCCCTGTTCGGAACCACCCCCTCCCTTTCACCCATTGGTCCAAAGTTCATTCCAGCCCAGGCTGCATCCTGGATACTTAAGGAGAGAACGGAAGCCCAAATCTTGCTCTGGCACCTGGATTCCACAGGAATAAAACCTTCTCAAACCCATGCCAGGGTCCGCTCTTCATTGTAGCAGAATTTCTTAGGGAAGGTGGACATGATCTGTATTTGGACTGTGATTGAATCACCCAGTAGAGTAGGCCCCAGAGTTAAGGCCTGTAAGATTTGTGGCGCAGCTGATATTTCAGCTGCCAAGACTGTGGCGCAGCAAGAAATTGCACCTTAAGTTGGTAACAAGGGCAAAGGGTTTTTCTAGTAGATACTAAGTATAGCAGTTGGTGGGGACACGGTAGCTGCTTTAAGAGTTTGT
This sequence comes from Trochalopteron elliotii, assembly GCA_024734555.1. NCBI lineage: Eukaryota > Metazoa > Chordata > Aves > Passeriformes > Leiothrichidae > Trochalopteron > Trochalopteron elliotii. Next base: position 226,439 of record JANPWX010000148.1, on the reverse strand, counting down.
TCAACAATGTGCGTTTGCATTTTTCTCTGTGCTGTGTGCCAATGGAAGAACACCTGTGAATGTAAACTATGTAGCAAAGTATATAACCTGTCATCTTAGCCAGAATAAACGGAGAATGTAGGATTAACCATGCTGGTCGTACCTGTGTTTTTGCTCTTGCCAACTTCTCACTTATTTTGGGGTTCCCTTGGCTTTCTCTTCATTCCAATCCTGAAACCATCCACAGCCTGAGATTGGAACTCACAAACTTTCTGTTTATGCTGGTTTTAACTGCTTGCCAGTAAGCAGCCACAGGAACCAGCTTCACAAGTGGACAACATCATCTGTCTGGGGCCCTGACTACATTATGTACTACCTGATTTCAGCACTTAACAGCTGAAGCTGAAACAAGACCCAATATAAAGCACTTCCTACCACAAGGTAATTAAATGCCAATTAATAGGCTTATAAATGCTATTCTGTAAATTCCTTAGAAAGCCCTTCCAAGATACAAATTTTTTAGTTTTATTAGTATCCGGTTCTGTTGTTACTTAGTGATGTTCTAGAATTTCCAGCCAGTTTCCACTGTGGCTTACATGGCAGCCAAGTAACTCTGGGCAAAACTCCAGTTAGAAAAGCCCCTAGGAGAAATATCGATTTACTTGTCATACTAATTTGTAACCAGGACTTGAGTATTTTGAAGGAAAAATAAGTAATTTCATTTTTTGAGGTGAAAATAGAAAATAATGCTATGCTTGTATAGCAAAATCTCTATAGGCAATGTTAGGCCTTAACTGTATCAGAAAACAAAGAACAGAATGAAAACAACACAGAGAAATCCAATTTAACCAAATTCAGGCATAAACACCACATGAAAAATTATCTGTATTAAAGCACTTCAGATTTGATTTTGAAAAATACTTTATTTTCAAAATCATTTTTTTTAAAAAATCTCATCTACTTTCCAAATTACAAAGTGTTTTGCATAAGACAATGTCAGCTTGGTAGGCTTGTAAAGATTTTGCTCACTTTAATTTTAATAACATGAATTTTCCAAATATGTTGTTCTCTGTATATTGTCTTATTTTGAAAAGAAAAGCAGATTTTAAAATAGTTTTTATTTTTTGCCCATATCTATTTTTCCTATTTAAATAAAAATTGTGGAAGTATGGGATGCTCAGTATCTTAGGTATATTTTAGCATATCAGTGAAAAACCTGTGCTTCCTCCCTAGCCTTCTTACAACATTACATGGCACTATGATTTTTAACTGCTTAGATTGGCAGGGGTCAGTTTTACTACTGTAACTGTATTGCCTAGACTGACATGCTTTCAGTCTTTGGAAATAAAGAAGAAATATAGTTGAAATGTGTCTGTGAAATATTTTAGGTACTCCTACTCTCATCCAGACCTCCTAGACAGTTAAGAGCACATTCCCTAATATGTTTGTAATCCGATTCTACATATCTTTACTGGCTGAAGTGGATTGCTGACTTCTTATCACTTTTTTAAAATACCTCATTTCTACATTTCCTGCCAGCCCAAGAGAACATTCCATGTCAAATTGTCTCAAAATCAGTGCAAGTATTTAGGGTGCTCCAAGATAGATGCCTGAGTAAGGGCAGGTCTGTGTTAATACCATTTTCTTGGTACAAATTTGCTAGTGCTAGAACTAGAAAAAAATACATTTATGTCCTGAGTTTTGGTCTTTTCTTGGAAATATCTAGATATATCTTTATCTTTCCTGCCGCTGACATGCTCTCCTGGTCCAAGTGGAATTTAAACTTTATGTAATATTAGTTGGAAGTTAAGTGCTTTATTGTAAGCAGATGAGAATATAATTTATTAATCTGTATATGAAAGACATTTAGCACAATTAAAATCCTGTAACTGTCCATGCTTTTGAATACTTTCTCAAGAGTCACCATTGCTAGTAGAAGACATAGGCTACAACAGTGAAAATTATAGTAGAGGAAAAACAACAGCAATTTTTTAACTCTAACAAAATGGCCAAGTTTACTTTGAATATATCTCTGCATTCACAGCCTGATTCTAAGATTACAGAATTTGATGAAAAATATCTCATTTCTTTGAAGGATCCAGAGCATTGGTCCTAAAAAATTCTAACTCTTCAATCTGCTGAGTGATCTGGTTAATTCTAGATTTCTAGATGAAATTGCTAAATAGATGAAAGGTAATTGTCAAGTACAAATATGAATCTTAACAGCACAAATTTGTCCTGAGAGGTAAGCAGTAATGTTGCTCTTCCTACACATAACCCGTTGCTCCCTTTATTTCTATTACTGTTTTCATATCACCAAATGAAATGAAGACAATTAATGGGATAAGATGGCTCCTGGACTCTCAATCCTGATGCCAGTGTTCTAAGCCTTTGTTTTATTAAAGGGATAGTGCATTCCCTATGTTATTAATCTGTGCTGGTGCTGCAAGAACAGCTATAAGTTTCTAGCCCATTACTATATTATTTCCTTTCAGCAGTGTATGAAAGCTTCATGTAGAAATGGAAGTCACCAGATGATGCTTAAAAGAGTGTCTAAATTTGATGGGAATGGTGCAATAAAGCAACATTATTGACTCCTAGTAACATACATTAAGTTCAATAAGGAGTTATTTGACACTTTTCTAGGTCAGGGGTTCTTAGCAAAGAAAGACTTATTATTTCACTCTATGTTTTTTTACTCACTGCTTTAGACGAAAACAACAAAAATATGGAGGAATAAATATTGTTGGTGGATTTCTGCATATTTCTGATTTGGTAGACCTATATTACTGCAGTCAGATTTAATATTCTCCAGGAAAATCAGCAACTGGTAGAAGCATTGAGTGTAATGAACAACAGTGAGGATTCCCTTACTTGCCCCATCTTATTAATAAACCCTTAGAATAAGTGTATGTCCTTTAAATTCCAAAATATATTCTAAACTGATGAAAACTGTGTTGTTTAGTGATCAGGGACCACGAATATAATGTCAAGATTGTTAGGGTTCCATCTACGCTTTTGATTTGAAAGACAGGTGTCTGCTAGGGAAGGCAGGAGCCTCCCTTGGAATTGAGAAATGTAAACCCTTTCCTTCTGAATTATTATACTTTTGAAATTAAGGGGCTCTAGGCAAAGATATGAGAATAGGAATAACAGTTCTTTACTAGTATGTATACAAGGCAAACAAACAACAACAACGATGGCATTAACAACAAACAGAACCAGGAACTTTGTGACAGCTTTCTCGGCGGCAGGCACTTTCTCCTTTGGTGCAGTTCCAGTCACAGCCGGCAGGGGCGCTGGTGGCTCCCAGTGGGCAGGGCAGGTGCGATGATTCCCCCACGGCTGCAGGGGGCGCTGTGGCATGGGCTAGGGGAGCACCTGGAGGCTTGGCCAAGATGGGATGGGATGGAGGAGGGGCTTTGCTTCACAACTCCTGGGGCTGTCAATCCCAGTGCCCCAGGAGGAGTCTGAGGAGCGCCAATTTAGAATGGTAGAAATGAGCAAAAATCCTGGCCTGGTGGACAAGATATATCAGAAACTCCAAAGTTGTGGCTGTTTGTCTTGGCAGGCAGGAAGTAGTGCTGAAAGTGCTGAAGAAGCAGCAGGGGTGGGACAGCGGCAGTCCGCCTCCCAACAGGGCAGAGAGGGGAGAGCCCAAGATCCTAGGCACGCAGGCAGATGGGGATGGGTTTCTCTTTTAGTGAGGTGGGTGTTAATAAGGTCCCAGTACAGTGGCTGCTCGTACAAGCAAAGGCTGACCTTGCAGCAGAAGAAACAGCTCTGGGTGGGGCTCTGGCAGCAGCAACGAATTCCCTTCGCAAGCAGCAGCTCCAACTGTGCTGTCTTCCTCTGAAACCAAGAGTGAGAGAGAGAGCCAGCAGCTATCGCAGCCCTGTCCTCTACCTGCCCAGCTCTTGGGCACCTCTGCCTCTCCGAGAGAAACTCACAAAAACTAGAGGAGTGCCACCAGACACCCTCCTCCCCTGAGGACTGGCTACTTCTCTGCTGTCTCAAGCACTTAGCCATCAGTACTTCCTAGCAACTCAATGGGAGAAAATTCCGTGAGTAAAAAGGAACAGAAGGAAAGAAACCCACCCCTAACAATTTTATAGCCTATCCACAGTTTAACATTTTGGGCAATTCACTGACTTCCATCTGGGTTAGTCTTCTCCATTAAAATGTAGATGTCTTGGGCCAAAGTCTGGCAAGAGTTCTCCGAGTTAATTAAGCTAATTAAGTTAATTAAATATTCTTGCAGCGAGCAGATGAGTGATGGCCAAAATTCCAGTCAAATAAGTTCATATTAAAATCCATGTGTCCTCCAAAAGGCTGGAAAAACATGTGCAAGAGCCTTGAAAAAACCCAAATAACCTTTTTAAAACAGGTTCCTCCCATTGCCTTCAGTTCGTTTTCATTCTAGTTATGTTTATCACATTTTCATGAGTTAAATGCTCCAACTTGTCCTTGCCATCAGCTCAGTTGCTCTACATGTGTCCTCTACATTTCTGAGTTAGTTCCCAAAAACGATCATTCAACAGAAATAACTAAAGAAACATCAAAAAGATCACTGGATTTTGTTTCTTTTGTTCACATATTTGCATTAAACACACTGTAGTAAGGAAAGTAGGGTTTTTTTATGCTGGTAGAATGTGGTTTTGAAGTCAGAAATTAATAGAAATTTCTCCTTCATTTTAGTTAAACATGGGCATGAGTATGCACACACATATGCATGAAACAAAAATAGCTCAAGAAAGGAGACTGAGGTTTTGAATATGTATAGAATCATCTGTTCATGATAGCAATCACAATGTTTGTTCGCTTAAGGTAACAGAATGAATAAGGCTCCACTGTATTTGGGTAATATAATTTACTAATATTAGCACTTTTCTACAAATGTGGGGTTTTGTAGCATCACTTAACTGGTTTACATAAAAAAAAGACTGGACTAAAATACCTGAGTTAGTAGATCTGATTTTGCATTCTGATACTAATTTTTTTTAAATCCCTCTTGCCTTCTGGGAGGTTATGCTGGTTTTGGCTGAGGTAGTTTTCTTCATAATAGCTGTTATGGTGCTGTTTTGGATTTGTGCTGAGCACAGGTTTGATAATATAGAGATGTTTTTGTTACTGCTGAGCAGGACTTACACACAGTCAAGGCCTTTTCTGCTTTTCATAGTGCCACACTTGCAAGGAATGTGGGGGTGCTTGGGAGGTTGGGAGGAGACAGAGCCAGGACAGGTGACCCCAACTGACCAGAGGGATATTCCAGACCACGTGACATCATGCTCAGTATATAAAGTGGGAGGAAGAAGGAGGAAGGGATGTTTGAAGTGATGGCATTTGTATTCCCATATAATGGTCACATGATGTGGGGCCCTGCTCTCCCGGACATGGATGAATACCTGCCTGCCCGTGGAAAGCAGTGAATTAATTCCTTGCTTTTCTTTGCTTGCATGTGTGGCTTTTGCTTTCCTTATTAAGCTCTCTTCATCTCAATCCATGAGTTTTCCAGCTTTTACCCTTCCAATTCTTTTCCTGATCCTATTCATGAGGGAATGGCTGTGTGAGTTCTTGGCTGCTGGCTGGGATTAAACCATGACAGAGGTACCACTCAAATGAGTAAAATTTCAAGAAGAGAAATAAAATGGATGAAAGACAGCATACTATTCATAAAGTACATAATACTTTGTCACTGGAAACATAAGTCTCTCCCACTTTAAGCGGAAAAATTGTATCTTGGGCTAAGTTGATATTCAGCAACAGAGATTGTTCTTAAAAAACATAGGAACATGCTTGTGAAGATGTGAGATTGCTCTTTTCCTACATGAGCTCTAGGGTTTAACAAAAAGAGAAAAGATTTGTTCCCTTGGGAACTATGGTGTCTCCTCTTTTCCCCGCAATAATTACTTTTTTCCTTTTCTTGTATTTTCTTTTTTTTTTCTTAGTTACTTGTTGCCTCTCCTATATATACTTAGAGGAGCACAGGCACACACAAATAGACTCTGTACTACCATTTTCAAACACTTTGCATTCATAGATCAATCCAATTTGATCCAATCAAATCCAATTTGCAGTGTGGAAAAGCTGATGTCTGAAAAGAATTAAAAAGCACATTGAAGAGGGTGGAGACACTGACTAAACATGCAGTCATATCTTCTAGAAACATAGAACTGGAAAATCTTTTGATGATTTAGTTTCACTTGGAAATTAGATACAGTGCTTATTCCTACACCACGTTAGCTGACTGTGCAAGGGCTTCTACTGCTAAGTTTGTTCAAAGTATGCCAAATTAGTTGAAATTAAAATCAGTTTAAAATATAAGTATTTAGTGTTAATGTGCTTTAGTTTGCTCTGAAATAGCCTAGGAAGTGCTCCCTCTTTTGCAGAAGTAAGGAGATGTAAGATACTGGTATATTCTTGTTTTCACTAAGCCTCTCTCACCTGAGCTGCTGAACAAGATTGTAGTATTGTGAATGGCTTCAGTATGCTCCACCATAACTTGCATGGCCATAGATTTTGCACATCAGATAGAATGGAAGGATTACATTTGGGAGAAAATCCACAATTTGCTTTTATGACACATTGCAAAATTCCATTTAAAAAAATAAAACTTTGCAAACTTTTAAAAGGTGTTAATAGCCCCTCTTCTCCTCTACCCCAACTCTTACTTGTTTGTTAAAAAGTCCAAAACATCAGAGTCATAAAAATCAAACGTTAAAAGCTTCAGAAAGGCCACAATTAGGTGTCTTTTTGCTCTCATATGTTCACTTATCCCACTCACACTTGTACATTGGCGCTGGGAAATAAACCTTTGATACTGTCCTGTTTTCCTCACACAGTCTCTGCTGCTCCCCACATACCTGAAATGATATTCAGTACAGCTGGCTTCCTCCCAATGATCTAATAATATTACAGATTTTTACATAGCATACACTGTGCTTTCAAAGCCAAAGTCCAATATAAGAGAAGAACACCAGAATTCATAGCAGGACCTATTTCTCCAGCTTCCAAATCTACAGATGAAGATGTGGTTTGGTGTTGCCAGCTTGCCACCTTGTCCTCTTCCATTCAGTTGGATCCAAAACCAGAGTAATTTCTTCCTTGAAAGAATCAGCTTTCACATTTGGGGTTGAACCTCTCATGCATGGGTGTTTTACAAAGGAATGAGGTCTTTGTTTACAAGCCATTCAGCGATAGTCTCCTGAACTTCTTTTCAGTCTTCAGGTTTATGCCTAGGAAGTAGAGAAGAGAGGAGACAGAAAAGAAATTATTTTGATAGATAAGCAGTACAACTAGCAAAGGTTCAAGTCTTATTGACCTCATCACAGAACACTTAGATCTTGCAACATTAGTATCTACTAACACAGTTCTAGAGCTCTGGACATCTTTGGGCATAGTTATGGGCAGTCTGCTCTAGGTTAGTCCTGCTTAAGCAGGTGGGTTGTATCGGACTTCCAGAAATCCCTTCCAACCTTAACCATTTTATGATTTCATGATTTGATCATATGTGATTTTTTATCACAGTGCTAAGTCTTGTAATGTGTTCTTACATGAAAAGCAAAGTACAGTGACTAAATTTATGAGGTCACACTCCTCCACACTGTGGTTTACAATAACACTGTTATTGCTTCAATACAGCTACAGTTTCATCCAGAACAAAATTTTAGTATTTATTGCAGAATTTTAATAGTATACTTAAATTATTTAGAAGAAAATCTAGGATTTCCCAGAGTTTAAGTGGAAGAGATTGCCTTTGGAAAATACTGGCAACCAGTAGCAGCAGGACATCACCTTGATTTCATGGTACTTTTAACATTTTCATCCACGGCTTCCATTGATCAGAAATGCTAAGTCCCACTAGTGGCTGATCTTGTAGCATCTCAGTTAAGAAATATGAGAGTAATATTTTCAGTCTACATTTGCTGAACCAGAAAATACAGTCACTTCTAGATAGACAAAATCAATAGGCCAAGAAAAACATCAAGCCCCATTAGTAAATGTGTATTAAGGAAGCACATGTATATACACTCTGTGAGTAGTATTGATTAAACTGCCCAACACCAATAGAATCTGAGGTAGTCTGTGAGGGAGGAGACTAAAACATAATGTTTATGTGCTCTGTGAGGAACACATTGAATTTCTGGCAGTGACTACTGATGAATCATAAGGTCTTTCAAAATCTTTTTCATAAAAGCAACCTATATAAAAGGTATAAAGGCAGCATTTTAGTTGACCAAAATGCATTGCTATCTGATATTTTTATAGATAAGGTAGAAAGGCTTTGTTATTTACATCACAGTAGAACACATATACATTTTTTAACCCATAAGACAGTGGCATTGTCAGCATGATATTTAACTTCTGTAATAGAACACAAAAAGAAAAGAGGAACAAAAATTATAGCAAAGCAGAAATGCAGAACATATTTTTTTTTTCATGGTTAAGTTAGCATTGAGTTTAAAATTGTGGCAATATTTTTTCACTAATCAAAACAAATTTTCCAACACAGAAAAGGCATGTTTATATTGTGTTCTGTTTATTTGCAGGAAGCTACAGGCGACATCATGGTGATCCATAAAATATCTTATTTTGTCTATTAAAAAGACTTAGTTTATATTGTTTCAGAAAAAAAATTGCAGACTGCTCTGGTATTATTAACAGTGTTTCTGCAGATCTATAAAGATGCATGTTTTTAGTCTTCCCATAACAACGAAGTGTGTTTTTGCATAGGTTGCGTGAAATTCAGCGTGCTTGTAGTTGTGTTACATAGCTTTTGTATAAGTGTGTAACATTCTAATTTTTTTATATTAATCAATATAACCTCCATTTCTGTGACCTTTGTAAACCCTCTTCACATATGTAGCTTGGAATACAGAAGATGCTGGACTTTTTATTTTGCAGAGGAAGAGTAGAGGTGCAATAGTCTAAGAATCAGGCTCTAAAGGAGAAAGCTATTTCCCTTAGAGGGAAATAACTGATATAAATGTTCTCCATCAGAAAAGTTATGATTTTTTTAGGAATAAAGAATCATTTCCCCCTCTGTAATTTTCTTTGTTGCTATATTTTTTTTCCTTTTTCTCCACCCCTTTAAATTTCTTTTCTGAGAAGCAGCAGAATGTATGAGCTATTTACACCATTTTCTTCTGATGAATGAATGTGAAAAGATAGTCATCATCATTTGGTTGTTTAAACTACAGAAACACACTTATTTTTTCAATGTAAAACAATGTAAGCAGTGCACTGACTTCCATTCCCTCCATTCCTTCCATTCCAGCCTTTAATGAGCATTTGAGGACAAAACTATAAATAAATTATGTATTTTTATCTGCAGAACAGACACTAATAAATTAATCGGTGCTTTTTGGCGACTGTAAGTGCTCTAAAAGATGGTTTTTATTAGATATTTATCACCTGCCAATCTATACATTCCACCGAATTAAAAATAATTCATTTATTATACATAGCAAACCTTATAATCCATTCAGCTTTGGCAATAAAACAAACAAAATATTCAGCTAGGCTTTCATGCTGTTTATTTTTGAGTTGGAAATTCTGCAGGCTAGAGATTTACAGCACATTGATTTAATTAATGGGCAATAACAATTTAAAAATAAACAAATGAAAATATTGCTGGCCTAGTTCAGCCTTGAAAGGGGTATGAGAAAGGGCATGAATATTTTTTAGGAAGATTATTGACTTATTGCATATGGACATTGGAAATGTAGTATTGATTTGACACAGTGATATTTTGTCACATATATCTACCCCAACAGAATTTTTTTATAATGGTAATAAAATCCTTTTCTCCAGGAAAGAAGTTTCCCTACCTCTCAACACAGTGATTAATAGTTTAACTTGTCTGTATCATTTACTGCTGTCAATTCAATGAGCATTTTTGTAGTTCCAAATCCAGTACTTTCAGTAGGAAAGAAATATTTAGCATTTCCAAAAAATAGCTGGTCATAGAGCTCACTGCAGCCTGTGGAGAAAAGCATGATAGAGCAGCTTTCCACAGAGTAGCCCATGTAGGACCCCATACTGGAGCAACTATTTCCTGAAGGAACAGTGAACCATGGAGAGGTCATGCTGGAGCAGGTTTACCTTGAAGGACTGTGGTCCATGAGGAGGATACATGCTGGAGCAGGAGAGAAATTTGAAGAGGAAGAATTAGGAGAGAGGAGATTACTACAGTCTCACTAAAACTACCCATTTTGTGGCCTCTGGCGGTTGGAGCAAGTCAGAAGTCAGAAATGAAGAAGTGAAATTGAACCTGGGAATAAGGGGTGTGTGATATGATGCCTTAAGTTTTTGTCTTTTGCTCCTTTCTATCCAACTTCATTTTAATTATCAATGAATTATTTTTCCCCAAATGATGTCTGTTTTGCCTGTGATTATAATTTGTAAGTGATGTCCTTGTCTTAACATTCTTTTTAATCTTTTTAATTTGCTTTCTCTTCCTGTTCTGTTGAGGTGGGCAGTGAGAGAACAGCTAGGTTAGATGTCTGGTAGTCAGCCAAGATAAACAGGCAGGAGCAGTTTTCATAGGCTTTACTGGAGGTGGATTTCTCCTGTGTGTTAGGACCCCAGTTACTAAAGAGATCCAGTCACCACATCATTACTTATTCCTAGGGTGCTGAGCAAATCATTTGCTTTCTTGTTGCATGGGAAGAGGGCTTAAAGACTTTCCCACACAACCTTAAAGAAGCTTTATGGAAACAAATGCATTATAAAAATGTGTGTGCCTGTATATTAAGAAGGAAATTTTTAGTTGGACTGCTTGTCCTAGGGTGACTATGATGCCTGTATCCCCACATCGTCTGTTCTGTGTTCTGTACCTTTAAGACTGGTTCTGAGAGTGAGCAGGGAAAGAAGAAACGTGCAGTTTGTTTTGAGAAACAAACTCACTCCTCTGAATCTGCTCTCGTCCTTGGGACTGTGTGGGTTTTTTTTTCTTCTTCGTTGGATGCACTGAGGGCAGCCAGAGAGAGTTTTTTTTTCCCTTTGTTAGTCTAGCTAGCTGTGGCAAAGAAGCTTTCCTGGACTGTTTTTTTTTATTTTTATTTTTTTTTTTTCCTTTGGGACTGTTTAAATCTGCTCTGGACTGAAAAACCCAGAGGAGCACCGGGATCTTGCACCCGTGGCCCACCGGGCCGGGACTCGGCATTTTCTAGCACTGAAGCGACTGGGACTGATAAACAGACTCCTGGCACGGACTCTCAGTTTTTCCATCTCTCTTCGGAGCAGCGAGAGGTTTTATTGTTTCATATTATTATTGTTATTATTATTATTATTATTCATTCTTTATGCTTGTGGGCATTTTTTTTTGTTAAATAAATAAGTTTTTTTCCACTCTTCTCTGAGAGAGTTCTTTCCCCAGACCTGCTGGGGGGAGGGTCTGTTTGGATTTGCTTTTCAGAGGAACCCCATTCAGAGATTTCCTCCCAAATTTGCCCTAAACCAGGACACTCATCAAACAGGAGAATCTCATTTTCTTTCATTTCTGCTTAGGGGTATCTCCTCTTACAGTTAATGCTGCAGAATGTAAAGCTTTGATGAGATGTTAGTCTTTAAAGGTTAAAACAGAGAGATTCCAAGTAACAGGCTAACAAAATTCTAGACAAATCCACATGCCTCAAAAGTTAACAGCAACTTCACTTTCCAGGAAGTACAGGGTAAAACCTGAATGGTTTAGACCTCTGTACAAGTGCTAGGAATATCTTCATCTTCCATTGACATGTGATTTTTCTTTTTGTGTGACTAGAACAGACAAAAATGTATCTTGTGTCCTGTTCAGTGTATGTCCTCTTTTTCATGTACTATCATCTCCAAGCCATATAGAATACCTTATAGTTACTACATGAAGTTATTTGATCTAGCAGCTACTCGAAAAAAAATTAACAGTCCTTTTGGGGGGGGGGGCAGTACTGTAAAAGTTCATGTGAATGAACTAGTTAGTTCATAGAATGAACTAGCCAAAAGAGAAGAGCCCAGCTCTTGCTCCAAGAACTTTGAGTTTGCAATTGAAATCAGTTTTTATTTCTTCCCCATGCCTTTAGAAGTGTTAAGCACTTCTAAACTATCTGCAAGCATAAATAAGCTATGCTCCAGAAGCATATTGGAAGCAAACAAAGAAAAAATCCAAATATTTCTTTCACACACTTGCATAGTTCACTTCAAGAGAAATAGTTTTCAATTTCTTTATCAATACTAGATTATAAATCTTCATGGTAATAACAATAATAAAAAAAATAATCTCTTCACCCATGCTCCCTTTATCAGTTTTCTCAGGTGAAAGAATTTTAGAATGGTTGAGGCAAGAAGCAAACTCTGGAGCTCGTCAAGACCAAATGCCCCTGCCCAAGACAGAATCAAGGACAGTAGGTGGCTCTGGATGTCATCAAGGTTTTGAATGTCTCCAAGTATGGCCTCTCCAGAGTCAATCTCAGCAATCTGGACACCACTGGCAAGACTTAAGCTCTATCTTCTTTAATCTCTCCCATGAGGTATTTAAGCACATTGCTAATGTCCCCCTTATTGTTCTGTTTTCCACACTAAATAGCCTCATCTCTCCTAGTTTCTCCTCACAGATCAGCTACTTTAACTCCTTGATCATCCTTACGGCCCTCTAATGGACTAGTTTCAGTACGTCCGCATCTTAAGTGGCAAACTCATAACTGGACCCAGCACCCCATTTGAAGTCTCACCAGTTTTCTAAAGAAATGTCTCTACCTTTTCCTCAAAAACCTACATCCATTCCCAGTTGCAGTGATAAATATTAGGTCACCTTCTTAGCTCATGTAAATGAGGGCAGTTTCACAGAAGGGAAGTATGCTTTGAGTGGTTACAGACTGGCTGAAAAGCTGCCTTAAAATGTCATATTTTAGGCATTTTCAAGCCATTCACTTTCTAGTGACCTTGTGTCTGGTCTGCGTGCAGCTTTGATACATGCTAGAATATGTGAATGCACATTTCTTTCTCTATGAGTTTCAAATTACCTTTTAATGAAGAGCTGAACTGATTTTCAAATGCAATTATTTTGTTAATTAAACTGCTATTTTCTCCTCTACCCACTACTAGTTTCACATTTTAATTTTCCCGCTTTTTGGTGCAATCACTAGAGTTTCTGCTTTCCTGAGTATGACAATTACCTTTACAAGCACTTGTAAAATACCACCTTCAGCATTAACTTTATTAGATTATTTCTGAAGCAGCAGTAGATCAGTTTTAGCAGCACCATTCTGATCACCTCAGCCAGCACCCCCAGGGCAGTCTTATTTTAGTTTTCAAAGTTAGTAAAGAAGTAGCATGATCTGCTTTTTAGTGAAAGTGCTAACTGAATTGAACAGGTTGACTGTAATTTTTTTTTTCCCTTCATTAAACTTTGCAGACAGTCTTTTTGCTTAAGTCTAGTCCTTCCTTTTCACAGATTGGGCTTCAACACCTTTGTTCTATCATAAATATTTTTACAGCTCAAAATCTTCATCAGTACGTCTCAGGACTGTTGGTGCAACTGTCTGGTATAAAGAGGGGAAACTGGAAGTTTAAGGTAATAGTAAAACCAGGCTTCCATGGAGCAGGGATTTGCACTGATCATTTTGTGGAGCAGTGCATAATTCACAAGTATAGTATAGTGCTATCTGTTATTACAAATTACTTACAAATTATTATTTATTATTTATGTGTTTGATATGTATGGGTAAGAGCAACAGCTAGGCTTTTAAACAAAGTATGGTAGAAGTTTTTTTGGAAAAAGAGTTTTCCTGAGGGCAAAATTTCATCTCTGACCTAAATTGCACTACTTAATATTACTGTTTCTTCTCTCCAGTGGATAAGCACTGACTCCCAAACAAGGAACTTGGTGTTCCCTCTGATATGAATGTAGGCACAAAGAACTTTTCTCAAATGGTTGAGTGGTGCCATTTTTCTATTCCACAAGAGTCTAGTTCAAAGGAAAGATGATCCTTGTGATTTGGAAGGAAGTTTAAAAATGCTAAGTACTCTATAACCATCCTATATTCTTCCTGTTTTGAAAATATTTGAAAGAATTTTAGTATTTTGATTTCAACATTCATTATATAAGTTTTCTACAAAGAGAGCAATGTTACAAACAAATTCTGGTTCTCTTGTTCACCTTAAGCAGTGTCAGAAAAGCCACTTGCATATGGAGACTAGCATGGAACTGGCAGATAAAACCTATCTCTAAGGAGTTAGAAATAGTTAGATACTATTTATAGTATCAGTCTTAGTTTAAGACTGATACTATAAATGGAAGGTTCTTTGCAGGGGAAGTTTTCAATGACTCATCCATGACCTGCTGGTCATGGAAAGAGATGTTGAGGGTTAAGATTTCCAGGTTCTATAAATGTCAATGAAAGTTGGTACAAAAACCTTGATTCTCAAAGATTATGGACACTGCTTTTATCCTTGGATTTCACTAGGGAGTTGTCAGTTCTCAAAACCTTAAAAAAAATCAAGCTCATTTACCATTACTTTTTCAAGCAGTGAATACTTTAGATGCTAGAGGAATACTTTAAGTATTAGAAGTATGTAGTCTGAAAACAAAGGAGGAGAAACAACCTACGAAATATGGTCATTACTAAAGTGTCATTTATACAAGGTGAATCCCTGTTGTACAGCACTTTTTCCCTGTTGTGGTTTAGGAACAGCACTCCCTAATTTAATGACCCCTCTGCCTCCCCCAAGACTCTCACAAACCAGACATTACTTGCTCACTTCTGACAGAGGGCAGAGATTATGGGCTGAGATAAGAACAATTTACTGGAAACAGCAATGAGAGAAGAAAACTAACAGTAACAGCAACCATATTGATAACAAAAGTGTACAAAAGAGAGAGTGTGGGGCCCAACTCAGCCACAGCTGCACCACCCAAATCACTCCCTTTGGCCGAGATCAGTGCTACCCCACTGTTTGCTACAGTTACTCCACTGAAAAAGAACACCCCCCTCTCCTCTTCTGGCAAGCAAGAGTCCCTTTCCCCTGCCCCTGGCCATAATGTTAGATGGTATTGAATAATACAGTGTCTTGTACCCTGCTCTCAGCTCTGTGCCCTCCTGGCTACTGCAAAAAATCAACTCTGTCCTTAACTGAAATTAAGACATTCCTGTATGTTGCTCTAAAATACCCCAAAAGGAATCTTATGGATGTAGAACCCATAATCACAGAAATTTTGGGAAAAAATCAAACAGTGAGGCTTAGGCAGGAAAACTAATGACATCATTCATTTAAGATGTCCAGAACTTAAATTTTGTTTTCAGATGCATAGGTGTTTGATGCTGTAGTACATCACAATGATGCAAAGATTCCGACTTCAGAAGGCTGAAAATGACTCCTTTATTCTTGGGATGTGTCTCCCCTTTTATACTATTCTACACAGACCAATTTGATTGGTGACAAGAAGACAAACCTCTTCAATCACATTGGTCAGACCAGAGGGACACCAAGAAGAAATCCCTCCTGGGGAAAATATGTAAACAAATTTGCCGTTACCAAAACATGTCTCTTGTTTACAGAAAATTCCCTGGGAAATGAATTTCAGAAAACCAAACATCTCAGGCACGAACCAGGGCTACAGTTGTTAAAGGCTTTTTTCTTTTCTTCTGCTTTCAGTGGAAATTTTAATACTTGCCAAAATTAATTAACAGTTATGCATTAAATGTTATAGATGGAAGTGTTATTTTACAGTATGTTCTGCAGAGCATTTTTAGGAGTGTAATTTCTATACAATTAACTAACTTGGTAAGACATAACTACCCTTTCTTTTTAAACTACATATTCCCAATCAGGTGATTTTTGTAATATTCAGAACACTTTGATTGAGGCTTAATTCAGCAATATGCATTTTAACATAGGAGATACTGTTAACAATAGCTGTTTGTTTTTTGTTTATAGTGTGTCCACATTCTGTTTACCTTGGCCATTTCCTCCAATACAGACACAGGCAACACTGGAACAATTTCTTTCTCTAGTAAAGTGAGAAAGGCAAGCTCTGAGATATCACTGCATTTTTAGAGCACAGTTGTAGCTTTGTTGCAGGCTTGAGTTATACAAAGGCAGTTAAATTACAGCAAAAAGACAACCAGGAGAAATTGTGCTGGTGTATATTGTGGTGTATATGCCACAACTAAAGATGCATTGGCAAAACAGCGTTATATCATGACAGAAGGGAAAAAAGGTGTTATAAAACCAATTATGTACATTGAAAGATAGTAAGCCAGTCTTCTTATCTGGAGAGAAAGGTTTTCAATGGCATAATGTTTTAAGAGTAAATGGGGGCTCAATTCTAATCAAAATGATGGAGAGGTAGACAACCAAAGGCCAAATCTGAAAAAGACCAAATCTGAAAAAGCTATTTTCAGTGTAGCTATAAAAACATGACGGCTAACACCACTGGAGTAGGCAGCTTAAATTTAGTTTGTGTTTGTTTACAATATGTATCAGTAGTTTATTCACTTTTAATACCCACCAATTGCTTTCTGTTTTGCTTAGTGGTAGATACACTTAGGCTGGCTTTACATTAGCCACCTTCGGTGCCAGCAGAACAACAGTTTAGATTTCTGAATGTATTAAAAAATCTGACTGGTATTCTGAGGTTTCAAGAAGGTGGAAGTCACTGTTTTCTGTGACAGCTAATGGTCCAAGATGCAGTTTGTCAGCCATTCAAGGTGGAAACTGTGGATTTGTGTTCTTTTGAGCAGAAGAGGAAATGGAGAAACCTGCTGATGGGAGGGTTTGGTGCTCTGAAACAGAGTTCTGAGTGCGGGTGGAACACAAGGCCTAGAGAAATGTAGCCTAATGCAAACTTTCAGGTCACAAACCAGTAATGTTTTAGGCAGTTAAGCAGTTAAAATTTTCATTAGTTTGATGGAGAAGAAATGAAAAAGCTGACACAGAAGTTCTGGAAGGAGCTTGGATATTATATTAGAGGGTGAGGGCATAAATCATCAAATAAGCTTTGGGTTTAAGTATTTGTGTATAGTCAATATGACTATATTAACATAGTTATAAAGTAAAGCTTTGACAATGAAGAGTTGGATGGCTATAAGTCACCTGTTACAGATCCAGTGCGATGTAAAGTATCCCATACTCTATTTTCAAAGGCATGTTTCTACTCAGCAATATACATGGAAATTGTACAGTTACTCAGAAGTAAAAAGGACACGTTTGAGGAGTTCCTTTTGAAATACTTTTTTCTGCAGCAAGAGAAAATACCTATCATTCATCTGTCTCCTGTCAAACTGAACTGGTAGCAAGCAAAATAAGAAAATCTTTGCATTATGTTAAAATAATTCCTTAATTTTAGCACTGAAGAGTGTTAAATCTGCATTA
The DNA here is from genome assembly GCA_024734555.1 of Trochalopteron elliotii. Classification (NCBI taxonomy): domain Eukaryota; kingdom Metazoa; phylum Chordata; class Aves; order Passeriformes; family Leiothrichidae; genus Trochalopteron; species Trochalopteron elliotii. The sequence goes on along the minus strand of JANPWX010000148.1, from coordinate 209,111 downwards.
TACTTACTTCTGCTATTCAAACACACAATATGTTTGATAGACTCTAATAGCTTTTAGAATTTGTAGAAAGATAAATCTATTAAAGGAATCAACATATAGGCATGTTTATCCAATACACAAAATGCATGTTAAAAATTCTGCATAAGTCCCACTTCAGATACCTACCTCATATATTGAATCCAGCTATGACTCCAATGCCCTTGTGAATCTACTACTCTGAAGTTCAGAGAATTTTCCACTTCTATTAACCAGGCCATAAAACAACGACCTGCCACTCTGTATGATAAGCAGAAACAATAGAGGCAAGAATAATGCTGCTTCTTGTGATGGTTCAAAATGCAATGCAAATGACCTACCTTCTTCCTAGATTGAAGAATCATCTATAGTCAATGAACAGCAATAGCAAGCAACACAGATAAGACCAGTTAGGCTTACCAAACACTTACTCAGTGTCTTTCATCCAGAAGTAATTTTTGTCCTGCAGTTCTGTAAGCAGAACACTGAGGACTAGCAAAGCACTTTTTAATGATAAGCTAAAGCTTTGCTTCCTGTTTTATTTTACCTTGCTGGAGTACTTAATGATGATGATCTTTTAAAAAGTACATATGTTAGTTAAATATCAGTTCAGACACAGTACAGCAATATTTTGGTATTAGATCCAAGTTAAAAAAACAGGACCAAAAGGAGGAAAAAACAATTTCCCCCCTCCTCCCCCAAAAAGGTTAAGTTTATTCATGGGAACAGCCAAATTTCCATAGCATTGACAGACACTTTTACAAAAATAGTAATAGTGTTTGGACTTTTTAAGAACTGGTTTTAAGAAATGTCCATTAAGTTTCCTTCTTCTTCATCAGGAAATTCAGAAATATCCTTAAAATTAAAGCAGAAATCTGACCCAATAAACTTTGTGTGGCTTTATTGCATCAATGCTGCTTTATTTTATCAATTGTTTCAAAAAGTGACAGAAGAGGCAGAGTCCCTGTTTCAGGCATTGTAAAACTCCACTTCAAAAAGAAGTGTGAAAGGACAACCACTAAAGCTAGTAAGGTTTCTGTTGGGGATCTCACCACCATGTTATTAGCATGGTCCCTCCCCCACTCCCCCTTAATATCTTATTCATGCTGCTAGTACGAGCCTCCAAGCTTCTAGAACAAAACAGAAAACTAAGGCAAAATAATGCACAGACCATTAGAGTAAAAAAAATTAAATTTTGCTACTAATTTAAGGATAACAAAGATGGAAATAAATAGCATTATATACATTCAGTTTAAAAATTAATAGATCTAAGAAATTAAAGACTATCAAACCAATATCTGTACATAATTAGGAAGTTAACTAATTATTTTTTCTGTTGAACCAGTACACCAACATGATACACAACATAATCACATTTTTATAGGATGCTTGTTTATTTTCAACCAGCCCAATGAATGATTGCTTTCTTGTCTAAGTGAAAAGGTTGCTTAGAAAGTGTAATAGCCTGTTGACTCCTGGGGTTGCTGAACAGTGTATCAGCTGGTCTAAATACCTCCTTGCCCAAGATGAGGTGAGGAGCCTGGCTGAGAGAGTGCTGGGCTGGCTCAAACCTGAAGACCTTGTTCAGAAACAGACTCAGTTTTGTCTTTGTCTCTTGCTGTCTTTGCTTGCAATAAAATACCTCTTAGCCTTTTTTTTATTTTTAAGGAGTGGTAAAAAGGAGATTTAGCTATAGTTGCTGAAATGGCTCTGAGCATCAATATTACTATAACAGGATTTTTTGTTTGTTTGTTTTTGGTTTTGTTTTTGTTTTGTTTTTGTTTTTGTACTGTGGCACCTTGTCTTTTCCTTTATATAATCTGAACCAGTTTGGGCAGTTGAAAGTCCATGAAGTACAATTAACTTTTGTAATGGAAAAAAATTTAGGTGCCTATGTATTAAATTGTTTCTTTCATAATTCTTTGGATTAAAGTGGAGAAGAATCTCCAGTGAACAGGTAACTGCAGTACAAGACTGAGTATCTTGCTTTTATACTTCATTGCTTTGTACAGAACTGCCAGAAAGCTATTTTTAGATCTGCTCTACAGTTGCACAGTTGTAGCTTATATCTCATCTAAAGGAAGCAAGGTTGCCCTACTGAGACTTTACCCTTCCCTCAAGGGTAAACTAATATCCATTCAATTTAAATATATGCTGTAAACCCTGCACATTAATGATTGTGATGGAAATATTATATAGTTATTTATAACAAGATATCCATTTGGGAAAGTGAAATAGGCATATTTGAGAGCTATTGCCTCTCTCCTTCTAAAGTCACTGTCTTTGTGTCTAAAGCTTGAAAGTTTGTTTTGCTGGCACTGTGGCAAAGTAAGCAAATGTGTCTCCATAGAGCAGATCCCTGCTGCCTACAACCGCACAACAAATACTTTGTGAAAATTAGCACAGACATTCAACCAGAACCTATATTGCCCCAAAGAAATCCAGAGAAATATTTCTGATTACAGGAAATGCTTTTCAAGCACAAATGCTCATATTAGCAGGAGATAAATAAATAGTAGATTTGGAGAAAAATTGTAATTTAATCTAACTAAATATAGTTAGATGGGAATAAGCATATAATCATTAGGATAAGCAAGAATCTACACATGTCCATGATCGTGCACACATGCACACACAGATTCTAAAATTGACTGTAGACAAAGTGAAGATGTTTTATCCTGACTTTGCTCTTACAAATGTCAAAGGTTCAGATAAATATTATTTAAACATCAGCCTTTGTATTGATTTTAAAACAAGGAACTGAGGATGGGAGAAACTGGAAGGGAGGATGCACAAATGATGAATAAGAGATTCCTTTGAGACCTTATGTAACATATCAGACATGCTGTAAGGTACAAGGGCCTCTGAACTATATTGTACAATCCTAGTTCTTCTAGTATTAAACAATCATTTTCTCTGGTCTTCTAAAAGTCTTCTTTTCTGAGTCTCTGTTATGCATCCAAATGTTCTTGAGTTAAAGCACTAGTATTACATCCAAAAGCAAGGCTCAGTGATTTTACAAAGAAGTATCTTGTAGCAGGTGCAGGGACGACCCAAGGAACGAGGCAGACACAGGTACGCAGCAGGTCAAGGGAAGGCTTCTACTCTTTATTCTATAAATCGGACTTCATATATACATTTTTACAAAAGGCCAGAGATTGGCTACACAGGTTGCTGCCTCTTGACCTGGATGGTGAACATCACCGTCCATCACATTTCTCCACCCATAGCAGAAAAATGTAAACAATAGATAAATGCTAAAAATACATATTGTTTTTGTGAAGCTGTGTGAGAAACTCCAGTTCAAGACTGTAGCAATCAAAAGGCTTTTGCATTAGGCCAACGGTATCTAGCTGTGGTATTCCCCATTAGTCTTTGTAGGGATCCTGTACTGTCCTCACATTAAATCCACTTTGATGGAATTTATACACACACTAGATGCAGGAAATGACCTTGCCAGTCTTTCAAATAACCCATTTTGCCTCCCAATGAACTTAATCAGTCTATGAATTCGTTCTTTGTAGCTTATGAGGAAAAGCAGTGAGAGGTACAGTAAAAGATAGCTAATTATCTTGCAAGATTTTATGAGGTCTGCAGCCAGCTGCCTTATAAAATATTAGGAAAAACAGCCATACCAAAATTCTTAACGGTAAGACTTGAAGTTGTTGTACTGAAACTGTAGCTGTAATTCTTCTGGCTCAAAATTCTGAACAAGACTATGACTTCTCTGAAACAAAAGAAGACAGACAGCAGCCACATCTAGGTTTCTGGGTTAGGAAGCTGAACATGAGACTTTTGCTTCATGCCTTACTATAAAAGAAGGCAGACATCATGAGTGGAAAACATAGTCATAGTAAAAAAAGTACATAAATTTATGTGACAACACCTTGCCTCTCTTTTTATAATCATTTATTCCTGATCTCTAGTCTCCTTTAAGCAAATTCAAGCACTATCTGCATTTTTTTTTTTTGCATATGCTTGGGGAAAACAGAAAATAAAAGGGAAATGTTACATAATGAGCACATAGGATAGTATTGCTCAGTGTGAAACAGACAACAAACCAGGGCAGGACATGGCACCTGATGGATTCCTTGGCAGCTAGGTCTTACCATGAATGTTCCTTTTCTGAATTTAGCACCACAGGTGACTCTATTGCCCTTTCAGCAGTAGGAAGAAAAACTTAGGAGGTCATTTTTATTCAAAAAATTATAGGAAAAAATCAAATGCACCCTTGAGAACATGCCTATCCAAAATCAGTGACATTAAACACAGAATATTTTGAACTAGAATGGCACATTCAGAATATAAAATTATTTTTCTGAGTTTACATGGAATTTCTAAACTCAGAGAGGCCTGTGAAAAAATGAAAAAAAGATGCTTTGAGGAATTTGAAACAGTTGTGACTTTACTAACATTTATCTGTTCTGGCAGAAACATGTATTATATATATAAATGCCCAGGATACATTTTGCTTGAAGTTCAAAGCCCAAGCTGTCACATTTCTGTGACCGTTTGTTGTGTCTGAAAAGCAAGGTTCATGTGCAAACAAAACTTGAGACAGGTACCTCAAAACAAGACAGGTAAGCAGGGACTAAGAGGAGTTTCAGAGATGCAAATCAAAAATATGCCGAAGGATTTTAAAAGTTTGTGTCAGCTTCTGTCCTACTTTACAAAACTTACCAAATTCAAACAAGCTAATGTGCATAAACCAAAGAAAAACTTTTTCTCTCCGAAAGAGGCCTCACCCATACTAAACCCAGGAGCAGCAAAACCAATAACACTTTTGCTCCTTTGGCTGTTTACTTCCTTTCTATTTAAACATGCACTACAGACAGGATTGTGATCACCATGATCAGAGACACTATCACACCATCGTCCCATCATCTTCTTCCTTAGTCTTCCTTCCCACACTAAATTCTGTTCAACACTTCCTTTGATATAAGAATGTATTTGTATCAGTGACAGTCCTCCCATGCCCCATGCACATCATATAACATTTCTTAACACATCTCCCCAAGTATTCTATAACTTCCCAAGTGCTATCTACTGGCACCTTATTTACTGCTCACTGTCCTGGTACTGGACACCACGTCTACTTTGTTTTTGTAATTGTATAAAGGGGTGGAGTACAGTGCCCTTAAAATTCTCCATCTTAATTTAAGAGATTTCCTTGTTGTGTTACACAGTTATCTATTCCTTTTCAACCTTGGAATTCTATATGAAGAATTGTTCCCATGGGTCAGGCTAAGACCTCCCATGGAAAGGCAAATTTTACCCAAACCTTGCCTGACCTACACTCTGGGCCCATATTTTGTTTAAAGACAGTTTGAGGCAGATCCTCCAAAATTAGTTACTTCCCCTTTAGTTTTAACTTATCCATTTCCACCAGTAAGGAGAAACAAATACAGATAGATATAAGTGAAAAAATAACAGTTTACTAAAAATTGAATAGGCAAAAAGTAACAGTAAATATCAGTAATTACAAAATTTGTGAAATCTCAGGGACTGCCTGGAGCAAAGAGAAGCTCAGAATGGCAGAGGAACCTCTCCCCCAGAGATTGTGGTCTCTGCAGCCCACCGTGTATGGGGAGACACAGAGGAAGGATGGCAACAGCCCTCCTCTCAGTCCTTATTGCTCTGGCAGCAGCAGCTCCATCAGCAAAGGCAAATGGCACGCTCTGGTTGCTGGATTCGCCAGTGTCATCACTGCAGGCCACTAGTGTCAGTGCCACTAGTGTCTTGGGTCTTGCCCCAGTGGAGGGGAGGAAGAGAGATGGACTCCTGAGCGCTGGTGTGCCAGGTCCTGCTCTGGCTTCGTACTCGCAACAGGTGTTGCAAAATTAACCCTGAAACAGTTTCTGAGTGAGAAATGCATGGTCTTGGGTTGCTACTACTGCTGCCTGGAAACCTGTCTGAAGCAACCCCCTGAGACGGAAAACAGAGGGGAGCTTCTGCCTGCACTGTCTCTGTGCACTCTCCCTGCAAGAACCAAGAGCAAAGAGCCAGAGTCAAGAGAGCTCTGCTTGGATGACCTGACTTTCTTAAAAGCTCAGGCACCTCCCCTCAGCCTCAAGGCTGGGACTTAATGAGGCGATAACAACTTTGGGCACAGATAGATGTGGAATACAGTAACATTTGGGGTTATCCAGGAGACTCCATGACCTGATTTAGTGAATATATATGCAATCTGCGTAGCCTTAGCTCCGTTACAGACAGATTGTCTCTAGCTCCAGCTTTTGATTTTCCTCATTGGAGTTCTTGGATTGACCCTAGATGTGACTTGTTACTTTATCCTGGATGAGTGATCTCTGGATTGCCAACAGATCCTGTAACTACCCCCAGTCTGGCTCAGCTCAGAGCTGGCAGGAGCCCTCCCAGTGAGCTCCAGCCTGCACTGGGGTCACTTGCTTGGCCCCCTCATGGAGCAGCCCTATTTGTGCTGCTTTCCAATAGGATGGCTTCTGCTCTTCCCAGGCAACCATTCATTACTGTGGTACCATTAGAGCTGTTGACAGGCAGTAGACACAAAAGAAGATCATCTCCTTTTCTGAGTGATCTAACTGTATTTTACTCTTGTGGCTATGCTCAGGGAGCTGGCCATGTCCATTGTGCCATCACTGTATTAGAAAGTAAAATCAAAAAAAAAAGAAGCAGAGAACTAAAATACCAGACTGCAATAAAGCAGTAGACTGAAATGGCATGACCATCAAATGAGACCAAAGAGGGCACCTAGGACAAATAAGCACTATCATATTCTTCTTTATCAGTTTTGATACTTTGTATCCAAGACTTGTCTCTTCTACTAGGAAGACCTAGTAGAACTTTTGTGGACCATGCTTCTTCTGTGATTATATTAGATTAAGGAATAAAATAGTTCCCATGACCTGCAGAAAATGTAAATATTTTCAAAAAATCCTTTTTCACGAACTAGGGAAAAAATAAAGCCAGAATATACAAAATGTTCATGGTGTAGAAATCCTTTCTTACATATCCAAAGCAAATATTTTTTTTCTCAGTAAATCATAATGTTTACTTCAATAATTTTTTTTTCCATTTTAGCTACCTTAATGATGAGACTTCAAAAAAAAATCATTTTATACTACAAAGCTGGAATTTTTAACTTTAGCAATTGCAAACAGGAGTTTTACAAAACCAGAATATTTTTTGTGTTAAGTTATTAATATGTTTTCTGTGCTGCCATTTAGTGAAGTCTATTCTCTAGCACCAGACTTTCTCAAGACCCTTCAAAAATAGCTTAAGGCACCTACCTCAACAGTGACAGTTCCAGAGTGGAACCAAGCATTTAAAAATCAGTTTGAATGGCAAACATTAGAGATGGTGGAGATGCAAGAGCTCTACTATAGTCCCCAAATGACCACAGCTAACCATTGCAGGCAAAGAGTAAAGCAGTTTGTCAAGGGCTTGCACATGAAGCCTCATCTTTTTAGAGAAATACAAACACAATCCCATGTTTCTTGTGTGAAGAGAAATCCCTTTGATATGCTAATATTTGACGGATGTATGACAATAGCTATTAAAATATTTCATAAATGTGCCAATTTCTCTCCTGAGCAGAATATACACTAAAATCCAGCAATGAACAATTTGGATTGGGGGAAGAAAATGGACAAACAAATAAAAAAACCCAAGATCCTGAGCAGTTTTTCAGTCAGAGGCTAGATATGCCATTAAAAATATAAATATATAGAAAAATAGAGATAAATAAGTAGATAAATATATTTTAGCTTTCTGGATTTTTTTTTTGTTAGGTTGTTTTTTGTTTGGTTAGGTCTTGTTCCTCCTCTTCAGCATTCCATGAGGCCAATCTCACATCAAATTTCTTTTGCGAAGCTTATAGTGAATGTTTTTCAGGGTTTGGGCTGACATTGCAGTTTCTTTGGGATCTTGCCTCAGTTACCACGAGGGGAAAGAAAAATGTCTTTTGCAGACCGTATTTTTAATTACTAGCTTAGTTCTTTTAAAAATGTTATTTATTATTTAAAGTGCTATTTAGGACTCCTGCTGTATTTGAATTGCATTCAAGGCCTGTCAGTTAGGAATTAAAAATTGGCAGTTGAAAGACAGCCAGTGTTAGTTTTTAGAAAGGTTACCCATCCTTTAACTCCTTCTGTGAGAAAATACAACACCTAGGAATTGGGAGGCTAAACCAACTGTGCTTTTATCATGACTGATACTGTGGCAGCTCTCTCCCACATGAGACAGTGCTACATCATTAACATAGGAGAGTCCTGAGAAAAACAGAATCAAAACGCCGCGACTGACACCACAAAAATTCCAATGGAGTGAGCATTCACAAATCTTAGTTTTGGGAACTAAACACAAATATGAAATATTAATTTATGCATTCATTCTCTGGAAAAACACCCTCATGTAATTTAAGAAGCACCAGTGTTTACAGAAGAAGAAATAGGGATCAGAACCTCTGTAATGGATTAATAGTCATCAGGAAGTGATTTGATGCAGTGATGTTGTTTTGGCAAAACATATGCTATCGACTTTCTTTGCCATAAGATGCTAATATATTTGATGCAGATTTTGCAAAACAGATCCTTCAGTGTAGAACACCTTTTTACTGTTCAAAGTGTTTGTTACATACTTGAAAGAAATAAAAGGGCAAACATAATTTCTGGAGCAAATAACAATAAAAATATTCCTTTTCTAGACCAAGTAGAATTCTATACATAGATTTTATAAAAGCACTCAACATTTCATAGTAATATATGCCAGCTGTCATAAGAAAGAAAATCCCTGAGTACCTAAAGGTTGGAAAGTACTCTTGGTTGTTGTTACTTGAAATAACAACTTGGGTTTTTTAGCAGCAATTGCAACCAGTTGTTCTTTGTTTTGGTCTTGCTTTGGTGGTTTTTTTTTTTTTTTTTTTTTTTTTTGTAGTTTTAATTTTTTTTTTTTCTATTTTTTTAATGAAGCTTTACACTAAAAGACTTATTTTGTCCGTGGTTCTAAATAGAAAATAAGTAGGGAAATTATCTCTGTCGTCATGTAATTTGAGGAGTATCATGCTGCGTTACTTTGTTGCTGGATGCTAGTTGGAGTGATAGCAAGAAGAAAGAAACAATCTGTCACCTCCTTTCTTTGACACAAGCATTAACATGAAAAATGGATCACATGGGTTAAAGAGTTTGTTCTTATCAGAGATCTTACCATTAAAATATACTCCATAATAAGACACACTGAGTTTTTTAGAGAAATTTTCATTGTTTCCTTCAAATATCTCAGGATATATATGTCATATAGTCTGATTGTGAACACATTGCAAACAAAATCCCATTTGTTTCTAAAACTGCATATTTATTTCTTATGCTATGGAGAATTTTCATTAAATAGTTTTCATACAAAAGTAGGGAGAGGAGACTAAATTTTTATAAACTTCTGCTTTCGAACTGTGAGACTCAAGACTTTCTAGTCTTCCAGATGACAAGGTTGCTTCTTATGTGTGGGCTAGACTATTTATAAAGTAACAGAGTTTTAAAAAAATAGATATTTTGAGCCTGGCACTAAAATCACAAGTGGACAAGTGGACAAGTGAGAAAAGAATTAGTAAGACCAGAATCATACAGAAAAATGTATATGTGTCACGTTCAGAGCAGTAACTACAGTTATTGTATTTTTTAATAATTTTTCTAAGAGTTGGAGCACAAGAAGGTATCTCCTTATATAAAGAGCATCACATCTTGTGTTAACTCAAAGAAATCGAAATTGTACATAACGGTCATTTTTCTCTTTTTTTAGCTGACCATGGAAACACAAAGTGACTCGCAATCACAAAAACTGTGCTGTGCACTTGACATCACCTGCTGGTGAACAAAGTTTTATTTCATCTTGATGATGGCTAAGAGTTTATGTAGGACAAAATGGCCCAAAGGGAAAGGAAAGAGCTGTTGGCACTGTTCAATGTCTTTAGCTTTCACTTTATTTCCTATTTCAGACTGTAGTGTGCAATTTCCTGTCCTTAAGGGAAAAAAAGTGTTTGATGGAACAGATGCACATAGTAGGAATATCTTGGGTCTACTATTCACATATAAATCTGTTACAAAATGATGAAGGGAATCTCTGTTTTAAAGACTTTATAAATGGCATGTCAGAATGACAATTTTAGAATTTTATCATTCTCACCTAGTAAGGCACACTTGCTAAGATACACAGAACTTCACTGGCCTTAGAAATAACTGTTGTGTTTTGTTTTTTCCCTGTAAATGCTTTTAAAATTTCTTCAAAGCAACATGCTTTGATCAGGATACATTATCTGTGAATGCCTCTATAATATACTTTCAATGACATAAATATGTACAAAGCAAAACCATGTGTTATCTTGTTATTTTCCTTGAAAAATATTCTGCAGATTGCTCAGTTCTAAAGCCCTCATTTGTGCTGGAAAGACTGAGTTGTGTATATGAGTAAATATTGATTTTGAAGAATAAAAAAATCTTACATGAAATCAAATGTCTTTAGCTATTCTGGACAGAAAAAAATCAGTTTGAACATTAGGGTCAAAACACATTTTTAGTATTTTCTCAATTATTGTCCTTGCCTATGGCAGGGGTGTTGGAACTAGATGATCTTTAAGGTCCCTTCCAATCCAAAGCATTCTATGATTCTGTGATTCTATATATGTATGGTTTGTACTTACATCCATGCTTTTGAATTATTTCAATTATTTTGTGTATTAAAATTGAAAATAAAAGCAGTGGTAGGCTGATAGCGTCTAGTGGCATGTTTACATTAGCTCTGAATGACTGTACTTTTTCTGCAGTATCTAAATCCAACAACTCACTGTTATGATACTTAATTGCAGTCAACATTCTGTTATATTAATTGTATGTAGTATTTGAATAATGTTATTATGTATTAAGATGCTTTTTTCTAATTTATTCCTTTGCCAGTCTGACTACTGCTGCAATTTTATTTTCATTACCGCAGTATGATTTTTATTGCTCAGAATTACACAAAAAATTGTAATAATTATTTTTAAGAGAAAGCAATTTCTCCTTTAAAGGTTGAATTATACTCTGGGACAATAAATTGAAAGGAAAAAATCTCAAACACCTTTCAAATCTCAAATTTAGAAATTTTGTTGAACATGCATCAGTATATATTGTGAGAAAAAATAAAAGAAACATGAAGTTATTTGTGCATAATACAATATTTCTGTCTTCACCATTCCAAAAGGAACAGATAACTTCTCACTACCATCTTTAGGCATTTAAATAAAGATCTAAAACTAGAAATATAGGATCACAGCATACTCAGAAGAGAGAGGCAGATGTCTGCAGCATTTGTTTGAGGGAGCCACAGTTGCAGAACTAGCTCCTTCCAACTCAACAAGCTCCAACAACTCTAAATAACTTATTGGGATAGAAAACTCACTCTGTGAAGTGCTGGAAGATATTTGGTTGCTAAAGTAGGCACTTGTTTTAGGTAGTATACATGCACCCCTTTCCTCTGCCTAGTGTTTAAGTACAGACTTCTGCTTCCACATACTAGACAAGATGTTGCACTTAAAAGTATTTGAGTGAGGAAAAGGGGATTGTTGATTTTAGCTCAAGGGGTTACTATTTCTAGCATAAGTAGTCTCTCCCCCAGACCTAAATGATTCACTTATTCAGATAGTCATTAACAGACCTGCAGGAGGAGTCCACACTGGGATATGTTTGTCCTGATGAACTATAATCCACCACAGTGGACCGAGCAGGTGAAAAGTGTGAGTGGGCAGGAGTGGCAGAGAACAGCTGAGGTAAGTGGTGGAGCTGATTTTCTTAAAGGGATGGATTTTATCCAGTGAGACTTTGACAAGTTTAAGGAATGAGCCCATATGAACACCATGACATTTAATAAGTGCAACGCCCTGCATGTGGGTCAAGGAAAAACTCAATAACAATACAGGCTGGGGGATGAATGGATTGAGAGCAGCCATACAAAAAGCAACTTGAAAATACTGGTGCATGTAAAATTGGACGTGTGCTGGCAATCTGCACTTGCAACCCAAGAAGTCAATGATTGCGTGGGTTGCATAGAAAGAAGCTTGCCTAGCGGGTACAGGAAGGTGGTTCTCCCTCTCTATTCTGCTCTGATGAGATCCTCCTTGGAGTACTGCATCTGGCTCTGGGGACCCCAGCACAGGAAAGACACAGACCTAATAGAAGCAGGTCTAGAGATGGGCCATAAAAATAATTAGAGAATTGGAACACCTCTTCTATGAAAAAAAAATCTGAGAGAGTTGGGGTTGTTCAGCCTAGACATGAGAGTTTTTGGGAGACCTTATTGCAGCCTTTCTTATAAGGGGCCCTGAAGGGATATTGCAAGAAAGTCAGCAAGAGGCTTTTCACCAAGGTCTATAGTGACAAGAAGAGGAAAAATTATTTCAAACTCCAAGAGAGTAAATTAAGATTGGATATATTTTTTTTGATGATGATGGTGGTGAGACACTGTCACAGGTTGCCCAGAGAACTTGTAGATACCCCATACCTAGAAGTGTTCAAGGTCAGATTGAATGGGACTTTGGGCAACCTGGTCTAGTGAAGGATGTCCTATGGCAGGGGAATTGGACTAGATGATTTTTGAAGATCTCTTCCAGCCCAAAACTTTCAATGATTCTATGAGTCTTTTAATTCAGCTCTATTTTTATAGGCAATAAATTAATTTTCCTCAAGTTGAGTTTGGTATGCTCATGATGGTACTTGGTACTTGATTTTTCTTGTCCTGCAAGCTTTTGTTTTTCTTATTTCTCCTCGTATTCCCTCCTAGAGGGGAAGTGAGAGAGCAACTGTGTGGATTTCTGGCAGCTAGCCAAGATCAACCCACTGCACCATATCTCTTGAAAACAGCCCAAATTAACCTTAACTGATATGTCTGGAATTATAAACTTCAAACAAAATTTTGTCTGCAAAATATTAACAAGAGTTGTTCTCTTTTATTAATAAACTTCTGTTGCCTGTCATGTATCTATTTTAACTAATCAGTTGTGCCTTATAAATTCTGTTAGGAAAGGTTGCACCTTTACTGCCTATTGGGAGCTTTACCACCTATATGGCTATTAACTAATATTGTTCGGCATAAAGAAAATCCTTAAGGAAATCCTTAAGTGGTTGATGACAACCCCTCCATGATTGCTGTATGATGAAGCTGGGGAAAACTATTTAATCACATCACTGTATGTAATGTCACTGAATGAACCTATATCAAGAAACTTAATTAAGATTGGCAAGCATTTTAATTTAAGTACATTCAAGCACTTCACTTTCTCTCAGTAGTCTTTCTTTAAAAAAACAAAACAAGGCACCAATATCTATGCTTTTATAAACATCCAGAAAAGGACACAGTGAAATTCTGAAGAAGTTTCAAACTCAGGGAATAATATTATTTCACTAAATTATCTAGTGTCCTCTAAAATTCATATGAACCTTCAATTCCATGGTTTTCCATATGTTTTTGCTAATATGGTTGTTTCTTCTCCTGAGGAGAATGTTGCTGTGGAAACTGTTTTGTATGTATTTGTATACACTCAACTTTTTTATTTGGGCACTTTTATAATTCTATAGATATTTCAGTCAGATACACAATTTATTCTAAAATTGTATACACATGAAAAGACCCAAAAAGGCTTATATAAACTGTTCAAATTAAAACTCAGCCTCCAGGCATGTCTTCAATGTGTATTAATCTGCTCATGATTACTCCACATTCCTGTAGCCAACATGTTTATACTAACTATACTTATTCTTGCACCTTTTTTTCTGTAAAAAGACAAAACCAAAACACCTTAAAACCTACATATTGGAGAGATTCCTCTAATTTGAGTCTACATGTACCTCCTGCCATTTATTTTAGGTTATTTATGAGTAGAAATGGAATGAATGTAATTGAATGAGTGAAGACAGAATCATTTCACTGAGCTAAGCATATGACAGCAGGTGGCTGGAAAAATTGCTATGACAGTGTGCCAAGGAAGACATCAAAACTGCATTCTCTCATGTAAATTAGGAGGTAGAGAAAATTAATGTCATTTCTCTTATCCAATCTTTTTCCCCATAGCTGGTTATCAGGGAATTGAAGGCTCAGAAAAATGCATTGGCAAGGAGAGGACTAAAATGGATGTTTTCTCAATAGTAGAACTGTCACATATATTGAATTCCAGGTTAGCAACAGGCAAATATTAAAAGGCCTGACTTAAATCTTCTCTTTTGCATTTGAGAACAGATTCAAATCTACCTAGGAAAATGGGAACACAAAAATCTGTGATTCAGTTCTTTAAAAAATCTTTTCATGTAAGAATCTAAATATAGTTTACTCACAACTTTTATTACATACACTGGAGATTAGCACTGGGCCTTCAAAAATTAGGTTGGTCACAATGCAATGGATTCCCATATTTTCAACTGGTTCTTTCATCCAAAACCTTGAACTATGATTTTTCAGAAGCATAATTTTAGATCATATCATTTGAATGAATTTTCAGTTCTTCCACTGAGTGTCTTCACTTTGAAAGCCACAATTTCCTTGAATTCTAAGCATACAAATGAAGTATTGGCCTAGAGAAACTAATTTTAGGCTTGCATGACTAACTTACATGTTCAGTAAAGACCACAAGTACAGAAACATCTCTCAAACATTAAGGTAGCATAAGAATAGGTGTGCAAGAAGGTATGTGAATAAACTCAGTTTACGAACTGGTTGAGAAAAAATCAGTGAAAACCTAATTAAACATCTAATTCATCTCTTCGACTACAGTTTTAAAGTTATTTCATAAATCATCATACCCAGTGTTATTTGAAAAGACAGACCCTCTCTTTAATCACATATAATAGTGAAACCTCTGTAGCTTGAGAGTGGAGGTGAAGTATGCCATCTCCTCTTAGAAGTCACAGCTCTGCCTCTTTCCTACCCTGGACAAAGAAAGAAGCTGCCCAGCACATTGCAACTTTATCATGAAAGCTGTGCTCTGTGTGGTAGGTCTAAGAAGAGTTTGATTGTAGTCAATTTTGTAAAAAGAGAGTTGTTCTGCTAGGGAGGGAGGGCAGAATTTCACAGGGACTGTGAGAAAGCATCCCCCAAATGAGTTCCTGCCTGGGATAGTACTACACTCATATTAAGTATTTGCTTTCAGAATATGTCTGTTGTTTCAAAATTTCTTTGATAGGTTGAGTTATTTTTAAGTTAAAAGACATTACACTTCTTTGTAATCCACATAGTTTCTCTCTACAATTCTCAGTTTATTGTAATATTCAGTAGTTGTTAAAAACTCTGTGACTGGATATATTAAAATTTTAGTGAAAATGAGTCTCTGAGAGAATCAGATGTTTCATCTGAGACATGGACAAGTCATACAAAAATCAGGGGAAGCTATTTCTTCTCTCCCTGTGTCTGTATTTCCCATCACACTCACACACACACATCATTAACACAATTGTCATCCTACAGATTAATTGAAGGCATTAGTATTCTTTTGCTAATGTAAGAAAAGTGAGTTTAAAAATACAAATAATAAATAAGTTTAGTTTTATTTGATATGACAAAAGCTAAGGTTGCATTGCTAGCAAGTTTTCATCATATCTGAATAAGCACATTTGGCTTGCAGCTCCTTAGAGAGATAATTCACTGAAGAAGAGTGAATTTCAATGGCCTCAGCAGATGTTTAAAATTCTACATGTACAGGAACTGAATAAATATTTGCATGAGTATGAAGTATTATAACCAAGGAGTTCTCAGTCAAATTTTAGTCTCCTTACTAGTATTGGTAAAGATAACAGGACTTTTAAATATTCAAAGGCAGAATGAAAGAACTTTAGAAAATCTAAGAGTTACACATAAAAAATAAAGCAACTTTCAGAACTCCTAGGAAACCTGTAGAGCAAGTCACTTGAAGCAACAGGGATGGCAGTGCTTGTTATCAGACAGATCATGATTAGTCTGATTGTGTATCATGCTACATTCAACCCCATAGTGTTGTTTTATGCTATCTGTTATGAAAAGACAGAGTTGTTCAGAAATAAAGACAGGGCTGCTGCACTGTCATCCATCAAATTCTCCTCTTTCTCTGTCAGATCTGATGTTGTGGTTTAACCCTAACCAACAAGTACCACACAAGCTGATCACACATCCTCACTTCCTCCCCATGTTGAATGGGAGGAGAATAGAAAAGGTAAATCTTGTGTGTTAAGATAAAAACAGTTTAATAATTGAAAACAAACAAACAAAAACAAAACCAAACAAACCCACCAAAAACCAACCCGTATTTACATATTGAGCATGACATTGTATGGTATGGAATATCCCTTTGTTCGGTTTTGGTCAGCTGTTCTGGCCATGCTCCATGCAGCTTCTTGTGCAGCTCCTCACTGGCAGAACACAGAAAACTGAAAAGTCCTTAACTTAGGGTAAGCTCTACCAAGCTAAATAATAGCTAATAACTAAAATATCAGGGTGTTATCAACATTATTCAAATACTGAATCCAAAGTACAGCACTGTACCAGCTACTAAGAATAGAACTCTGTCCCAACTGAAAACAGAAAACCTGTAGATAGTAAGGCATCCAAATAAAGAGTAAGGCTGTTATATTTTACTATGTCCAGCTCTATCTCATGCATTTCATTTGTTCTGCCACTGTCCACAATCTTGCAATTAAATATTAACACTTTGAAAAGGACAGTAGAAAAAAAGAGCATTTTACTCTAAGGACAATAGAACACAGCAGTTGGAGCCTTGGAGAAGTAGATAAAGAATGCAACTTAAACAAACAAAAGTTATGCAAGACAAGCAGCATGCCAGCTGATCTCTGTGAGGCTGACCAAGTAGAAGTTATGCAAAACAATTATATTGTGCTTACTCGAAAGTGGGGGTTGAGGAACAGCTACCTAAAAAGGACACTGGACTTTGAAGACCACCAAAGAAGATCCCCAAAGAACCATATCAGAGACTTCTGATGAGGTGTGGGACTATGTAAAATAAAGTAATACATATGCATCAAGGAAATGGGGAGAGCTAATGAATATGAAATTATATATGTATGATAAAAAAACTGTTCACCTGACACTTGGCACACTCGATTAGAGGAAGGTTCCTCTGAATGATCAGTTCACTCCAATAAAGAATGTCTGCTTTTTAATACTCAAAACTGTTAGAAAATTTCTGTCAGGTCAATTTTGGTATCAACTTCAAGTCTGAGAGTTATAATTCTGGATCCAGCTTGAATTCAGAATTCTTGAAATCTTCTCAAATTTCATTAATTTCATCAGCAGTGATGTCTCAGAGTAATAGACTGTAGGACATCACTGACAGATACTGCCCTAATCCTAATATTTCATGGTTCTTGATATTAAATGCTGTCCCCCAGGTGGTGTAAACTTTGTGTCCATAGGGAAGCATGAAGACAGAGATATTTCTTTAAAGAAATTGTTCATTCAGAACAAGTGGGGTTTTTCCAGGTATCTCCTTGCATGCAGCAAAGGAACTATTCCAGTTTTAAACAACTACCATTTTTGCCAGATCTTATTTTGTATGATAAACTGTAGTGACCATGGAGGTTTTTTACACAAATTACCAGACTTGAGTAACAAAAATCTATGATTGTTTTGAAAAGCAGGGGTTTCTGAGTTTTCTTTGAGAACAGCACATTTCTTTATTTGAATCATTATTCATGCACTCATAGAAGACAACCTTAAAATCCTTCACAGAGATGAGATCTTACCATTCCAGCACCAGGAGAAGTGACGAAAGCAGTGCTATAGCATGTGTCATCATTTTCTTACTGTATCTGCTAAAGCCAGTATTCCTAGGTCCTGATTATGGATGTCTGATGTTTTCTCACTAGTAGTTTTCTTTTTCCATTTCTCTACACAGTTTTGACATTGAGAATTTTTATTCACAGGTTGCCATTGTCTAGGAGATGGGGTATAAGCCTTTTCAACAGAAACTGTGAAAAAGAGAAAGAGAAAAAATAAGTAAGGAATTGAAATGACAGCTTTGGTGATAGCTTTTCATTCATCTAGTCAACTGTACTATAGTGCTGGTGAATGAGCAGTTTCCACTGTACCTCAGAAAAAATATGAAAGAGCAATGACTATGTATTTCTTCCCTCCTTGTAATGATGCATATGATGTTTTTAGTGGTGTTTCAACTTGCTGAAATAAAATTGTTACCAAATGTTCCTTATGACAGAAGTTGTCATTGTCTACGAAGTTCTTGAGTAGTAATATATATAAAAATATGTCAGCATTTAACCTTCCATGATACCACAAGTAACCTGAGAGAAAAGTATTGGTATAAAAAGTTCCTATCATGTCTTGCTGAATTCAATTTTTACACTTTTTGTATCTGTTCAACTGGATCAATACAGTATAAAACCAGTTGTGTACATGCATTTTAAACTGATTTCTGAATACACCTCTTTGTCTCATACTTACATTTTGAAGACTGTAAGTATGAACATAGAACCGAGGAATAGTTTTTTTCTGGAAGGGGCCTTAAAAATAATTTAGTTTCAACCCCCCTGTGATGGGCAGGGACACCTTTCACTAGACCAAATTGCTCAGAGCCCCATCCAACCTAGACTTCAACACTTTCAGGGATGAGCCATCCCCAGCTTTTCTGAGCAACATCTTCTGGTACTAGATCACCCTTATAGTAAAGAATATTTTCCTAGTATCGAATATAAACCTACTCTCTGTTGGTTTGAAGCCATTCCCTTTTGTTCTGTCACTACCTGCTCTTGTAAAAAGTCCCTCTATATCTTTCTTGTAGGCTTCCTTCAGGTACTGAAAGGCTGCAATTAGATCATCCATAAGGCTTCGCTTTTCCCAGCCAAACAAACACAATTCTGTCAGCCTTTCATGACAAGAGACTTGCCCCAGCCCTTTAATCAGCTCTGTGGTCCTCCTCTGGATGCTCTCCAACAGGTTCATGTTCCCCCTGTGCTGGGGACCCCAGAGGTGGATGCAGCACTGGAGGTGGGCTCTCACCAGAGCAGAGTAGAGAGGCAGCATTGGCTCACTGCTCACCTCACTCATCCACCACTGCACCCAAGTCCTTCTCAGCAGATCTGCTCTCAATCTGTTCATCCCTCTCTGTACTGAGAGCAGGGCCTGCGTTGACCCATAGGCAGCAGCTTGCACTTGGTCTTATTAAACCTCATGAAATTCCTAAGGGCCCACTTCTTGAGATTGTCCAGGTCCCTCTGGATCCTGTCCTTCAAATGTGTCAACTGCACCACCCAGATAGGTGCACTTGCTGAGGAAGTACTTCATCCCTTTGTCTATGTCATTAATTAATATGTTAAATAACATTGGCCTCAGTATGGATCCTGGAAGGACAACACTTTTCAGTGATGTCCATTGGGACTCTGAGCCATTGACCACTACCCTCTGGATGTGATCATACAACCATTTTGTTATCCATCTAGCAGTCCACTCATCAAATCACTTTCTCTCCAATTTAGCAAGAAGGATGTTGTGGCAGTGTCAAAGGCTTTACAGAACTCCAGATTAATGACACCTGTACCCTTCCCTTGTCCACTGATGTAATCACTCCATCATAGAACTCCACTAGGTTGGAAATGCAGGACTTGCCCTTGGTAAAACTCTGCTAGCTGTCCCAGATCAGCTCCCTGTTCTTCATGTGCCTTAGCATGGTTTCTAGGAACACCTGTTTCAGGATCTTCCCAGAGAAGAAGTCACAGAGGTTGGGGCTGGCAGGTCAGTAGTTCCCAGGATCATCATTTTTACCCTTTTTAAAGATGGGTACAATGTTTCCCCTTTTCCAGTGATGTGGAACTTCACCTGACTGCCATGAATTTTCCAATATCATGGAGAGTGGCATTTCCTCAGGAGTCTGGTAGATCAGTAGATCTCATCAGATTCCATAAACATTCAGACTCCTCAGGTGGTCATGAACCTGATCTTTACATACAGTGTGGGAGACTTCCCTCACTCCCCATCCTGCTGTCTATCCAGGCGTGGGAAGAGATGTTGCCATTGAAGACTGAGGCAAAAAAGCTGTTGAGTATCCCAACCTTCTCATCCATTGTCTTGGGTTGCAATGCAAGGTGTAACCAAAAGTATGTATTCTATTCCCATCTATTGAAATCATATGGGGAGGTGTTCTTTTCATCTCTTGTATAACCCATTCCTCAAAACGCCAGGAGGGAGGGGGCGGATGCCTTCTGTTAATAGGCCAGCTGTTAAAACCAGGTGGAGCAATGTTCCTTATCTGTTCTACAACCCATCCTCCCTCCAGGGAGATATCTTCTGTTAATGGGCCATTAAGACTCACTGCTTGGAAAAAGAGACCAACCCCCACCTGGCTACAACCACCTTTCAGGAAGTTGTAGAGAGTGATAAGGCCACCTCTGAGTCTCCTTTTCTCCAGGCTAAACAAACCCAGCACCTTCAGCTGTTCCTCAGAGGGCTTGTGTTCCAAGCCCCTCACCAGGCTTGTTGCCCTCCTGTGGATGTGCTCAAGTGTCTCAATATCCTTCCTAAAGCGAGGGGCCCAGAACTGGACACAGCACTCAAGGTGTGGCCTCACCAGTGCCGAGTACAGGGGAGGAATGACCTCCCTGCTCCTGCTGGCCACACTGTTCCACACTACACAGGCCAGGATGTCGTTGGCCTTCTTGGCCACCAGGGCACACTGCTGGCTCATGTTCAGCTGGCTGTCACCAGTACCCCCAGGTCCCTTTCTGCCTGGGACTGTTCAGCTACACTGTCCCCAGCCTATAATGTTGCAGGGGGGTTTTGTGACCAAAATGCAGGACTCAGCACTTGGACTTATTAAACTGCATCTTTAGACTCTGCCCATCCATCCAGCTGTTCCAGGTAGCATCTTCTCCCAATATGGTTTTGCAGTTTTTACCACCTTACCAAAAGGCTGGTGAACATACTGACGAACTGTAATATATTCACTGTGATACTGATTATTCCAGTTCCTTAATTTATTTTTTTTTACTAGAATGCACAAAATACCAGCATTAAAAACAGACAGTTCAAAAATATAAGCCTGCATTCAAAACCACATAGTCATTCTTTGTGCCTGACTTTCTATGAAAATTTGCAAGGCTTTATGGGGTGGAATTTTCTTGGTGAAGAGTCTGGTAGACTTCACAGTAATACATTTGAAAAAGTAATTCTGTATCAGGGCAGATAATTAATAGTTTAGGACATCTCAAAAACCAGTAGCAGTTGCAGGATAACAATGTTATCTTCTATTTCTTGGATTTTCAGGAGATTGGTGGTTAAATAGTTCCTCTTACAGATATGATGAGAAAGAAAAAAATGCTCTCAAATTTTCTTGAATAAACACAAATGTAAGTAAAATCAATAAAAAACCATGAGCCATTCAAGTAAAGTCACTGAGAAGTTCAATTACATGAGAATACTTAATCATTCAGAATGGAACAGGACATATGAATGGATGTGATGAATGATTTTTCTTTTCGAGAGGGAATTTTGAAGATCCATAAAATTTTACTATGTATAACTAGAGGTATTTTCTTGATTTTTTTTTAACAGCAATGAGAGTACATTGTATTAGAAAAGGTTGACACGTTAGACACAAGTCTAGAAATCAGTCTGATTTTTTTGACACAAAATTATCATGCAGCTCTAAGTGGTTCTGGTTTTGGCAATTTTCTTCACAGTAGCTAGTATGGGGCTATGTTTTGGATTTATGCTGAAAATAGTGTTGATAATATGGAGATGCTTTTTTATTGCCGAGCAGTGCTTTCACATCATCAAGGCCCTTCCTGCTTCTGGTACTCCTCCTCCAGGTAGGATGCTGGGGGCTGCACAAAGAGCAGAGAGGGAAGACAGCCAGGGCAGCTGACCTCAAGAGACCAAAGGGTTGTTCTGGACCCTACAGCCTTGTGGTCATTGTGTAAAGCTGGAGGAGAAGAAAGCATCAGGATGTTTAAAATGATAGTGTTTGCCTTCCCAAGTCATCATTCAGCATGATGAAGCTACCATGGGAATTGCTGGACATATGCCTACCCATAGGAAATGGTGAATAAATTCCTTGTTTTGCTTTGATTTTGTGAGCAGTTTTTCTCTAAAAACTTTTTTTTATCCCAATCCATGACTCTTCACATTTTCACTCTTCTAATTCTCTCCCCTATCACACCATAATGGAAGTGAGCAAGTGGTTGTGCAGGACTTAGTCAGTGGCTGGGGTTAAACCACAATAGGAATGAAAAATACAGATTACACTTTTGACTGAGAGTATTATACTAGGCCATTGATTATACAAAAATTCAAAATGCCATCTTGATACAACAAAAGAAAATACCATACCTTTTCACTAGCCATTTTTGTAAGAAACTGAATGCATATTTGATTAATCTTTCCATTCTACTAATTGCTAACATATCTCTGAGTATCACATCCACAATTAAGAAGGAAGTTAGCCAGAGTAGTCTAGAAAAGAAATACAGAAAGGATCAGGGATGCAGTTTAGTAAAAGGAAAGCTTGACTTACAAGGAAAAACTAAACTACCAGAGTTTTCAGCCAGAAAGGAAAATACCAGCAAGAAAAAATTATACCAGCTTTCATGGACCTAAAGGATTAATGAAGTTTCACCACCTTGCCTTTGGAGAATAAGTCAAACTGTGGTTATGGAAAAAGGATATTTGTAAAGTTTTATTTAATATTAGTTTACTGGGAAGCATGAGACGAGTTTGCAGAGGAAGTCTATGGAATTGCATCTCAAGGGGCTTGGGATTTTAATCCCTCTCTCCAAGACTAGGTCAGATAAATAACTGCCCGGAAAAAGGAAGCGTGATCCTTTTAAGATAGGGACATGGTGCAGACGACCTTTGGAAATCCCTTTTATTTCCTTATGAACCTATGCTTCTACTTCATTATTCTATGCAATACCAGAAATTCTGACAGAGCTTTTAAAAAGTTAAAAATGACCTTACTACACAGCAATATCACTTTTCCTAATTTTGACCCAAACTGGAATCAGTGTGACAAAATCCCTGCCACAAACTTGTTGAATATCAGCTTAAAATGCATTCCTGCTCCCTGGCAGCTAGAGCCTTGTACCTTCCAAATGGGTAAAAGTTACTAGTTCTTGCTGCCAGGAGTCTGCTTGATTGTCTCTAAGTGAATTCAATAGTTTCTCTGGTCTTGCAACGGGAAACCTAGAAATATTAGGCCTATACACGCCGTTGTACACAAAATCAAACAAGTTTTGTTTAGTTTCGTTTTATTCTCCTTAATAACTTCAAAACAAAACCACACTTTAATGAACAGTTACCAGGTGAGACAATGATTTATTTTATGAGGTACTACAATTCCAGTGTCTCCTCTGACTGTTGCAGGTGGAGTGGCAGTTTCAGACAAAGTTTCTTAGAGAAGCCCTCCCACTGAGTCACGAGGTGCAGAAAGGACTCCCTTTGTTTTCTAAACTCCTTCTCAGAGAGGAGCCTGGGTGTGTCTGGATCCAATTTTAGCCCCAGACTTTGTCAATGGTTTAAATATAAGGAGTTATAGAGGTGTGAGGAATATTTGTCCAGCTTTGTCCTTTAGGATTAAGGATCACAAACTGGATATAGTTCTACAAAAACGAATGATTTAATGCAATAAATGATTAGGCAAACAGGTCTTTATCAGAATTATTTACTGCAGAGTATAGAATCTAAAACTACTAGTACAGTAGTATAAGTATAGTATAGTATAGTATAGTATAGTATAGTATAGTATAGTATAGTGCATTATGTCAAAGCAATTATTTTAAAGCAATCATATTAAAGCTAGCAAAAACCCCCAAACTCCCAAAATTTAAGTAGAGATTTATGCTCATACCAACAACTATGGGCAAATCTCTTTCTCTCAGCCTGAAGGAGAAACCTAGAGGGGCTTCTTCATCCAAAGGAGAAATTTCCACACACACTTAAAGAAGGAATATGTTAGAAGAACCTGCGATTTGAAAGTAGAATTGGACTTTTGGAGTATAGAGTGGTTGACTGACAGTTGTATGTTTCTACATCAGCTGTGCCAGATTAGCATTTTTAGATAAGGATGCTTTTCAATATCTGCCCCATCTTCACCTCACTATCAAGATGTTTAACTTTGGGGTTGATGAGTCTGACTGAGTTTAGCATAACTCAGCACCAAAAGCAGCCAGCCCCTCTCAGTTCACCAATGATACCTTTGCAAAATAGGACATTTTTGGAGTTGTTTAACTCCATTCCAGGCAGAGCATCGTGTTACACTGACATTATCACAATACACCACTTTGTATTAGCCAGAAGGTTTAAGGCTCAGTCTCAAAACTGGCCATGCTTCTATCCCCCATCATGTGGTTTTCTCCATGCTGACTGGGAAACCCCTGTGACATGCAGAGATAGCATGTTACTGTGAGCAGTTGTGAGAGTGCCACAGTGACCAGTGATCATCTTGCTCCACATACTCTCTATCCTGGTGGATTTTTTAAGAAGCTGAGAGCAGACGTTCCATGGTAATAACAGTCCACTGAAATTTTATTGACCACGGCCAGACTTTTTGAAAGGTGCTTTTCTCTGTGAAATACAAAAGGCACATCCAGCATGGACTATCATCTATTAGCTTGTCTGCTAGACTTTTTTTTCCAACTTTAATGTGCAGAAATGCTGAAATGCGCATAGAAGCAGAACATAGCAGGAGAGACCAGTCACAGAAGAACTAGCAGGATGCTAAGTAGTTTTTAATAAAGTTTTAGGGACCTGGGCTTAGACACTTCACATGCAGTTTTAAATAAATGCATAAATCACCATCTTCCTTATTTCAGGGGAAGTCATAGGAAGAGTCTTTCTCAGAGACATGGAGCTACATCAGCATTTTAGCATGGCAGACTGAAGACAAGGCTCCAATGTGAGATGCTATCAAGGCCACTAATGTTACATTTGCATTACCAAAGACCTATTGCTGGCTGCATCTTTTTTGCTGCAACCTTAATGGGTAGCCAGCATGTCACAGACAGCACTAAGGCACACAAAGCTGCTCACCATAATGTCTCCACATGTACGTCATTAACTGTAGCACTATGTAACACAAGCTTCAGCAGAGTGTGCTTGAGCATTGCTGGAAGATGCCATGCCATGCCATGCCATGCCATGCCATGCCATGACTTTGACTTTTTCATCCAACTAGGCCATTCTAAACCTGGCTGATCCTACAGAGTCGCTTTTTAGAACAGACTTTTTAGTAAAATTTTTATTGATGCGAATTGGTGCCATTCAAAAATAAAAAAGAAATACTACCTTTTTAAAATATTAAAAGATTCATGGGAGAATGTACTGAGTTCTTCCTTCTTACATTGTAGATGGAGAAAGCAAATCTTGAAATGGAGGAAAAAAAGTGCCCTTTTAGCTGAATTCATTATCGTTGTTTCCAGCTATTTTTGACTTTTTTTCTTTCTGAGCACTGAACATTTGAAAAAGTCACTCTGTTTCATCTTCCACTACAGACAGTTTTCAGATACTTTCACCACTCTATTAAAAACTATGGTGCTATGCTATGAGATTTTAAAAAATATAATCCAGCCATCACTGAGAGCATTGTTCCCACATTCTATTACTGGCTGGCAGGTGGGCAAAACACCTGGTAAAAAATGAATATAAATTGGAAAGAATACTTAAAAGGCACTAGAAGTGTCAGTAAAGCTTTAAATATTTTACAAAAGCTGTTATCCATAGGCTTTGCTTTCAGCCAAAATCCACTCAAATAACATAGACCTAAAAAAAACTCCTCTGCAATAAATAGATATCTCCTGGAGATATTCTGGCCAGCAAATCTCCACCTTTGTATTTTGTACAAAAGGTTCAGAAAAACTTTGAAAAATCCTCCATGAAAGACAGAAGAAAATGGGAGAATTTTTTCTACCTCTGTAAGTTTTTCTAGTTTGCCTCACAAAAGATCTATTTTAATAGCAATGTCAGGCCAATTTGGTGTCAGCACCAAGGTCTGAAGTACATTTTCTAAAGTGCTGCTTCTCAATCCACATCTGATGCCTTGAGAGGCTACCTAGAACAGAGGCTAGACAGTGTTAAAGGAATAAAATAGGTATTTACTATAAAGGCTTTCAAAGAATATACCTTGGGCAGTACAAGAGCCTGGCCAAGGCTATACCCAAGATCGACAATGGGTAACATGTTTTTACACTTTTATAAGTTTTGGTCCATTTACATATTGGGGTTAGTTATCCAATTACAGCTTTGGGTTGTGACGTCCCATCCTCCCAGTTTGCTCCCCACAATTCGCTGTTGTTCATACTTTTTGGGCCTGAAGCTGCAACAGTGTCCTTGGTTCTCAGGCTGGAAAAGGATTGTTTTGTCTATTTAAACTGTGAAGAGAACTTGCTAACACCTTAGTTCAGAGTTATATAGCAAGGCAGTACAGAATCTGGATAATATGAAAGCTAAAACTTGAAGCATCACTTCATGCTATTCTCATAAGAAATAAGTTTTCAAAAAAATATAAATGCTCTTCTTGATCTCAGCACAATGACAATGAACTTTTGGGAAAAGATAGTATGCAGAGAAAATAAACTCTATTTATTTATATTTATATTTGCTACATATACGAATTATAATATTTACAATAGAGATATTGGTAAACCTAGATGCACTTATGTTGTAGGGGTCTCTGTTTTCTGTTGTACAAGATGGAAAATTCCCGGGATTTTCAATTTGAGGTTGAATAGGAATATTTTAAAGTTCATCCAAGTTAGGTGAGGTACTATATGATTGGGGAATAGTAAAGGGTAAGAAGTGATCTTCTCAGTTAAAAATCTGGATTTTTGCTCTGAAGAAAAGGTAAAACATTAGCAAATTGGGAGCTAAATGAGATAATAAAAGATGGATCTACTAGAGAAAGATAATTCTGACATGATGTACTTACTTTCTTCAACATGTCATTTATGTCCATACAGGAAACTAGAAAAAATAATCTCTCTGGACATCTACAAATGTCTCCTATCATGCCAAGTGGAAAATAATGGTGAAGTTTAGGAAGTATGACTGTCAGATACATGAAGTAAATGAGCAATTGGCTGAAGAAAGAGTCCAAAATGAGTTACACTGAAAAAGGAGTTTTGAGACTGTAAGGCACATGCCCAATGAATTTCTCTAGAATACAATTTTGGATCAGTTTTAGTTACACTTTCATTTAATGGTATTGACAAACTAGTCAATATACACTTACGAAATTTGCCATCACTGTGCACTTGGTGAGCTGTCAATACAAAGGAGTCTTGGAGAAAGAATAGCTGACCTTGAGGACTGGAGGCATATGAATGGATGGACCTCTTTGTTATGAAAGAGTTTCACAACCTTGGGAAGAAATAATGAGCTGAGAGCTCACTGGAAGCAGAAATAAAAAAGTATACAGACTTCTTGAATTAATCACAGGAGGTGAATTGATGAAAATAAACTTGGCCCTGGCTATTAAAATTCAAATACAATCCATAACTAGGAGCAATGTCTAGCAGGCATGAGGAACTAAGAGAAGTGTAAGAGACATAAGTGACAAAAAAAAAAAAAAAAAAAAAAAAGAGAGAAATAAACAGAGTAATCTCTTTGAATCCTGTCTTAAATTACAAAATTCAGAACATCAAATGAAATTATCATAAAAAGCTCAATAAGAATATACATTTTCACAATATGCATAACTAATACTGTAGATTTTATCACATGAATGAATTCTATGTGATGTTGTAATGTCAGAAATACAAATGGAGTACAAGGTAGTCAAACTGAATGCAGAATCCCAAGGAAAATTTCTTTACTAATGCTTCTAAAGTCATATTTTTTTTCATGTCTTTCCCAGTGTTTATATTCATAGCCCATTCCCATTCTATATTTTAAAATAAAAACCTTGGCATGTTACTTTCAGTTTTAGTTGTAATATAGTCATAGATATATACACATATATGTATGTGTGTATATAATAGATATTAAAGTAAATCATCTGTACACTTTTCAAGAAGAAATTGAGTCACAGATATTGAAATCTAAAAATCTTATGCATCATTTTATGGGGGAAGTAGTCTACAAGTGTAGACTATATTTCATAATTTTAAAGGAAATATTAGTCCTCCTACTAAGCTTCATTAAAATAAAGCTCATCTCATCTTTCCCCTAACAAAACAAATCAAACTGCAGTAACCAATAGAAGGAAGAGCAACACATAAAATAAGACACCAGAAGACTAAACTGAGCACCAGACTATTAAACAGAGCATTAGTACCTTAAGTAGCAAGGCATATAATTTGCTATATACAATATATGTCCTCCTTCACCACAGAGGGTATTTCAACAAATGTGCTAAATAGTATTTTGGTGTTTTTTCTTTTTCACGTATTCATCTAAGACTGCCCTGTCTCCATATCTATGCTTTACAACACCGCCCTGTTATATATACTAGATCTTGTGTTATATGCAATTATGTTTCCAAATTGGCTCTCAAAATAATTTTCTACTACACTTACAGTACCTAGTTTAACCCAGCAACACACCCTCTTAGAGTGTCTGTGCCCCCGCTGCAGGCTTTGGTTTTTTGCTTTGAGTAAGTATGTCTATGATAATGCTTGCTTGCTTGCATTTTGTTAGATGAGGTTGCAAATTTCCTTCCAAATTGCAGTGCTTGCAAGTACATCCACATGCTTAAGCTGATAAATGAAATGCTTACAACACATAATTATTATGAACAATTTTAATGAGACAAAATTCAGAGGAAGACCAAGCAGTTCTGCAAAATTACAATATATGCAACACTGCTGCCTTCAAAGAAAGCTATGAATTTGTTGTATAGAAAGAATCAAGGTCACAACAAACACAGTGGCACGTCTTGATGGTTAACTCCCTTGTCACTCCTGATCCATTATAGCTACACTGAAAAGTAAAGAAACATCAGATTTAAGACCAGAAAGTATAGCTCATATTCAATAAGAAACACAGCTCTGCTAAAATAAAATCTACACAGCTCCCCAAAGCAAGAAGTGGGTGATACTTTACATACTTTATAAACCTCACCCAGTTCCATCCAAAATAAATCCTTTTTATTTAGTTAGACTTAACAGTCCCAGCCAATATTTAGTTGGGATTTATATACTTTAGTATCAAATTCTTTTGTGGTCATCATTAAGAGTCAAATTATGCCCTTCAAATTCTGCACCTGGTCCTAGAACAGACTGAGGAGAGTGAGGAGTTAAATTCCTCATTTTTGCTGCAGTCTCCTGGCTGCTTGTGTATGTTAAGTAAGTGGAGCATGAAAGAGAGCAACCAAGAAAAGGAAGGAGAGAGCGGGGGAGGGAGAAAAGTTTCCTAACCACCTAGTAATCTGTCTGCTGTTAAATACAACATAGTCTAAATTTCGTGGGAAATTCCATTGTTGAATTCTGAATTTTACAATTATAAATTGTCACATAATGCTCCATTTAAAGTGTCTATCAAACATCCATTTTGATTAAAAGCGCACACACAAAACTTTTCTTAATAACATACAAGGATGACATTAAGGACAAAAGAAAGGAAGAGATGAAGGGCACACCAATTACTAGATCTCTGTAAAGCAGTGACTTTATAAAACAAAACTCCTAAATTATCTTAAAGGCAACTGCAGCCACACTGGAGAAAAAGGTAGAAAGAAAACAAAAATGAAAAAGTGTTACCAGCAATTCCTGCCACAGTCCCATCCCACACATCCCAACACCTTTGCTCAAATAGTCCCCATTTCCATGAAGAATGAGCAAAGTGCCTCAGATAAAAAGCATGTCCTACTAGATTCTAAAATCTCAAATTAAAACCAGTAGTTCTTTTACAGAAGTATGGAACATTTTTTTGTTGTTTTTGCTATTCTAATACAAAGCTTTTTTTCTGTGTGTGCATATTCATCGAGGGGAAGCAGAGGAGCAAGTACTGACCTCTTCACTCTCATGTCCAGTGACAGAATTCAAGGAAATGGCATACAGCTATGTGTCCTAGGGTGACCATGATTCTTGTATCCCCAGTCATCCGTTCTGTGTGTGCTGTGCCTTTAAGACTGGTTCTGAGAGTGAAGCAGGGAAAGAAGAAGCGCGCAGTTTGTTTTAAAAAACAGTGTTCACTCCTCTGCATTTTTCTTCTTCCTCGGGATGGTGTGTTCATCGGATGCATGGACAGCAGCCAGACAGAGGTTTTTTTTGCTTTTAGTTAGTTTAGCTAGCTGAGGCAAAGAAGTTTCCTGGACTGTTTTTTTACCTTTTTCTTGGGACTGTTTAAATCTGCTCTGGATTGAACACCCAGAGGAGGACCGAGGGCTTGCACCTGCGGCCCACCGGGCCTGAACCTCCAGAGGGACTGGGACTCGTGGGAGACTGAGTGAGCTGAGCTGCACCCACGGCAAGGACTTCCTCAATTTTGCTATCTCTCTTTGGAGCACAGAGAGATTTTATTGTTTCATCTTATTTAATCCTTTATGCTTGTGGGCATTTTGTTTGTTAAATAAATAGTTTTTTCCACTTTTCTCCGAGGAAGTTCTTTTCCCGGACTGGCTGGTGGGGAGGGGCCACTTGGGTTTGCTTTCCAGAGGAACCCCATTCAGAGGTTTCCTCCCAAATTTGCCCTAAACCAGGACACCATGACAGGGGAAGTTTAGATTAGAAATCAGAAGCTTTTTCACCCAGAGGGTGAACAGTGCATATTCTATGATTTTATGAGGATTCTTTCAGGAGTGCAATTTGCTTCTACCTCAGCTTACAGAAGTATATGCATAGTGGTGCTGTAGAAATTCCTCTGCTGTAGGGAAAAATCTTCTCTGATGAAGCCATATTCACTTCTTTTTGTAGAGAGGTTTTGTGTTTCTTTTATTGAGATTAAGATTATAAATCTTATTGAGAGGAATGGATTAAATAAAATGTGGTAAATGGAGCATTTTTTACTGTTTCAGTTAGCATAGACCTGACATCAGTGAATGAACAGGGATTTCTCCAGTATCTTGTATCTCGTTTATCCACCTTCCATCTAAAATTGGTCTGTTATGGAGTGCTGTTACCCTCTACATTCTTGATACATATCACAGACACTGGAAAGGTATCGTGATGTGCCTGAATGTCAAATTAATCAGAACCATGACAAAGAAGTGGGAGACAAGGAGTCAAAGACAGGGTGAACATTAAAAACTCTGCTCAAAAGAATCAGTATACTATAGGTTCCCTCCTATCACAAGGCCAAATGAGGCTTGAGCAATCCTCAGGCTGCTCCCACTCCAAACTCTTATCACCCCAATACATGTCTTTATCTGTTGTCAGAAGCTTGGGTAAATTCAGCCATGATATCTATGAATGGATAGGAACCAATGT
This sequence comes from Trochalopteron elliotii, assembly GCA_024734555.1. Lineage (NCBI taxonomy): Eukaryota > Metazoa > Chordata > Aves > Passeriformes > Leiothrichidae > Trochalopteron > Trochalopteron elliotii. The sequence goes on along the minus strand of JANPWX010000148.1, from coordinate 177,750 downwards.
AGTTTTTCTCTCTGAATATGATACAAAATTGTACCAGGCTAATTGGAGATAACAACAGTCCTCCTACTCCTTCAATAAATTTAAGACTGCACGGAGCTACATAACTTGCTATTTTTAATTTCAAGATAATTAAAACACTCCCCACAGCCTTAGAGTTCCCAGTGTCTCCCGCAGGAAAAATAAAATAACCTTCCTTCTTTTTAATTGACAATTGTTACACTACAGATATAGATCTAATACATCAAGTGGAATAAATAGGTCACAATTGAGGACACAATTGAGGTTGCCATCCCTGGGGTTGACCTGTACTGTAAAAAGCCTCACTGACAGTGATATTGTCCCACATCTACATGACATACTATGTTTGCTTATAAAGCAACTACTGATGCATAAGCAAACCATAAGGTTCACACTGTGAAATGAGATTTTTTTTTCTTTTTTTTTTTAAACAGATTACTTCTGGAAACCAAAGTTAGTCGTAGGAAAAGGTAGAAAACAACACTATTAAAATATTCCATATTGTCAAAATAAATGCAGTTCCAATTCAGGGAAATATACCAAGAGATTTTTAAACTTAGGAAAGCAATAAACGTAATAACATAAATAAGCATATTTTTCTAACTAATTTCAAGAACAATTGCACAAATATTAAGAACAACATGTCTTCAAGAATTTTAAGTACTCATTCCTAAGTCTTACAAGATCATTAGAAGAATGATAAGCCAAGTATTTGCAGACTCTTCTAGTTTTGTTTTAATTGTTCACATTGCAATCTTATATCCTATTCAAAATGTGATAGAAATATTGAATAAAATTAAGTTTAAGTCGGACCACTGAGTAACCCAATTTGAAATACCCCCATTTAACTCATAAGCTAATGATAACTTCTCTTCAAGAGTGCTTCTTTCATGGACTATATACTCACTTTATCTCAGTTTTGTAGACTCTATTTCTGTAGTTTAAACATACATCTAAGACTACATTATTATCAGCAAAAATACAGTACTGCTTGACAATATTAGTCTGCCAGAGAAAACAGCAAATTAGCACAATTAGACCAAAAGGTGATATGCATATATTGCATATTTGAAAACACAAACAACTATTCTACTTTCTTATATATTGGTAATTCATCATGGGTTTTTACCATAAATCTAACTTTGGTAAAATATTTGTGTTTTATCTTCCCTCCTTTATTTATTTCATTATTTAGTTTCAACTACTTATACCACTGGATTTTCCCTCATTCTCTTATCTTTTGCCCAGTTAGCTGCTGGTGAAGTGTAAATTGATTTAGCTCCTCACAAATATTTATCAAGATATCTCTGGTATTTCTAACCTGTCTAACTCCTCCTTGACCTTATTTCCCAACAGCTTGCTAGATTTGGGATAATAAATAAATGGAAATTATTTGGAAAGAGCTTACATGTCTTCTCCTTCCTCAATTGTAGCGCACATTCCGCTGCAACCTGCAAGAGCCCTTCTGCTGACTGCCAAATAACAGCTGAACAACTACCAAGCATCACAAAGATCTGGAATGACGTAAGTAATTGTGGTCATAGGGATCAATTATTTTTTCAGTCAGTTCTTATAGAGCAGTACAGTGGTCTTTCACTTCACATATGGCCTCCTACTCTTTTTAAAAAATGAATCTATTTATGCAAACCTATAGCACTGCTGTCAACTTATACTCTGGTAATATATGGATTCATTTGGCAGTAAATTGAGCAGCATCACAACAGGCACTGAAAGGTTCACATGATGCATGAGAAAGTTAGTTATCTCTAGAGTGATATTACACTTGTAAAGAACAAATAATTAAAATACTTACTATGTTAATATATTTCTGAAATAATAGTAGCAATTAAACCTTTTCATTAAATCATCCAGAATCCATGTTTTTCCAAAGGGATGTTACTGATACATACTCATTCTCAGGTTAATCCAACTGTGTAAATCTAATTTTGTAATTTTCATGGCAATAAAAATTATTAAACTGCAATTTATAATATAATAATTAGAAAAAAAAATCACACAGCAGCAATATTTTTGAAAACATGAATAATCAATTAAAGGAAAAAAAAAAGACCAGATGGCCAGGTTATTAAAAGAAAGAGTATTAACTTTGAGGACTTATTTTTGTGGCAACAGGATTATTGTTAAAATTAATAGTTACAATGCCATTTTTATCAAAAAAAAAACTGAATTGGATGCTCAGAAACAATTTTACTTCAGGTACTTTCTGTAAAATAATGTCAAGATATTCTTCCTATCTTGAAAACATCATCTTGTTAAAACCTAAGTCATTCCTACTAGCCCATGCTAGACCATATCTGATGGTCTCTAGTGACACTAAACAAAAACTGCATTAAAGAATCAGTAAATTGTAGATATAGCTGTAAAAATGACACATTCCTCAGAAACCCTGTCTTTGATGAGTGTTCTCCATCTCAGCAGGCAGAATACTTTTACTTGTCTGTGCCCCCGTTACTCATAACAGATTGATGCAGACTAGAAAAAAGTTCTCTGCGACAAGTGTAAAGAAGTTACTGTGGAACTAAAATACCGGCCAGGAGTTCCTCTGATGTATTTCCCTGTATTTCTGAAGCCCCTGTCCAGCAGTGGCAGAGTACCTTTAGATTCACCTCATGTAGTAGATCAAGTTTGATATACTTGAGTAATTACTAAATGACTGAAAGAGTGCATAAAGGGAAGCATGTGTGACAATCTTTGCAGAATCAAGACTCAGGAGAAATTTACCTTTCTAGATAATAAATTTGGTAGCTACGAGGTGCTAATTTAGAATTTAGAAGTACATGATTTTAAATCCACCAGTTTTTAATCCCAAGTTCTTCCTGTCCCAAATGGTTTCAACAAAGGGAATTATTATTGACCCACTGTTCCCACTGTCAATGATTGCTGATTTTGTATCGCATTTCAGTAACTTAGTTTACAGGCTTGGAAATAAAAGTCTAATTTAATTTTGTCTGCTTTGAAGCAAAATAACCAGAACAAGCATGAATTATGACAATCTGAAAAATTGAAAACTATATCAGCTACAACCAGCTAAGCAAAAAAGTCATTTATTCCAATAGTGTAACATTGATTGAGAAAAAATATTTCTCTTCCAAAGTTCCTGTCTCTTGTCAATACAAAGTAGAAAACATCTTCTGAATATTTAGGTGGCTTTTTTTTTTACTGCCATTATCTTGAATACTGTAGTATTGACCTATCAAAGGCACTTATACTAAATAAGTCAGATCCTTTTAGTCTGTCTAAAGACAGCATATTAGATAGTATAATTTCGAGTAACTAACATTTCATACCCAGAGAACATTGCAATGGTAGGAAATCAGTAATTTTGGTAGAAAATCTGAAATGTCAAGGAGAGCCTGACTTTCACATTTAAGAGTATGCCTTCTGAAATGTAGGTTGCTTTGAAGGTGTTTCAGGTTGAAAGTCCTAGATGGAGAAACCCTGAATCAGCAGTCACATTTGGAAGACTTGTCCATGAGATTCCTCCCCAGCCTCAGAACATTGCTGTCCGGTAGCTGTTCAGAAGGGAGTGCTCTTCTCCCTGCTCTTTTCACAAATACTTGTGATGGTGTAATAGAACAGAAGAAAGCATAGACTGAGCAGATTTCTTTTCATGACAGTGTGGACTTAAGGTTTCAGGGAGACTCCACAGCTGACATTTCCTTGATTGCCAGATCTTAATTAATAGAGCTTTTAGGATTCTGATTGACAGCATGCCCAAAAATAAAAGATGATGTAAAGAAAGAAGAAACTGAAACAATTAACCTGATTAGATACCATGGAGTACCTTGAGAAGAAATGGAAATTTCTCACTAATAATCAATTGTATTAAACAAAAAATATCAAGTTGAAATCTTTGAAAACTAACAAAATTGAGGCAAATATATGTCACAACTCATCTTTCCTTCCTTGTAGAAAGACAATAAAAGTATCTACATTTCATTTGTTTCCTCGACTTCCTCAAGAAGCATTTAAAACTCCCCCATCTTTACCCAGCTCTCTTAGCACAGGTGAGAGCATTCAAAACAAGAAATTGGCTGTAGACAATAGAAAATTCCCATCTTATCTTGCTTTTGTTTGGGATGGATCAATTAATCTCTCAAGTGTCATTCCTTTACATTTTATGTCTTTCCTGTCTCCTATACCCATACTCTTATGGGTAAAGCCCATAAAAGAAAACAGAATTGTCATGACTGGATATCAGGCTCATATTTATGGCTGGCAAAGATACATTGGATGAATGTCTCAGGAGCCTAAGGTTCACTGGTAAATAAAATGTGCAAATCCTTAATAACAATTGTTTTTTTCTCAAGACTTTCAGATATTTGCCAGTCTGGTCAGGGATACTGTTCTGTATATACAACAGCATAAGTGAAAGTCAAAAGGATATATAGAGGTGATCTGTGAAGAGCATCTATCTGTACACAAATGCAAAAAGTGAAGACAAATCTCCTACAGGGTTATTTTGTGTCACTTCCACCCACAACTAGTTCTGAATATTTTGAATGTTAAATATAATTTCTGAGTATCTCAAATTGATGAGGTACATTTTCAACTCATATCAGAACTCTATTTCTGAAATACAGCACAAGTAAAAGATTACATAGCAAAGCGGCATGGAAATTGTTACGCATTATGCTGGTATTTACTTGACTGCAGAGGAATAGCAAGATAGAATTTAACAAAGAGAAAAGAGACTATAATGCAATGAAAGACACATGAAGGATAAGAAAAACATAAGTAAAGCTAAGAATATCAGTAGTTTATGGGGCGTAATTTTTAAGGATGAGCTGTTCTACAGTATAAAAGCAAGGGTCTTCTTCCTCTCTCTCTCTCTGAAAGCAAGGGTTCTCTCTCTCTCTGTTCAAGCCTCTCACTGAATCACAGCTTTCAGCATCCACATGCTCCAGCACAAGTGCCTTTTTCTCATGGGCTGTGGGTGAATGCTTCACCCCCCATGCACTTAATGAATTACAGCGAAACAGTTTGTTGTATTATAGGCCTCATCACAGGTTGCAGAAGAATCTCAACTCTGACACTTGGAGCACCTCCTCCTCCCCCTCCCTCTTTTGCACCGACCTTAGTGTTGTCATGTTGTTCTCCTCATGTGTCTTCATCTTTTTCTTTTTCCTGACTCGGGACAGAATTGGTATTTGTAGGTTCATTTGTTCCCAAGTTCTACCAATTGAGACAGTTTTTATAGAGCTGAAAGGTTGACCTTATCCAGTCTCCACAATCAGGGAATCATTCTGTTGGTCACGTGGCCTCCACCAGCGCTGCACAAGCTGCACCGACTGCTGGCTCCACTCTGCACCTTTTCTTCATGTGGGACACCAAAAAGAGAATAGCTGCTGCCATCACTTTGCCTTTCTGTCTGCAGCATGGCTGGTTAAAAGCAGCTAAGTAAATAAATTGCATTGTGAGACATGCCAAGAGAGATGCAGCTGCGTGGTGCCACCCTGGCCACATGGTTGCTCATGGCACTGGGATGGCCCCCAGCAGCATGGCCCGGCAGCTGTGCCAGGATGAGGTCCCATGGCCCCTCCAGGAAGGAGCTCCAGCCGGCACTGCCAGGAAGGGGGCCCAGCCAGACCCCCGCACCTATTTTTAAGAGCAGGAAGAAAGAGCACTTCCCCCAGTTTTTTTCACTCTTAAGTATGTTACCATAGAGGCATTACTAGCACCTCTAAGTGGCTTAGCAGTGTGCCAATTCTCAGAGCCAGCCGGCAATTGGTTTTGCCAGGCTTGGAGGGAGCTGCTAGCAGCTCCTCACAGAGAATCACTTCTGTGGCTGACTTTTTCCCTCTTCACCACAAATTAATTAATGCAAAACCAGCACAATGAACTACTGGACTTGCATATTTTGGAATATAAAATCCAAAAGTTTACATCTCTCCAAAAATGCAGAAATGCTTCAGTGTACTTATATTTCATGCAACATTTAAAGTACCTATTGTTAATGGTGTTTTCTCATAGTATGAGCTTTGATAGTATTGTTTTTCACACATTAGGAGTGGACAGTACTCTCTTCTGAAGACATAGAGGTTTTTTAAAATATCCTCCACCTCCAGCAGAATTTGTAAATGTCATTTGCTTCAGGTATCATGAACACCCTCAAGATGATTTATGAACTGCTAGCCTATATCAGGATTTAAAGTGTAGAAATGGAAAACAAATCCTATGGAAGAGAGGTCACACAAAGGAAGATGGAAAGAAAAGTTCTCTAAAAACACAGGTGCTTGGAGTCTGAGAAGGAACTAGGAAAAGCTGCCAAATTATTTGTTTGTCATTAACTCACCTTCTGGTGATTCAGTTGAAGTAATTATAGCTGGTAACTTCACCTCCATTGCTCTAGCTTAAAATGAAGTAGCTTTGTGGGGTAAAATTTCCCTGAATTGCTAAATAGCAGAGGAGCTTGAACTTGAGTGCATTATTAAGCATCCCCATGAATCAAGAAGGAAAAGATGGATAAAAGGATGGACAAAAATATATACAGATATACTTTTACAGGTACACTGTTATAATACTTAAAAAATATTTTAAAAAAATAAAAAAAGGAGAAAGGAAAAGAAAATGTAATTGTCTTGCAATTATGCAACATGGTTTGACAAACCAACAGAGTAAATAAAAGATTACTCTGGACATTATTTATTCTTTAAGCTCCTAAAACACGAATTCCAACATCACACTACTTATGTAGTTATGTTATGGATAAACATATCCCAAACACTTAAAATAAATCTTTATTTTCAGCTTCTTCAGGATATGCACTATCATGAGCATACTAAATAACAAATTATTTTCCTTTTTTTATTTCATCAGAAAATTTTATTTGTCTGATTTGTTTAATGAAGTTATATAAATTATTGAAGACTGTCCAGAAAAAAAGCTATAGAACTGTTGCTAGCTTGTGTCCTGGGTTGTGGTGTAGAACGTGCACAGAGTATTCTACCACCATCTTCATGAACTGTTGAAACCAATTGCTGAAGCAGCATTCTTCCAGACTCTCCCCTCCCTCTTTCTGTTAGGGTGTCTTTTGTTAAGGTGTCCTCTGCTAATGGGTCTTTTGATAACGTGTTTTCTGTTAATGGCCTGCTGATGACTTACAGATAACTCCCACCAGGAGTTATCTCCCGTTAATGGGCCATCAAGGACCCCCCTGTATGACTCATTATCCCATTGTGAGATGCTCCACCCAGGGGGAGGAGCCAAGCATTCTCACCTGCATATAATCTGGGATCTGGGACAATACGGGGTACCTTACCCACTGGATCTACAGAGGATCAGAGCTACCAGACCTTTCTACAGGATTGCTGCTTCCATCATCTTGCTCAGGTTGTATTCTGACTCTGTCAGGAGTCTTTTGTATTATTGCATTTATTTTATTTCTTTTTTTTTCTTTTCCTATTAAATTGTATTTCTGACTTGAAGCCTCTCGCTAGTTTTGCTTTCAAACCATCACAGCTTGTGTGTGAGGAGCCAATTTAATTTGGATTTCTGTCTCAACACCGTCAGAGGCATGTGGGGAGGGGTTGCACATGCGTCATTTGCAGGAGGCCACTAGGATAAGATGGGAGAAAGCCTTGTCTCTGGAGAGGCTTTGCCTGGCAACCATTTTATGTCTCACATGTGAACAACGGGAACACCAAAGACACTGTATCCTCCAGAGAGGTTCTCCAATCATATAGTGAAAGGTCTCCACCTTGCAGTGGAAGGTTGGACTGGGCCAGTGGTCTCCTGTCAGCAGGCAGACTTTGGGAGGAGCCAGGGACTATAAAAGCAACTGCGTCACAAGTTCTTGGGGCCCTTTGCCCTGGCTCTAACTTGATTTTGCCGCTTTTTTTGCCCTAGCTATATAGCCTGCTTTTTGCTTTCTGGCCCGGAATCTAGCCTGCTTTTTGGCTTTTTTGCCCTCATTTTTGCCCTTGCTGGGCCCTGCTTGCCCATGCTCATTCGTCTTCCCTCTTACTGGGCAATTGGTTGGACACCAGCTGACCTCTGAGCCTTGTGTCTAGTCTGTGTCCTGCCCTACCACCTCTTCTCCCTCACCTGCTCCAGCTGTTGCCTGTCCTCTGTTCCTGTCTGATGCCCTACCTGCTTTATCTGTGCATTCCTGCCTGCCTCTAACCTTGCTTTGCCAATCCAGCCTGCCACCACAATCCCCACTGTAATGAATTGGCAAGGAGACTCGCTCCTTTTTAATGCCTTTATTAAGAGCAGCTCTAGGTGGGGGGCTCGAGGGGCTGCGCACACCGCCACTGCTCCCGATGGACGACGCAGAGGAGGAGATGATCAGCTCTTCCACGCAGCTGAGCTGGGGCTTCCTTCTCGCAGGAGTCCCTGGAAAATCCGCTGGCTCGTTGGAAAGTCTAGGGGAGTCCTGTGTATGGGATACTTTTGAAGTTATGGTGATGTTATAAATGATCAACCAGCCAATCGGACAGAAAAATAATAAGTTT
>JANPWX010000148.1:0-164261 GCA_024734555.1 Trochalopteron elliotii | reverse complement strand
TATCATCTACTATGCTTTAATTTGCACGAATTTATAGTTACATCTATTACAGTGACAAGATGGAACCCAGGTCTGATTGGTGTGAGGTTCTTCATGGTTCTGCTGACTTAGAGTGGTTATTTTTAGTTTTTGGTTTGTGTTGGGTCATCATTTTTTAGGGGGTTTAAGTTCGAATTGTGTCCCATGAGTATTTGAGGGTTTTTTATTTGCATGTTGGGTGGTGCCATCAGTTGCCTTGGTGGTTGCTATGGCAGGAGTGGCAGCAAGGACAGTTACAAAGGAAGGGGTTTCAGGTAATTAACATTTGACAAACAAAACATTTAGGGAAGGTATTTCTAATTACCATAACAATCGGTCTGAGCTTAATGACAGAGAAAAGCCTTACTATAGGCAAGGCAAAACTGAACTCAGAAATTGTTATTTTGTTTCTTACACCCACCATGACCCTGTCCAGGGTTATGCACCAAGTGCCTGAGTGCCCACTTACCTCGCATCTGACCTCCCACTAGTGCAGGAGGCTGTGCCTGTGGAGCCACGCTCCTCTCAGAGCTGCGCAGGCTCCCTGGCAGGCAGCATGCACACAGCACCTGCCACACGGATGTCAATGGCACACCCCGACCTTCTGGTAGTAATGCCTGCTTCTTCTGTCTCCCCTCTCTCTCTTTCTCTTTCCCCCCATTTTTTTCACTTTCCTTCCTCCTTTTCTGTCTTTTCTACTCTTCCTTGGTAGAGCAACACCCTTTTTGTTACCAATAAATGGTTCTCAGATATAATATTTATCTTGTTTACCTTAATTTTGTGCAAGACCATCCATTTTAAAAGAACTGCCTGCAGTTCCCCATAGTGGAATGCAACAGTCGTGCAACATTAAATTTAAAAATTCAGTTCAAAAATTTTGAGAAGTTCCAAGCTGTTTTAAAAGTTGAGAAAAATGTTTATCTTTCTGTTACTAAGCTTTCTTGTGAATAAGTAAGGGAGGTATATCAGAAGAAAGGAGAACTGATAAATCACATTTATGAAGTAGAAAAATCCAATTGTAGCAGATGTGTAGTAAAGAACTTGTATATTTATCATTAATATTTTGCAAGGCACTCTATAGAAATAAAGAATTTTAAGATAGAGGGGTTTTTTTAAACAATTTTTTGCTAAGATAGAATACCAATTAAATTGAAAATAAAGAATAGTGAAGAAGAAGGCTGTAGTAGACCCATGCTATATATATGTCAGTTCCCATCAGTAACCACATTACCACAGTCTTTGTTTACTGACATTCAATGATGAGATTGCACAAGTATTAGATGTTCCAAAATATTAATTTTGATTACACATAATTTTTGATTGTTGAACTGCATTTCATAGTCACTATTTAGTTGACATAAAAAAACCAAAATAAAACCAAAATGAAACCAACAAAGAAAACATTCCCAAAAACCAAAACACACAACCCTTAAATTTTTTTCTTAATAAAGAAGTTAAGACCAAATGCTATACTTGCTTCTTTTCCTAAACAAATACATGAGTTTATGATACTTGAACTACTGGGCAATTTTCTTTTCCAGAAACATTTGGACAAAGCAAGATGCTTGACTGAAAAAAAGGCCTCTTAGAAATTTACACCCAAACTTGTTTTCATAACTGGCGAGGTGGGGATCTAAAGGATTGAAAAATATGTGGAGTCTGAGTTTTACTGAGTTGTAAGATGAGTTGTCCACTAGATTACAATGTAGTCCAACAGTTCTTTGATTTTATTCAGCTCTCTTCATACACTGGCCCTGAAGCTACAACAAGTATGGAATCAGACAATATTGGAAATTCCATCTAAAGGAATTTTATTATAAATATAGGGAAATGTAATTATATACTGAATTAATGCCACAGTATTTCTATTAATCAGTGAGAGTAAATGTTTAGGCAGCAATCTTTGAAATTTTATCATTGGTATAGAGGATACAAGAGCAAAACAATGCCAGTTCACAACACAAAATACTTGAATGCTTCACAATTTAAATTTTAGCTTCACTTGGCAGATTATTCTTCAGCACCGTAATTCCCTTTGATGTATTTAGGTAAACTTTATCTCAAACTACATTGAATTTGAAAGAACTATCTAAGCAAAGAAGCAGTCATAAGAGGAGGCAGTGTTCCAGAATAAATTACTGTGAAGGTCTATGCTATGGGAGACAGTGTGATATTTAACTGAACTGCCTCTTGAAAACAAGGGTAACATGGTTGTGTAGAGTCACACACTGGAGCATGAAACACAATTGGATTCATGGCAATATCCCCCCATTTCAAAATATTGCAACAACTACCATTTTAATCAGTCCATGCATACAGCGTAAGTGTATATTTAAAAATAGTGGCCTGATCAGTCAAATAGGGATTTGGCTGAAGTGTTTTCTTTTTGGATTTTTTATTTTTCCCTTTTAAAGCAGGTCACAGAGATTTCAATAGTTTAGCTACTTAAGGGCTACATTTCTGTAAGTATTAGGGTTGTTGCTATATAGAGTACAGCACTGGCTAAGATGCCTTCGTAAAACTTGCTTTTTGTGTACACAGACACAGACACACATACACACGTTCTCATTTTATAATTCCGAGCCAAACATCTAGATTCTACCAGAAACCTCTAACAACCTCTTCACCAACAACTCTGAAGTCATCAATAGAAAAGTAGTATATTTACCTGAACTGGTACCAGGAATGCTAGTGCATTTGCAAATGTTGAGTGAAGAGACAACAAGGCTCTCCTGAACCTCAGGCTGGCAGCATTTTGGGGGACCAGGGATGATGCAGCCTTAACCTCCACAGTGAGTCTTGAACAACAGCCTCTGATTTCCCTTCCTTCATAAGAAACAGGTTTTTTTACATGCTGAAAAAACAGGAAAATAAAACAATGCCTGGTAGCTGAAGAGAGATGAAGGAATCACTCCAAAACTGGTGTTTTGTTTACTGGTCAAAACCGACTAATTAGTGTAGACACAGCCCTCATGATGGCCATTAGCTTCCTCAGAAAGAAGACAAGACAAGCCAATAATCTACCGCATAGCCCTGTCTGACTTGATATTTACTTGGCTCCTCAATCTAGATCACAGATCAGCAGTAATCCTATAATTAAAAGGGCACTAGAACGTTAGTGTTTAGAGAAAAAAGGACCTTTCTGAGCTTGCTTTACTTATTTCTACTTTAAAAGAGAAGATGCACAAGAAGCCAGTCTTTAAAACTGCCCCACAATAAACAGCTTCCAATCTTAAAACTTTCTAATTTCAATGGCATCTTGGCTGAATTATCAATATTAAATATAACAACCCATGCACACAGGCTCATGTAAAGTGTCAGCTGTACCGTAGATGCCTTTTATCTTCTTCCTCAGCTTTCCTATTCCAACCTAATAACCTATGCTCAAAGGTCCTCTGCATACCTCCAGCTCCTCAGGATCCTAGTGGTGAGCTGGTGCCTGGTTCATTTTGCAGACTTTTTGATTAAAATGTTACTACTAATCAGCTATCACTCTCCCACTGCAAGGCAGCCTTGCAGTTAATCTTTCTACTTGTATGCAGCAGTAACTATCACAGTCTTCTTGCAGTAAAACTGAGGAAATCCACGTAAGTGTCAGAAGAAGAAAATCTCTGTTTTGCTGATAATTTATATTAAACTTTATTTATTTCCTTGTCAAATGAAAAATGCTGCTAAATTCCTTTTGTAAATCAAAATAGGTCATATTGCTTTCACAAGTATTTTGACAGGTAATCAAAGGTAATTCCTTTGCAAGGAAAGATAAAACTATTATATTGACAAGTCTCACTTCCTGCTGATTCAAATTTCTATATGTTCAATAAAAGAACAAGATTTTTGGCCAATCTAAAAGTTCCAGCAACTTACAAAAAAGCTGCATCAGGATATATTGGCAAAGTGACTAACCATTATCTTACAATATCTCTAAGAAAACTACATATTCATACATTCATGCATATGTCAGCAGTATTTTTCAAGACAAGAGCATAGGAATACTCCTCACTAATGTAAACATAGCCAGAAAGTGAGAGAAAACCCAAAGAATAAACAGCTGGGAGCTCTAGCAAATCATACAGTACTCTAGTTCACAAAGATATTACTTTGCATGTTTATTTCTATTGGATTGTCCTCCAAGTAGAAGATGCAGAAGAATTGTTAACTTTAGTCTCTCTTGATTCTCCAAAGACAATAAATTCATTCTTGACTAAGTCTAAAAGAATTCCATTGCAGCAAATAAAAATAAATGCCTTACAAAAAGCCATTCCTCACACTAATGAAGTGAGGGGGCTGATATAACCTCCAATATATTCAGCATTACTATAATGAAATAAATTTCGTAATCAAAGCATGAAATGGCTGTGTAAAAACTTTTTATTATTTAGTTAGTTAGTTATAGCAAGAAACACTCCTTCAGATATCATGTCTATTTTCACATTGTCCTTGAAATGGATTTTCCTTGAAAGCCTGGACAGATAGTATGCCATTCACAGAAAATTTTAGTACCTTAAACATTTTGATAGCTTGTTTTATTATCTCTTCATAATCTTCTTCTTCTTTTGTTAAAAATATCAGCAACATTTTAAAACACACACATGAATGGTTCTACTATTTGTGTTTCATCTCTTGTGAAGATCAAACAGTGAGAGAGTAGGTGTAGGTTAAATATGGTGTAGAAATCCTTTACGGTGAGGATGGAGAAGGACTGGAACAGGTTGCCCAGTTCAGGTCATCCACAGGAGAAGGTGTGGATGCCCCATGCTGGAAATATTTAAGGCCAGGCTGAATGGAGCTCTGAGCAGCCAGGTCTAGTGAAAACTGTCCCTGCCCATGGAATGGAAGATGGAACTAGATGATCTTTGAGGCCTCTTCCAACCCAAACCATTCTATGTTTCTATGTTTATACATAGCACTTTTTTAAGGCCAGGTAGTGTTTGTGCAAGTCTGCTGGAACGTATGTACTAGCTGTTTAGTTCTTCCCACAGCTGAGCAAGTATACATACAGTGGTAACACATCTTCCTTTCCCTTCTCACTAGAACCATCCTGGTTAAAGTAAAGGCCACAAAAATAACAGGTAATATTTTCTTTAGCTATAGAAAAAAAAATAACCCTTTGACAAGTGGTAAAGAGAAGAAAAGTAAGTTTGGATTTTCTAGCATCTCCAGAAACACACACTCAGAAATTCCATCTCCTTCTATGGCAACACCCTTAAAGGTTTTCCTTAATTCCCTTAATAATAACAATTTCAAATAGTGTGCTTTCCAACAGGCAACTTGAAAATCCCACATTGTTATTCACCTAAATTCCTTAGCATTCCCTGGGAGCATCCTATAATCAGCATTGTTTATTAGCAGGACAATTACATCATGAAAAAAAAATTGTTTCCTCCTTGACGTTTTCCTCATGTTGACATGAGAAAGAGGGAATGAGAAAGAAGGGGCAAAATAGATGCTTTTAACTTCATGAACATTATAATGGACTAGTTTCAAAGAACGGGAATAAAAGCCTTCCAAATTTAACATGACAATTACTAATTACTTACACTGTCTACTATGTTCAACACCCTAATTTGTAAAGTTAAACTTTCATCGCTTGAGAACTGCACAGTAACATATTTTTACAAATGCATGTCTTTGGTACAGGCAAGGTTCAGCAGGTCTCTATCTGTTTTCTTCCATTCAGTCAATAAAAGGAAAACAACAAAAAATAATGCAATGTTAAGAAATTTAAAAATAGTCTTAATTATTTTGGTTTATTCTTTCTATCTATCAGCTTAAATTTTATTTCCCTATCTCCTCCTGAAGGATCATGTCCCGGCCTTTTCCTCTTGAAGTGTTTTTTTGGGGTTTTTTGGGGGTTTTTTTTGGTTTTTTTTTGACTTTCACCTTTGGCTTACCTAATGAAGGACTGAAGTAAACCAATAGATGGGATACTTAAGAAATACACACATCTCTTTTCTTTCATGGAGCAGCCTCCACATTACAGTTTATTTCTTGAAACTGTACCTTTATATTAATAGAAGTAGTACTACTGAAACTATTCATCTCTTGGAGAAACATCAAGATTTATATTTTTTAAGGCCATGCAGTATAAAAAGCATCTGAACATTAAAAACAAATTGAAGCAGGAAATACCATATGGTGTGAAATGGTTGTCAAGTTCTCTTTTACTTAGTGCACTCAAAGTGACAACTAAGTCTTTTATCAAGTGACAGAGAGCAATGTTTTCCTCAGCTGAGAATTCCTTTCAAGCCAATAACAAGACAGAGGGGTGAAATGCAGTTAATTCAACTTCTCTGCCTGAAAAGGCTCTGCTCCTATTTCACTCCAGTCATTAACTCCAACAGCACATCTTTTTGGTTTGCTCAGATGGTGCTGTGGTTGCATGACCAAGAGTGTACAGATCCACCCCTGTGGGACAGTCAATCCTGTCCTTTCTTTGGGCACAAGGTGGCATGAGCTATGCTCAACATATAATGCATCAAATAGAGGCAGTTCCATTATCCTTATTAAAACAAAATCATTCTTTTCCACATGCCACCTGTGGCTATTTGCAAGACTATTGTACTCTACATCTAGAATGAAAAACAAAACAAAACAAAATAAAAATCCCAACTAAATTTTTTAAGCAGCCACCATGTAAAACTTATTTTTATTGCTGCTTGCTGTTACTGACTGCCACATCAGACATAGTCATCTAGATGTTGCACATTTTATTCCTATTATCATCATTCAGTGCTATTAAAATGCTACTTTGTTGTTCCTCATCTTTTCTTGTTGAAATATGAGGATGCCACTCAACACAAGTGGGAAGGCTACATTTTGCTGTCAGGGGATAATACTCATTACATGGCATAGTATTTGTCGTATGTGAGACATGGGTTAAACCCTTACTGTAAGAGCTCCACAGCATGCAGCATATGAAATAGTATGTCTGAAAACTGCAGTGTTTGGACCTGCTTCTGGATCTCTGGCTTTCCTTCTGATGAAACAACCCCAACGCATAGCCTTTGTGGGAATAAGTAGCTTAAAGAAAAGAGGAAAATGCAATAGTGTATGCACCTGAAAGGAATAGGGTATGCATGATTACTTTTAGAGTTTTTTCCCAGCAAAATTTTGGTCAACTCTTATCTTAGCTCAACACACTTTTCCGTCTTTAGATAAAAGATGAGTGTAATATATGACTCAGTCAGGAAATGCCTTTTGGGGTTTTCAGCAGATATGAACTTAATAAAAGCACATACTGCCAGATGCATGTCAGGAAAAAAAAAAACAACCCAACAGGAACATTCTTGCAACTGTTATCAAGAATTGCTTTCATGGCACTGATTTTACTGTCTATACCACATATCCAGATCTCAACAACCTTGACTCTAGTGTTTGTGAACTCTCTAACTTCATCTTCTTAAAGGTATTAAAACATAGTAGCGTAAAAAAACCCAAAAACCTATGGCACTGATGAGCCATTTCATTTTGCCATTATCTCTCAGTGGTCTGGAAAAATCATTTCTATTTAATAGACATTGAACAGCTCAACCTTCTTTGATGACTCATAAAGTCATTGCAACTCTGCACTCTTTTTTTAAAACTAGACTCCTGCAAAATTATTTATAAGGGTCTTTATCTCTCCCCAATTTAGATGCATGTAAAAGACATTTCACATTTTTATGTCACCTAAATTTCAAAAAACTCATTTTTCAAACCACCTAACAGATGTCTGTCTCTTCCCCTCTAATTACATTCCTTTAGCATCAGCAGCAAAGCTGTTTCTCTTTTTAAACTTTGGGAAGTAAAGAACTGTAGACTCTAAGAAGTTACTATATGTTGACATGATAAATGCTGACATATTAATGGAAATTACTGCAGATGTTTTTTATTAGTGTTTTAAATGGGTTACTGTTAATGGCAGCAAAATTTAATGTTCATTTGGCCAAAGTCGAGAACAGGTGCATAGCTTTTTTTTTCTTGTACAGTGATCATCTTCTAGCCTGAAAAAGGAAAAATTGATGTTTTAGACCTGGTTCCAGAAACCACAATGTATTGAGACAGACAGCATCAAAGTGCCTTAGTCATTCTCAGTATTCAACAGCCAGAAAACTTTCAGAAGAGTGATCATCTATTGCTGATCATTAAAGTCTTTAAAGTAACAAAATTATTAATGACTTCCAATCTTTCAATTATTATGAAAATAACCTTTACACTGTGTTTTGAAACTGCAGTGCACCAAACTCCATAAGCAACCTCTGCTTTCAGTGTGGGACAAGTGAGAAGAAATATCACATCAGAAGCATTTAAACTCATTTTAAGGCCCTCATATCTCTTTCTTCCTAAACCATAGTCCAATATTGCCTTTTACATGCAAGATTCTTTCCTCATCTTGCCTGTAAAAAGTTTAATTAATTTTCTTCCAAATCGGCAAGCATTCTGGTCTTACTTATCCAAATATTTCTCTCTAAAGGTCTTTACCCTTAGAGCAGGGCTTGGTCAGACCAAAGGTCCACTTAACTTTGTTTATTGTAGCATGACACATGTGGCTGACAAAGGACAGGTAAAATCAAAGGAAATGACATACAATACTTGCCACTAATTTCATTCCAGTCTCTGAGTATTTTTATATTATAGAATCATAGAATAAGCTGAGTTGGAAGACACCCATCAGGATCATAGAGCCCAACTCCAGGCCCCACACAGGACACCCCAACAATAACGCCACGTACCTGGCAATGTCGTCCAGATGTGTCTTGAACTCTATGAGGCTTGGTGCTGTGACCACTTCCATGGGGAGCCTGCTCCAGTGTCCAACCACCCTACGGGTGAAGAACCCTTTCCTAATACCCCACCTAAATCTTCTCTGACACAGCTTCAGGCCATTGCCTCAGGTCCTGCCACTGGTCATAAGAAAGAAGGGATCAGTACTTGTCCTTCCACTTTTCCTCATGAGTAAGTTATAGACTGCAGTGAAGTCTTCCTTAGTCTCCTCTAGGCTGAATAAGCTAAGTGACCTCAGCTGCTCCTCATAAGAATTCTCCTCCAGACCTTTCACCATACTTGACGCCCTTCTCTGGACACTCTGATGGCTTAATGTCTTTTTTGTATTGTGGATGCCAAAACTGTCCCTAGGACTTCAGGTGAGGCCACCCCAGTGCAAAGCAGAGCTGGACAATCACCTCCCTTGTCTGGCTGGCAATGCTGTGCATGATGCACCCCAGGACACTGTTGGTTCTCCTGGCTACCAGGACGGTGCTGACTGGTGTTCAAATTCCTGTTGACCAGGACCCCCACGTCCCTTTCCACAACATTATTCTCTAGCCTCTTGCTCCCCAGTCTATACAGAGAACCAGAGTTGCCCCATCCCAGGTGCAGAATCCAGCACTTCCCCTCATTGAATTTCTTATGGTTGGTGATTTCCCATCTCTTTAATTGGTTGAAGTCTCTCTGCAGGTCCTCTGTCCTTGAGGGAATGGACACTTCCTTCCAATTAAGTGTTATCAGAAAACTTACTTAGTATTCTTTCAAGTCCTGCATCCAGGTCATTAAAAAAGATGCTGAAAAGAACAAGGCTGATGATGGAGCCCTGTGATGTCCCACTACTGACAAGTCACCAGCCTGATGTCATCCTGTTCATTCTAACCCTTTGTGTTTGACCCATGAGCAGGTTGCTTACCCACCTCACACAGTGTTTATCCAGCTGGACATTTTGTCCAGGAGGATACTGTGTGAGACAATATTGAAAACTTTGATGAAGTCCAAAGAGGTTGCATCAACTAGCTTTTCTAGATCAGCTGAGTTACCGTCTTATAGAAGGCAACCAGGTTTAACAAACAGGACTTCCCCACACAACACACCTCATGAAGGTGTGCTGGCTGTGACCAATGACTGTGTTGTCCACCAGGTGTATTTCAATACCTCCCAGAGTAACCTTTTCCATTACTTTACTGGGCACTGAACTTTGACTGACAGGTCTGTAATTTCCAGGGTCCTCCTTCTTGCTCTTCTTAAAAACTGGCACAAGGTTATTAATGCATGAAGGGAAAACAGGCTACTTTATTCCTTTCAAGGCATCGTAGGTTCAGTGGAGATGCTGAACATGAAATTGGTGAAGAGATAAGAAAGGAGATGACTTCTGAGATTTTTTTGGTGAATTAATGCATGCCCATACTATCCTGCTCCTTTCCCCCTAACAGATGGGGACACAAGTGCTGCCAGCTATGGGACATAATGCAACCACATTCTCTTTTGTGTCTGCTTCATCACTCTTCTTTCCAAGCATACATTTTCCTTCTCAAAGAGAAAATGAGCAGCACTGAAGATAGCAAGTGATGAATGGAATGATAGCAAAACACTGTGGTTATGACACTGATCTTATCACTTTTAATATTCTCATTGTTGTCATCATTCATTCATCTTTCTTCCTTTAGAATGTTTTTCTTCTCCATTCATTGATTTCTTCTGTGATCAAGCACTTCAAGTTCAGTACATTTACCTATTAATTTCCATGTTCCAGTCAGTGTGTTTTAGAAAGGAACAGATCTAGGAATATGTGAAGGTTTGTTTATCTACAACTCCGTTTCCTCCATGTAATATTTTTCTATACTCATCAGTTTTATTTTTAGTAGTGAAGATAATGAACAGTAGATTCAGCACAGGCTTGAACCCTCTTACAAGTCTTTACTTACCTTTTTTGCAGTTAGGAAGGGTTCATTGTCTAAACTGCTGATAAAGATTGGGAAGACTCCTATAGGCTCCCTGTTGCTTAGCAATATCATAGGTAAGTTCTCATTTTTCACACATACAGGAGATTCTCTTAATGGAGTTTGTTCTTCAACTGAAATAAATTTCTGTTATACTCTTGCCTTCAGATTAGAGGGGAAAGGCTACCAGGAAAACATTCCTGTGCATGGAAAATATTTTCATAATTCATTTTTGAATACAAGTAGGAAAATACAACTAAATAAGGCCTTAGGAAACAAGAAAAAGATCAATAATTTTCAGTAGCACTGTTGACAAAAAATTCTTCTAGCTTTACCTTAAAATTCTTCTTCAAAAAATGTGATTGCAAAGAAGTCGTTTCAGAGTAGTCAGATAATAGGCCAAGCCTACAGCTTTCCACCTAACCATTTTAATGTCACTCCGTTGGTTAGTCTGTTGTTTCATCCTCTGGAAAGGAATAGCACTTCTATGTTTTGAAATTAATATTTCAAGGTTAGAGAGGGGAATCTGCCAAAAAGCATCATGAAATACCAAATTTTTTATACAAGAACATTACCAATATGGTGTTTTTAAGGAAAAAGAAAAAATATCCAGTCAGGATGGCCATGTTTACAAAAAAAACAAACAAACAAAAAAACAAAACCAAAAAAAACAAACAAGACAAAGAAGTCAATATTCCAGATGGTTTGCATACCTGCTACTTTTTATCTATTAATGCCAAATAATAGAGAATGTGAAAAGCAAATTTTGATCTTTGTAGGAACTTGTCAAGCTCCTTATTTCTTTTACCAGCTTTCCAGCAAAGATCAACACAAAATATAAGATAAAATATTAAATATACCTACCACCAAATGCTCTGTAGCAATTCTAACACCAAATGAACGTTCTCTTACTTTAAAAGAACCAAACTAAACCAACCCTATAGACTACACAATAGTTAAGTTTTGCTTGCAAGTCTGACAGAACAAAGAACAACAGGTGATGAATTGGCAAATTTCTCCCTACCATATTTTTACTCTTGATTTCTTCTCTGGCTGAAAAAATGTAAGAATGGAAACTACAAGATCCTTCACTTTACATGGCTGACACATCTCACTTAACTGTGGGGAGTTTTCTCATAAAAAGAGAAGGAGATACTACATATGAGTATGAAGGAAAAGCAACATAAAAATATTCACACTCCAATTTAAGAAAACCAAACCTACTTCAAAAAAACATATTTTTTCCTTCAAGAAGTTTCTTTAGACAAAAAACCCCCAAACGACAACAACAAAAACCCAAACCCCAAGAACCACAATCTCATACAAAACAGGGATTTCCCAACTGACTTGGTCTGTTGATACATTTTTACTTTTCATGGTACGTCATTTATGTGATATTTCTGGGGAGGAAGAATAAGGACTTTAACAATTAGCATTAGAAGAAATACAGTTCATATATACATTTGTGTGTCATCTAAGGCCTGCTCCTTCTTCTTGTATGTTGTATTCAGCTGTGTTTCCAACAGTATTCCTGTTTCTGAGTATTCCTCAGGAGGAGCATATCACAGCCGGTGATTATTACAGACATATTGGACCAACTAAATACCTAAAAAAGCACCCTGATAATGCAGTGAAGAGATAGGGACATAGGCAACCATTAAAGTGAAGGAGCAAATATCTATTGCCCAACTTCTATATTAGAAACTTCCTTAATAATTTGTGGAGATGGACTTGAAGGAATGAAGAAAAAACCTCACATCCTCATCTGAACTTAATTTTTAAAAACTTTTAGACTAAGCATCAGGAGGACAAAAAATTATCATGTTTTTCTTTTTCTGCTTAATATCTGAAGGACAGAGACCAGCAGTGCCCATTCAGTATGCTATAGCAAAAATACACTTATTTGAAACAAGGCAGCAATTCAAGAAGCCAGCAGCAAATTTTCACCTCCATGGACTTTAGCGGTGAAATGTTTTCATTCACATTTTGCAGCTATTCTTATTGAAAAGAGTATTAAATAAATATAAGAAGGGAATCTGTGGCCAAGTGTGCTGAATTGTACATTCACCATAGCTAAATGTGCTAAATGTTTGATGAAGGATATAAATAATTTGTAACATACACATACATTTTAAAAGTTTCGTTCACTCAGGCATGCATATATCTAACATTGGAGTCTGTCATGGCACAATTTGCTCTCTTCGCGATTTCCTTTCCTTAGCCCTTTATGTGGCTAACCAGGGGACCATGTTCTTTTCCTGTGCCTGTCAAAGAAGCAGTGGACCATAATTTCACTGTATCCTCTTTAATTCTTCCACTATAGCATGGACCTATTGGTGTTCATTAGCTACTTACTGGGATTTGTAGGTAGGGGAACACAATACATTCATTCACGTCACTATTAATGCCATTCTTGCACAGGCATAACACCATACACTTATTTCCCACACTCTCTTCATTTGCTCGCTCACAATCAGTCTCTAAGGCACCTTTAATCATATCAGGCCTGAACTGAGAAAATATGAGGAAATTCTTTTGTTTATAAAGGAGACATGTATGTATATATGAATACATAGATACTCATAAAATGGATTCTCTACCAAATAGCATGCAGATATCCTGGCTGAAAGAATATTTTAAGGACTCAGATAAAAGAGACTTGTATGCATGAAAATATTAGGGGTATGCTTTAGGACACGTGCATGCACTAAAAATAGGAAATCTATTATGCATTTAGTCTAGCAATCTTTATATTCAGCCTGCAACACAAAACCAAACTAAACTGTATAAACATCTTGAAACATCTTAAAGACTCCAAGAAAGCTGCATATTTACCATAATTTACTAATTTACTTACCATGAGTTACTATCATCTTGATGTGGCAATGATAGTTTCAAAGATAAAAAGGAGCCTTCTTGAATATTTTGTTTCAGTTTGCTTTATTTTGTTTTGAATTTAGCTATTCCAGAAATTGAACTTGAAGAGAACTCAAAGAGTTCTAACAAACCCAGGCTTAAGAAAAGGACCCTCAAAGTGATGAATTTTACTGACAGGTCTCAAGAAAAAAAAAAAAAAGGAAAAAAATTAATTTTTTTTGCTTTTTTTTTTTCCCTAGTGACATGACAGAGTCAGAACAAACTCTGACTAAAAGACAGATAAGGAAATGCTACACAAAGGACGTAAGGTTGTTATCAAGGACAGTTTTGCTCTTCCATTTATTTTCTTTGCCTACAGCTGAAAAAGGTTGCTCTTCATCAGTTAGACTACTCTAAGAGAACACCTGAGATCGTGTAAACAGTAAGAGATGTTTCATGTACAAGGAAAAAAAATTAACTCCTCCCCATCCTGGATGCAAAATATTTATTACATCTCCAGGGACCATGATTAGAAAGGTCTCAATGCAGTACCACTGTATAACAATGAAATTTGATACGGATACCCATAGAGTTTGTTGGTCAGAGTTGCTTTTATGTATTTCCAACCACAGAAGATGGTTGGAGATATTGTTAGAGATATTGTTAGAGATTCTATGAGGTGACAAAAGTGAAGTGAATGAAATGTGACCAGTTCTATAACCACTCTCACACTTGGGAAAAAATATAAATCCCTAATTTCTTTTTCTGCCTGAAATCAAGCAAAAAGCCAATCATGAAGATTACACTGAAACACAGAATGCAATCACTATTTACCTGACTATATGCAACAAGCTATTAAACATCAAAAGTTTTTGGAAAGGTTAGAATTCCTCAGAAGATTTTTTACCTCACTGTGAAGATCTAAAAATCATAGCTCATGGCTGGATCATTTTGTAATTTTAAATCATGAGAGAATAAAAAATAGTTTTAAAACAAAAAAGCATGGGGGAAGTGAACAGATGGATAAAACACACCTATAAAAAGATCAGAAAGAACAGTCTAAATAAAGTAACATATTCAATGAAAAACCTTAGGATATATGGTGCCATCAATTCTGTTATTAAAAAAAGGTAATGACAACTAATATCAAAATTGTTACTTTCTGTAGTGTAGAAATAAGTTTTCAATATGCAGAAAAGCAATTATAGGCTGCAGTAAAACAACAATTCCATATAATTAGTGCTAAGATCCAAGGTGTGGGGAGTAGGTGTGGGGGAAGACCACCGGTGATTTGTTTTGATTTTAATAAAGCACATAATTCCTCATCAGTGTCATGTTTGTTTGTGTCTTTGTCTCATGAATAGGCTCTGTGCATTGAAAAGGTGATGGAGTTTGCTCATGCCTTAGGGAAGCTATTTCACATCTGAAGGACATTTGTGAAGATCAGAGGCAAATAAATGACAAAGTATGTCTGTTTCCAGTCAGTCACAGAACATATTGTAAGTGAGCAGCAAAATTTCATATGAAAACTGCTGAGCACGGGAAAAAGCAAAGATGGGCATGTGTAACTAGAGATAAGCATTCAATTACCAAATTTCTAGCTTTTATCAATGTCTCATAGTGTAATGTCCCCAAAATATTTCTTTCTTCCCAACTTCAAAAGTCTCCTAGTTATCACAAAAAAGATACAATAACAGAGATAGTTTTAAAATGTGGCCAACGAGGTCTGTGATTTTCTCTATCCCCTGGAGGATTTTTCCTTATTCAACTTAATCCATTCCTCCCTCATCCACAACAAGTGATCTTGGACCAATTTGAAGCAAACCCTCAGCCACTACTAGCACAAAATAATTTAACATCATGGATGGAGCATCTTATTTACACCAGGATGTCCACCCCGAGACCTGGACACCACATAATGCAAAACAGACTCTAATCTTAGCAATATCACACAACTCTTGGCTTCCAGAAATATCAAATAGTAGCACACCACAAAGAGTCTCAGACAGTAAATCCCAATCAGTAGTATATGACAACAGAAATGAGACTGTCAGAAACTTTAGAAGTCTTGATATTAATTCAAAAAAGATGTCAACAACAGCGGCATTCACAGAATATTTTCTTAAAACCTACTAAGAAATGTTAGCCAAACCTAGTGAAAGAAATTTTACATTGTTTCTTTTTCTGTGAAATATGCTTTAAAATACAGAAAAGCTGTCAGATTAATATGTTTCAGCTTACAAGAAGCTACTATACAATGTCTCCCTCGCTCCACAAACAAGTATATTTATGTATCTGATTTTAATTGTCTCTCATGTTTTCTGAGATTTTTGAGGATAAGGAGAAACCTACTAATGTGCAATTATGTCCATTTCTATCTATCAAATATGCCACACACATTAAAGACAGGTATTTAGTCTGCATGTGGTACAAAATTTTGCCTCTGCTTTGCAGGCAGGTGAGCTTTAGCAGTAGTGTACTGACACATTCCATCCATTTGAATTATGTGCACTTCTATCCTATTCATTGTCCTCAGTGGACAGACAACCCCCCCAAATTTTCACAAGTTGTCAGGTCTTTTGAGTAACTTTGAAGACTTTTGATCTTACAAGCTTCTTTGGTTTTATGGGATAAATTCAGGGATCATTTAATCTGAACAAGTTTCTAAAAACACCAGAAAAATGGTGTGCTAGATGCTATGTAAAGTTCTATACTGAATTTTTTTATATTATCCTGGGTATGCAGCATATACATATAGTTTAAAAATACTTTTTATTTTATGATATCTTATTGACACCATTATTTTGTAGGTTTTTCATCCTAATCTTCTGAAAGAGTAGCTCCACCTTTTTCCAGGACAATGCCATTGAAGCATGGAGGAAGTTACACTTTTCCCTGTAATTAGCATTCTAATTGCAACATATGCAATTCAAATGAGTTTTGTGGCCTGACATCCCATCTCCTGACACCATCAGATGATCTCAAAGAGAAAAAAATAGGTACATACTGGAAGAAATTAATGTAATTCTCAGTCTGAGAATTTTGTAATATATTGAAATGTATACTTGAGTGACCTCCTGATGCCCCTAGAAAAATACCAAATGTATCTTGAGCACAATTTTTTTCAAATGGACCTAAAAATTAGGCTTCTAATGTCTGCCTTCCTCTTTCCTGCTTTGGAACTCAAGACATTCTGCTCTCCATCATATGAACAAAACAAGCAATAAAGAAACTGTGAAAAGATACATGCTCATTGTACAAGAGAAACCATGACTTGTATGAAAACAGCTGTATACGTTTTCAATTTATCTTTCAGGTGTGTTAAAATACCTAGTGATTGAGGAATAGAAGTCAATCAGATTGCAAAGGGAAATTTTGAATCAACCCTTGTAGTTCAATGACAAAAAAGCACATTTTATTTAAGATTCTGAACAACAGAAAAAAAACCAGAAGCAGCAAAACTTACTAAGACAATTTTCCCCTATGAATAGTTGTATCAGTTTTTAAAAATAGAGAATCTCCTTCAGCTTCATGAAGACAGAGAAAAATACTGACTTCAACTTCCACAGTACATATGCTCTAATCCATATCTTTTGTGTTATTCTTGAAAAGAGGTAAAATCTGTTTGTTTTTTTCTGACATCCTTTCCAGTGCTACTCATCCTACAGAACTTGTAGAGGAAATGCAGACTTGATTTTCTATTAAATTAGTTGCAAGGTAATGTGCCTTTAATTCATGACCAGACTCTTTAGAGCCTGGAGCTGCATTTCTGAAACTGAAGAATTTTCACTGTCCATTGGCTTCACAGATCTGCCATATATTGTCATTATTATCTACTCATAGTCCATGAAGTTTACTTTTACCAGCACTACATTTTCTATCCCATACTTCTATGTTCTGATCTCTATGAATGATTTTTTTATCCTCTCTCTCAAGGCAGCATAAGCAGTTCTATTAAATATTTCCCCTATGCATACTTCATGCTCTTTGCATTTTAGTGATATCTAAAGCCACCAAATAACCAACCCATGACGAGGCATTTCTTTTGCAGCGTTATCTCTTCTGGAGTTCCTTGGCTATTACAGAGATAACTTGCCGAAACAAATAAAGCAAATTATGTTCAGTACACCCATGTTGTTTGCCTGTAGTGACAGCATAAGTCCTCATCTTTAAGCAGTTCTGAACAAGAATGGATACCAAGAATCAAAGCTGTTCCTTCTCTGCAGTCCTTTTGTAAAACAGAATGTAATTTCTTTATTCTGTCCTCCAATGCTGTTTTTGCAACTACAGTAACTGAAAACCCCTGGGGTTTTAGAACCACTTCCCTGACTCCTCGCTTTCCCCAAACCGTTACAACAGCCCTGATTTTTTGGAGTGGTCATCAGGCTACAATTGAATGAGAAATTATAATTGCACAACTGGTTTTTTGCTTCTATTTTCCACCTTCAAAATTGGTCACATATCGTCTTACCCATCATACTTTTGAATTTCTTTTTCATTTAAACTACTACCAACTATATGTTCTTCCTTGTTTCCCATCCTTTTGTTCTCTCTCTCATCTTTAGCAGTTCTTAATGTAGGTTTCCTTAACCTATGTTAATGTTATGTCAGCCTGAGACCACAGCATTCCTGTCAGTCACTCCCTTGACAAAACTCAAGCATCCCATTTCTTGCCTTGCTTTTTCCTCCTACTGTCTTTTCCTTGACATGCCTGAGAATTGCTGTCTCAGCACTAACATTAGAAAACTACTTTTTTTCACAGGCCATATACATACCTCCTTCCAGAGGACAGGGCAATGAAATAAGTGGTGAGGGAGGGTCTGCATTTCTCCCTGTGGCTTAAAATTTAAATTTTAATATTCATAACCCAATTTAATTCCCAAAACTGATACACAACTGACAAGGTAAAGAGAATAGAAGAAAATATTTTTAAGTTTCTCTTAGTATCCTTTTTCTGTCAAAGAAGGGTTGGTGTTTGGTCATTTCATGTTACTGCTGTGTTCACCAGATGTGCCAGTAAAGCTCTTTAGTGTCATACTGTAATTGTGTTGTGAGTTATCTCAGTATTGGAAAGGACACATTCTTTTTTCCCCTTCATACTTGTCATGCTGATTAAAACACACAACTTGCAGCAGAGAAAGACATTTCAGTTGTTTTGCATTACAATGATTTGAAGCATCTGTTTCTGCAGTGCATATGATGGAGTTTATTTGTTATTTGTACAGGCAGAAAAAAGTTTATATCCTAAACTCCACCAATGAACAGAGGAAATCAAGACCGTTTATTGTATATATTCAGTTGTTCTGCTGACTGATACTTCTGAGATATTTTGAAGGCTTTGCTCATTTTATTACATAGAAAATAAGGGCTTTAGTATAATATTAAGTGAGATGTGAGCATATATATCAATCTCACAACAGGTACTAAATAGAAAGATTACATAAGAGAAAATTCCAGCTACATTTTTGTAGGGCTTGGGGGGAAGAAGTCATCTTGAAAAACACAGCAAAAATTATTTCCTTAAATATTAATAAAACAGTTGGTGTTGTACTAAGGAATGACAGCAAGTTTAAGGAAATATTATGGCAGGAATTTTTAGCTCTCTGTATATTAATAGCCTTATTTTCAAGTCATTGTCACTGTCACATTATGTAATTGTGGAAGCAGACTCTAGCATTTGCATCAAATAGACATATGTTCTCTTCACTGGGAAAGCAAATCCCAGGCATGTGTACTGACAGAGCTGGGAATAATGTGTGTTTAATGAAGACAGGAAAGAGAAACAGAAGTCAGTTTTTTAAGCAGTACCCTTTGAGTTACACAAAATTCTCTCTGAACATCCTTTTCACTGAAGGACCTTTTCAGACCTTTGAATGTGCTCTGGCACACAGTTAAATTGCAATCTAGACTGCAGTTAAGCAACAGCATTAAGCTGCCAAGGCAGAGAATAGATGCCACCAGTAGATCATTTCCTGTTTTCCTTTCAGTAAAAGCACTTGACATCAAATCAGGGCACATCCGCTTTTCTGGGACTGCTCTACAGTGAACTTTCTAGAATGGTGCCAGAATAGTGCAGAAGAAATTGAGTCAAACAAAAATATGACAGACATATTTTACATACTCTGGTCTGCAGCATTCGCAGACCAAAACTACAGGAAAGTACTTGAACACACAAAAAGAAAAAAAAAAAAAAAAAAAGAAGGAAAGGTAACTAAGCTTTTTGTCTGGGTTTTTGTTTGTTTGTTGAGGTTTTTTTCTGTTTGTTTTGGTTTTGTTGCTCTTTTATTTGTGGTCGTAGTTTTTGTTTTGAAGTATTCTAAAATGTGTGTTAATCTGAGCTTCTATTCCTCATATTAACTGCTGATGTGTGTACTTTTTTTTCTAGAGATTCAGCATAATTCATTATACGAGGTTTCATAGCCTTTTACATTTAATGCATTTAATGGAAAAGGAAAAGCTTTCAGAGGGTCCAGAAGAAATTAAACTTACAAATCATGTGTAAACAGAAAATACTGTCTGTCACTTAAATTAAGAATATTTGGGAAAGAGATACCTACACTATTCAGAGCACCAAACTCATCAACTACTTACCAGGTTACAATGGGCTGTTTCACACTGATGATATTCAATTTCCAACACTTTTATTTTCATTCAGGCTAAAACATTACAGAAAGACAACAATGGAAATTTAAGTAAATAGAGAATAAATGGTTCAGCTGACCTGAAGTTCCAGTGAAGAGAGTTACACCCAGTTTCTTACACTAGTAGAGCGTCATTCAGTTTTAATTTTTTATCGCTGACAACTTGGGCCAAGAACGTTATGTTTTAAGTACAGAAGCAAAGCCTGACCAATTAGTAAATGAAGAATCAAAAGAAGAATGATAGAGAAGATGTCTATACACTATAAAGCTGGCATGGGGAGACTCATGTATGGTCTGAATTTCCTGGAGTATATCTTGACCTGATTCTTACAGACAAAAAGAGGTAAGTTCCTGTGCATCTACAAAGCTTTATTAATTAGGACCTGGTGTAAAACTGGGAATTTGAGCTCACAACACTCTGTTTTATTTGCTCACCGTGGAAAATATGAATGTAACTAATCTTACTCAAACTGAAAATTATTTACTTATAACATGACCCTTTATCAAACAGATAAACAAGTAGCCCTTCTTCTAGAAGATAGTTCTCTTCCAGTTTCTCCTTTTCTCTTCTAGTAAAAGAATTATGCTGGAAAATACTTGCAATTGTCTGCATGCTGTAGAAAGATTTCTGAACTAGTAGTTTCAGCATAACTGAAAAGTGCTATCCAAGCACCTATCTCTCCTATGAATGGTTTAAGAAAAATTATGGACAGGGATATTTGCTATCTACTCAAATTTACTTACATTTCTCCTTTTGTATGAAAAACAGTGAGACTCCTTCATGTTTGCTTGCAGGATTTCTTAGATAACTGGAGTTTTTTTGTTTTTCTTTCCACACAGGAGGGTGTATCCAACACAGAATCCAAATACATATTTGGTAATATGTTGGTCACTTATTTAATAACCATAGTATCCAAAAGCAAGTGTCAGGGTTGTAGCATCCTGTATATCAGACTTAATATGAATAGATCCCTCCTCAAAAGCTGAATCTGCAAATTAATTTCAAAACACTAATATATCCCAGTATATAACAATAAAAATACAAAGGCAAGATAACACGCCAGGTAAACAAAAATAAAAATATTGTGGAGAGATAGAGGAAGCAATCTGATGGTTCTGTATAATGGCTATTTATATTAATAGTACAATTTCTTTTGTTTTGTTTGAGCACCTAGAAATCAGGTTTTGTTCCCACTGAAACATGAAAAGAAACATGAAAATGGTAATAGGTAACAACACTATAGGTGTGGTATTTGTATCTTTCAAGTGACTGGGAGAAGAAGGGAAAAGAATCAGTTTGGAGAGAGATGGAGAAAACACGGTCAAGTAGTGAAATTCAAGCAACAGTTATTGCTGTTCACTCTTGCCTGCTCATACATAGAGGCCAGCATATAATTGTTGGTATTTGCAAGTATAAAAATCTCCAGCAAAGACAGAGGAGAGGGATGTTGAGAAGTTTGTAGACAAATGCCAAATATGGGCAGAGGTTGGTTGTCAGATTCAATCTTAAATATAGCTTTGTTCACAGAAGCAACAAGACAAGCAGAAAACATATCAATCATTATTTAAGTATTAAAGTCTGAATAAAAGAAGAACTTAAAACATATGTCCCCAGCCCAGGAGGAAAGTGGGGCAGAGCATCTAGTAAAAATTTTATGACTAGCTAATATGCATTGGACAGTATAACATAATGTATTAGTCGAAACCAGCCTTACTTCTAGTTTTCTTTAACTCTGAAATTTAAAAGATTCTTAAAGAAACATGCTAAAAATGTAAGAAGTTTGTGTTTGGTTTTGTTTGTGTGTTGCTTCCTTGCTTGGTGGGTTGGGAATCATATATAGTCTTACCTTCTTAGAAGAAGTTCAAATAATTCCTCTAATAATTTTGTTACCATACAACTTCATAGAACTCTAACACTATGCATCCTGAAGACATGAAATGACATCCAGGAACTCGGAACTACCATTCACTACAGTACCTTGAAAACGAGAACATAAACAAACAGTAAAAAAATATGTACTGGGAAAATGCACCACAAAATAAAGGCAGATTAAAGAACACTGTAAAGAATTTACATGACTAAAAATATAAATAGGCAATTAAAATTCCACATTAAACCAGAAGCAAGAAGAAAATGGCTAAATTGCTCAATTATAAAACAGAAGAGAAAAAACAAATACTAATAACATTAACATTAACACAAAACACAAACACAAACACTAAACCTCAAATTAAATTTAATGGAAAACTGAGTCTAAATTTAAGACAGCACCAATCCTAAACATAAGCTGAAGTCAAAGGATAAG
The DNA here is from genome assembly GCA_024734555.1 of Trochalopteron elliotii. Taxonomy (NCBI): domain Eukaryota; kingdom Metazoa; phylum Chordata; class Aves; order Passeriformes; family Leiothrichidae; genus Trochalopteron; species Trochalopteron elliotii. Next base: position 141,755 of record JANPWX010000148.1, on the reverse strand, counting down.
CCTAAAGCTAAGACAAACCCTAACCTGACCCCTAACCCTAACCCTAACACTAACCAAACTCTAACTCTAAACCCTAACCCTAACCCAAACCCTAACATTAACCCAACCTAAAAGCAAACATGAATGCTAACCCTAACCAAAACCAAAACCTTAACCCAACCCAAACACTAACCCTAACCCTAACCCTAACCCTAACCCTAACCCTAACCCTAACCCTAACTCTAACCCTAACAGCAACCCTAACCCTATTCCTCACGCTAATCTTAACCGTAATCTCCTTAGGGAGATTTTCAGCCCAGTTCTTTGTGGCAGAAGGGCTCCAGTGAAAAACAAAGAAAAAGCTGAGGTATTTATAGAGTAGCCACAAAGGCAGCTCACTAAACATACTAAAAAAGAAGGACATCCCCTCAGTCAGGAGCCCTGAGTCATCCTTTATAGGCTCAGTCAAAACTTCCTTTGAATGGATGTAGTTGGCAGGACAAAGGCACCTTGATGTGTGCAGGATAACAAAGTCAGCAACCACTATTCCAGAAAGTGTAGTCTTAAGCCTACCTATGTGTCTACCAAAAGTAATTCCCTCCTACTTAAAATTATCTTCTCTGAAAGAGCTTCCATGCCCACAATCTCCTGGACAGACCAGACCCTTGCTAGGGACACCCGGCTGACTTTGTATTCTGTAACACCAATCATCCAATCATCTTTGAAGCAGGACTTCATCATTGATTTGTCTTGTTCCTGGGAATGGTTTGGTGAGTGTTGTGCCAGTAATATTTCACATCATATATATATATTGGTGCTCTCACAGATAAAGGTTCCTGAGTATATACTTACTTCACTAGTTGGAATTATGAACTTGAAATATACATATACATATACATATACATATACATATACATATACATATACATATTTTTTTACTCTTGTAATATATACTTTCTTTCCTAGTGGTAACTTTGTAATGATTTGTAATCTATATTTACTAGTGTTAGTATTGTATAAATATGGGAATTTTTTTTACTAATAGTAAAAAAATTTTTACTAATAGTAAAAAAATACTTTGTAGAAATTTCTAATAAAGAAATTCTCAGAAGCCCAGGCTTCTGTGACTTTGTGTACTAAAGAATTGAGAAATCCGTGGTCACAATCTGTACCCACAGGTAGGGTAACCCTCATGGATTATGTCTGTGACAGTCACAGGTTCTTAAAACCTTCTGTGCCTCAGTTTTCAATAGTAAGACTGTCCGCAAGCATTGAAACATTACCCACAACAAAGGAAGAATTAGGGACCACTTAATTCACTTGTACATACAATAATCCATTGTATGGGTTCTGAAGGGTGCTGGCTCCTATCTAAATCCTTTGAATGGTCACAGGGATTGGGGATGTTTCTGATGACTGAAGAAGGGCAGACCTCACACCCATTTTCAGGAAGGACAAGACAAGAGGAGGAATTTAATGAACTGTGGGCCAGTCAGCCTCATCTCAGTCTCTGGAAATGTTATGAAGCAAATCCTGTTACAAACAAACTGATAAGACGTAGCGTAAGTTTAACAAGAAGAAATCATGGTTGACAAACATCCTTTCTTTCTGCAAGAAGGCAACTGATTTTTTGGATAAGGGAGGGACTATGCATGTTATATTCCTTGTCTTAGCAAGGCCTTTGCCACGTTTATTCTTCTGTAGTGTCTATCTCCAAATTGGTGCAATATGGGCTGGATTAATGGACAATGAATGAGACATTACTGCACTACCACATTGAAAGAGTTGTGATCAGTGGTTCAAAGTCCAGCAGCCAATAACCAGTAGGGCTCCTCAAAGCATTGAGGAGCCTGGGATTTCTACTGTTAGTGTCTTCTTTAACAACTTTAGAACTGCAGTCATTCAATGAAGGGATACAGAGGGTAGGAAGGAAAGGATGGTATGATGAGGAGAGGGTGTTGGTCTTCGTGTGAGAAAACAGTTGAATGTCTGGAAGCAACTGAAAAACAATAGGGTCAATTTTCAACTCAATGCTATTTCTTTTGAAAGAGTGTAACTCAGTTCACTTTGAATATATTCTTTACTTATATCCTGTTGAGGAAAAAAAGGTAGAAGAAATGCCAAGTGAAGTGAGAAATGGATGTTACTCTCTGAAGAATTTTGCTGAGATAATTTGTTCTGAAAACTTCAAGCTTTACTCTTGGATCATACATTTAGAATCTTTTAAAATCTGGAATTCATATAAAAATACCTAGAACATTACAGTGTTGGGAAATAGTTTATAATTTCCTTGCAGGAAAAGCAGAGTTTCTCTACCTCCAGTCACCCTCTTCTCCCATAAGTGGTCAAAGAAAAACATTTCAAAATTATACTTAAAGGAAAAACATCTTTAAGTTCTTTTCATGCCTGCCTTGAGAAGTTGGAGGTTTTTTGTATAGAAACATCTGATCTGCAAAAGAACAGCCCAGGTGCAGAAGGGGTGAGCACTTATCTCTAGAAGATGACCAAGTCAAACCGTTTTTTATCAACAAGAGAGGTTTTGAGCCAGCTAAGTGAAAAGGCCAATCCTGCTAGGTGGGACAATGCTTTTTATTTTGCCAATGTCCTCCCTTACACAGCTGACTCCCTCACTGAGAAAGGTATTGGGATTTTCATATTCGTGAGGATAGTCACATGTAGGCCTGCAGGGCCTCTTTCCATGGGGCATAACTGGCTCAGTATGCTCATGTGAGAGGCAGCAGTCATGTCATAGGTGTCATAAGCCATCAAAGACTCCTGAAATACCACCCAGACACTCATTTCTGGGCCTCTCACCTCACAGAAGATTGCACATGATCAGCAGTTAAACATCAGACAGTATAAAACTCCCCTCCACTTCCTAGAGTAGGTATCTGGGCATTCCCACCTGAACTTTAACATATATCAAATGACTGAAGCCTATGTTTCATGTGCTTCCCCACCCCAAACATGTCAAGGCTGCAATCATCACTTTGTCCAATGGACATTGGAATTGCAACAATCAAGTCTCCTCGCTTGATCTTTCCTCTCTACCAGCTACTCTTATCCTTTCTTTCTCTCTTTCTTCTTCTTATATATTTTCTTAGGTGACATCTTAATACCTTCATATAGATAATAACTAAAACAACTACATACCTCTTTTTCATTGCAACCAAACTTTTCTAGAATAAATCCTACATATATATAGAAATAAAAAAAAACCACTGGTTTTGTTCCACTCAAATCTGCCCTAAGGGATCTATTACCCAGAACCTCAATAACCCTCACTTTCAGTGGCAGGTCCTAACACAGCCTTGAAGGACACTCTGACTCTGTACAAGAACACTTGAGGACCCTCATCCTCTGTAGCTCTTCATTTACGCAGTAACATTTATTATTATCAGCAATAGCTATCATAGTATTAGACAATATTTTATTTTCTCCTCAGAATGAAAATAATAGAGATTATCTTTGAAAAGACCAACATATTCGACCCAAAAAGGGCAATGAAGATAAAGGGTAGTGGATATTATCTATTTCCAGATAGAGTTCATTTTCATTCCTGTTATGGATTCAATGCTGAGCAGCTGTCACTGGCACCCACAGAACTAAGAGAAGAGGAATATAGTTTTTGATTAGTGGAAAACCATCAGTCCAGGGCCAGAAAGGGAGGGCATAAAAATGCACAATGTAGTTAGAGTTCTTAAGCACACATGTTACACAGGTTAAAATGCTGATATTTTCTAAGAAACTGAAATGCTACTCATGGGGACTTTTTTTTCCTTTAAAGTGTATCTATATTTTATACCTGTACTCTCACAATATAGAGCAAAATTTAAATCTTGCAATGTCTTTGTGGGTATATGTCATGGTGCATTTTAAAATACCAGAAGAAAAACAGATTACTTCTCTTTTCATTGACTGAAGGCACAAAAGAAGAGTTGTGTGTATTACAAAGAAAAAGTTCTTTAGTATTCACATTATGAACTCACAAGTGCAGCTTGGAATGAAAGCAGTGAAACATAGCACTGAAAGATAAATTTATTAATGACTACTTGTAACATTTAGAAAGTAAGACCTGTTCTCTTATCTGTGATTATGAGTATGTTCTGTTTATTTCCAGGAAAAAAGAAAGCTGGTGGTTAAAGACCACATCATTAATTTCTTAAGTTTTAATGACACTCCATAATACAGGACAGACTGTAAGAGTGAAATTTCAAGTTCATAATAAGTTAGTATTTTGTGTGTACTTATAAGACTGGAATATGCATTTTGTATTAATTTCTATTAAAATTTACCTAAATTATAAGTAAAAACATAGGTCATACTGCTAAATATAGTTTCTGTCTGACTCATTTAAAAATAAATGAAAGCTCAATATACAGCTAAACTCCTTTGCCATGGAAACTCTCTTACTCCTGAGCTTATGACAAGTTACCATAGAGTTGCTAAAAAAAGGACAAACAACAAAAGATTTTTTCATTTTCCCTTAGCCAACTAAATTTACTTCTCCAAACTGGTCATCTGGGCTAACAATAGTAAGAAAACATTTCATAGCAGATAAGTGACAAGCATTAGTCTGATTTGTCTTCCTTCAAAGTAGCTCCACAATGAAAACTCTTAAGCTCACTCCAGCCAAGTTTTTAAGATCTGTTCACACACCCACTCATCACATCTGCTATCAGCTCCACACTTTTAAGCATTCCCTCAAGCTGCAGCCTGAGTGGAGCACCAAATCTGGCTTAACGTACTGAAGCATACTAAAGATCGTGCAGTCAGTCTGAGCTTTGTTCACCAAGCCACCCTTTCCCACTTATCTGCTAGAACTGTTCCCATTCCCTGTGATTATTACTTCATGATCCAGTGTATTTTCTTATCTCTTGTCTTTGCAAAAAAGCCTTTCTTTTTTTTTTTTTCTTCAGATGGCTGTGACTTGAATCGTATTTTTCTTTTGCAGTGGTACAAGACCGAGGTTAAGCACCATACAACCCTAAGGAGGCAATAGCAGAGTCTATTTATGCTGTATTCCACAAATGTGCCTTCCTTCTCAAGTGCAAGCTAAAAGCATGTCTCTTTGGATGCCATATGTTTTTGGCCCTGTAAATTATACTCAAAACTTTTTTTTGCCCTATTGTGAGTTAATTACATTTATCAATTCCAAATGTATGCAAGAAAATAACTGTTTTAGTGAGGAACATCTCCGTGCTCAGCTTTCTGTTCTCTAGGCTATCCCTAATACTTAAGGGCTACTCTTTTTAGGAAAATCAGAGGTTCCTACAAAGAAATGAGACTGACTGCTTCTACTAAGGCTTAATTAGTTCTCTATCAGACTGCTCCTAGAGAAAAAAACTGCTTCAGCATTTGTGGTTTTTTCTAAATGAACTATCAGACTAGTTCACCAAGCCAGTTTGGTTAGTTTTTATGCTTTTTCAGACTTTCCATTTGAAGGCTTTGAAAGCTTCCAAAATCCACCATTAGGTGGTCAGTCTCTAGAACAGTAATGTGAATGTTCTCAAATGGCTGTTTTAATCTGGCTGGAATCCTAGATCGCCAGTAGATCAGATTCCTGGAAAGCATCCTCTTGTCAAAAAAACCCATCAATATGCTGGCTCACTGCTCATGGATCATTGGGACCAGCTTTGAAATCAGTAATATCATTGTAGATCCAGGACTGGGGCTCATTTTTCTAAGACTCCTTGGCATGGAGGTCTGGCCTGAGGCCCTAGTAAATTAACTTATCATCTTGGGATAAAACTGAAGTGGAATAAGGTACTCCTGTTTCAGACAGTGCATTTACACTAGCTCTCCAATATCCAGCAGCTGTTCTTCCTGCTCTGAGGTAGTTACTGCCACAGGGAAATATCCATTTTTGGTATCTTGTCTGGGCCCTAAAAATCAATGCTATGCCTCAATTTTGCAAGCTTTGTCATATATACATTTCTCTCTGACTGAAGACTGATAAATACTGGATACCAAATTTTGTGCCAAAACCCAGATTTGTAATTAGATGTTATTTCTTTTCCATTAAATCATTATATGCAGTGCTGGGGATCAGTAGTAGCAAGGGAGCCACAGAAAAACTGCTTCTCATTTGTACTACTTTCCCCAAGGGACGATGAACAATGAAACAAAAAGGGCAGGGGAAATGTTTTTCCTCCTTCCCATGACCCAGCTAAAACACTAGTGCTTAAGGTAAAGCTGCATAAACGTATACCAGACTGAAAGCTCTGTTTTGTCCCAGCATAAGTTACTATTCATTATCAAACTTTTCTATCAGTCCTCTCTGAATTTTGATTCCCTACATAAGAAATTTTCACTCACTACATATATTTCTCATGAATATTTCTTGGCTTTAAAAGTTATATATATATGTATATATATATATATATATATATATACATAATTTTTTTTTCCATGTCTGGAGAAGGAAAATTTTTTTTACAGGTTTATTGCAATGTGCATCACTTGACTCTAAGTTCTGGGTTCTTAATCCTATGCTTGTGTTAGCAGTAGCATTTCAAAGAATTTACTGGTGGGGAAAAGTTTTCTTTATTGCTTATTAATTTAGTGTTCCAGCTGAAATCACACTACATTGTTCCACTACAGGTTATATTTTCAGTTGTGATCAAGAAGAAAATATTTTTATTGATACTTTATTCCTTTATCACTTTCTCCAGAAATTTCTATTTCAGAGCTTTATTTCTTCAATTTATCTTTGGAGTATCTCTTTTCAGTATAAAAAATTAAAAACTCATTTTAGATTTATGGCACACTTAGCTTATTCATCAGCTTGAAAAGTGCTGATCAGTTGGAGGTATGTAAAAAATCTCTTAAAGGAAAGCCATGAGCACGGTTGTGATGCTACCTATCTTTTGAACATTCCAACACAGAAATTACTTTTGAAAAATTTTAGATGTTTAATTATTAATGTTATCTGTCACATTCCATGGTGTGAAATCTGGTGATTTTTCTGCTTTAGGAAGAAGTTTCTTTAAGATGTCCCATGCTCTTGAGACTGTAATAATGACTTAATTTCAGGAAGCTAGTGGGTTAGTTTCTGACCAAGACTCCCTAAAATATTACCTCAATCACCAAGACAACATGTGCCTCAGTTCCATGACTGTTATACTTTGTCCTCTACTAAAACGACAAATGCAACAAATGCTTCCTGTGTGAACATGCAGCCTCATGAAGAGTAAATTGCGAAACTGTTTTACTCCTTGCATTCTCATGGAGGAGGAGTCATCTGCTGTTTCTTTTTCAAAATGCCTTTGCCTTCTAGCAGCTCCCAAGTCTGTGTTTGGTGACTGTGAAGTGCTATCACAGTACAGATAGTAAAGAATAAAAGAAAAATTACTAAAATAATGCCATTTAGGCTTTGTGCCTTATTATGTTTGATGAACAACAGAGGTAAAGTCATTGTAGCTCCGATTCTGCAATTCTTTCAATCACTCATCTGAAATGCCTCAGGGGAAAACTGTTATGTATCTTCCAAACTCCTTCTATATCTCAGCACATAATTATTATTACTTTGACAATTCTGTATTTCCTAGGTTACCTCAACATAGCTAGGTTTTTTTGAAAGATTTAGCTGCATTGCTGGTATACAGAGACAAACCAGAAGCCAATAACATTTTATTGAATCAGTAAGGGAGTGATCCCTGGGAGAATTTCTGGAATAGAGGCCCCGTCCAGACATCAAAGTGAAAACATGACAGACATGTCACTCTGAACTGGCAGCTAGTGCCTTTCTGGTCTGGCCACCCAGACAACAGTGAAGTCACAAAAGCAAGTAGGCAATTACCCCTGCATGCAGGAGGTATGGTACATGAAGCTAGGTGGGCTCCACAAAGTTGCAAACAGCTGGGAGTTCATTGTACACGTGGAATAGCAATGTTTGAATGCACAGAATCTTTTGTGTGTGAAAAGTAAAATTCCTAAGAGATTAAGTAGATTCTTTGGGAGTTTTCTGGAAATGTGTATCTGCCCAAAAAATGTGCAAATGTCCTTATGGCTCTCACCATGAGACATACAGCATGGGCCTGAATTCAAGAGCAGAATTTCTCTGCCACCTCCAAACAGTTTTCAGATTTTAGTGTCTGGATATGTCCTCTCTATACATACACACATATATTTATAATTATTTTATTTTAACATAACTAAGATAGAACTAAAGTACCCTGAGTTTAGACGTGAAAACATCAAAAATTGCTTCTCATCCCTGAGTTCTTATATGACAGATTTTGACAACATTTCTGGTGAGATGCTGTTCTTTTCCCTACAACTGCCCATATGCAGTGAATCAATCATAAACCTTCCCAGAAACATGCAAGTAAAGCCATTTTCCCTGTGAGTTTGTTTTTCACTTACACGAATAAGCAATGTATCCCTTGACTATATTGTTGCAGTTTATTTAGATTCATCCATCAGTATATATAGCAATGCATTTAGTAAACTTTACCAAACAAAATGTCTTTCCCAAAGAGAAATGTTATACAGCTCCAGCCACCTAAATGCTAAGGTACACGCTCAATTTTAAGAAAACCCACAAGAAAACTGAAGAAAATTAATGCTCAAGCAAAATAAAGATAAGCTCCTCCAACTGAAGTCAAACCACTAATCAAAGATTTTTAGGGTAAATAATTTCCCTTTGGGAAAGCACCCAAACTTTCTGAATTGTTACACATTACTGAACCAACTAATTGATTAGCTAGCGCATGGTATACAGATAAGAGGAAAATGAAACATCATACAAGGAGACAAATGATCAAACATTCATTTTTGATCTTGTTCTTTTGCCAGTTTATACTTCCAGGTGAATTTTCAGTCCTTGAATCTGGTTTGTTGCAGCCAATGTACCCTGGGCTGTGCAAAAGGAAGCATAGCCAGCAGTGTGAATGAGGTGATTCTCCCTCTCTTTTCTCTCATGACGCCCCATTTAGAGTATGGCATCCAGCTCTGGGATCCTCAGCACAACAGGGACCTACTGGAGCAAGTCCAGAATAGGGTAACGAAGATGATCAGAAGGCTGAAACCCCTTTCTTATGAGGGAAGTCTGAGAGATCAGACTTGAGGCCTTTCAATACTTAAAGAGGACTTACAAGAATGATGGAGAGAGACATTTTACCAAGGCCTCTGGGACAAGAGGCAGTGGTGTTTAACAGAAAGAGAATAGATTTAGATTGGTTATAAGAAGAAATTCTTTACTATAAGGGTGTTGAGGCACTGGGAGAAGTTGCCCAGAGAAACTGTGGATGCCCCATCATAAGAAGTGTTCAAGATTAGGTTGGACAAGGCTTTAAGCAATCTGATTCAGTGAAAGATGTCCTTGCCCATGTCAGAAAGGTTGGACCAAGGTGATCTTTAAAGGCCCTTTCAAACCCAAAACATTCTGTGATTGTCTAATCCTATATGTAAAATTTTGTTGTACATGGTGCTCTGTGTGTGCACCTACTGGCAATACATACTCAACCGTGCAAGTAGCTGCGCTGGGGGGCATGCAGCATTGCCTCTCTGGGCTCCCAGACTTGGCCCAATTTCCTTAATAGTTTTGTGATTTAGAAATTACAGCAAAATTTATTGCTTATCTTCTTATGAATTTGATCACAACCTTCAATAGGGGGGCTAGAGTGTAGCAAATACATAGTGAGAAGTCATCCAAGATATGGCAGCCATTATTCACAATTAATATGCAAAATCACTGTAGTATCCTGAAATGGAAGAAATCAAACAAAGTGGATAATATCTCTGATGAAAATTGTATTTAAATCGTCGGAGTGTTTTATCAATATTTTTACAGTACTAATTAATGTCCAGAGTAGTGAATCATATTGAAAATAAGCAACTGGTCAAAGCCCTGGAATAGCTCTTAACATGATCCAAAAAAAAGAACACCCCAGAGCTGTGTCCTGTCAGGACAGATTTTTGACAGAGTGCTGTTTCCTCTTCCTTTTGTGTCTCAGTGTGCTGTTTTCTTGTTTGTTTCTTGCAGGGTTCTGTGGCTTTTTTTTTCATAGAAATAAACAAGTTGAAAAAGTCTTGCTTTGTAAGAATCTTCTGAAAGTATTACACAACTTATGGCTATTGTGGGGTTTTTCAATAGTGATTTCTCTATTTTCATTATTCCACTGCCAGCAAACAGTATATAAAATATAATGCTACACTTAGCTTCGTTTCTAACACAAATACTGTTCAATAGCCAAGACTAGATTGTCACAGAACACCTGCTGGCAGACAAGAGTAATAAACAAGAGAAGAATGAGATACTGTATGTAAAATCATTCCAGAATGTCCTTGTCTAATCAAAAGTTGAAAGTTCCAGCTTGGAGAAATGAGAAGTAATATGGAAAAGTTTACCTTGCTGATCCTTACTGCTTAAAATGCGAAGTACCAACCAATGTAACTGAGCATCCTCACTGCCACTGCTTTGCACTTTTCAGGACTAGAACCTCAATAAATAGTAAGGTCTGAACTCAGTGTGGGAAAATCTGAGGCTTTCATGAGCACTGCATTTAATATGAACAACCAAGGTATGTAAAAGAGAAAGTTATCCCTTTCATCTTGTTACTCAATGTGCCGTAACCATTGTACTCCAGTGTAGACTTTAATTTTACAATGAGTGTAGTGAAAAAGAACAGTGTTTTTCTGCTTTAGATCTCGAGCTCAGAGATTTTCACAGACCCACAGAATGGTTGGAAGGGACCGACGGAGGTCATCTAGTCCAACCTACCTGCTCAATCACGTTACTCATGATTATGTCCAGACAGCTTTTGGATCTCTCCAGAGAAGGAGACTCCACAATCTTTCTGGGCAATGTGTTCCAGTGCTCAGTCACCCTGACAGTGAAGAAGCTCTTCCTCATGTTCAGGGGGAACTTCCTGTGTTCCAGTTTATGCCATTGCCTCTTCTCCTGTTACTCAGCACTACTGAGTACTTCCTGGTTCCATCCCCTAGACACCCTCCCTTCAGATATTTATTGATGTGGTCCCCTCTCAGTCATCTCTTCTCAAGGCTAAACAAGCCCAGCTCCCTCAGCCTTTTCTCATAAGTGAGGTGTTCCTATTCTCACATCACCTTTGACCTCTACTGGACCTGCTCTGGGAGGTCCATGTCTCTCTTGTACTGAGGACCCCAGAACTGGACACAGTGCTCCAGCTAAGTCCTAATCAGGGCTTTCTTATGCAGAAACCAGAATGATTTTGTGCGGAAAGCACTTAAATGCTGTTTAAGCCATTAGAAATATTTTAGAAAGCAATTCTTCAGCAGCTAAAGGCTCTCTGTGATCAAAAATCCATGATGCTTTTGCCTAGATTTTTTTTGCTGTTGAAGGTCACTTCAAAAACAGTGGGCATATCAGCAACGTATCAGAATCATCAGGGAAGAAAGATGAGTATGAAACTGTTTTAAAATTGTGCCTATATTTTCCAGTGTTGTAAACCTCTTACATTTAAAACCATACTCCCTTTTTTCCTCCCCTTCCAACCCAACCTGAAGTAATGAGGCTCATTTAAATAAGAATTTAAAAAATAATGTATTTTAGATTATTTCTTGTTGGACTGGATGGTTTATAAGCTTAGTCTTCTCATTTTCAAGTTTTTCCTCTACAACTATGAAATCTAAGTGTCCACATTTTTCATAATGAAAGCTAAGGCTGCTCAGCAATCTTATAACTTCAGGAGCTGAGGCTTTTAGGAGAAAAACATCAAATGCAACAAAATGCATGTTAAGTCAAAGGAGTTGGGAAGACCATGTTTTAGTTGTTATCTAGCAGCAAAATCACACTGAAAATAGGTTTATTTATAATGGATGAAACCCATGAGTATTTACAGAACAAGAAATAAGTTCACAGTAATAAATGCAGTCAAATACCCATTCAGTGACTTTTCTAAGCAGGGGGATTCTGCTTTTCAGCTGTTATATATGCAACAATCTGACATCAATTACACTTATATCCTGTATTACTGAAGGCAAATTAATTTTGATTTTGCTCAGATTTCCACATTTCATCCTAGTTGTGTTTGTGATAGCCAGAATTAATGTGTCATATGAAGTCAGTGACATGCTGAGAAGAGAAATGGTTTTAATTGACTTAGTTTTAAATTCACACAGGACAGTTCTTACTTTCTTATAGCATACTTTGTCAGTCTAAATGACTTCTTACTTGAAACCAACTAGACAAAGACCTCTTTGGAAAGTAAGATTTACTGCATCTAAAAAAAAGAAGCTTCAGATATCATGAAAAGCCTTATCAAAATATATTATATCACTGCACACAGGAAATACAATTATAAGCAATCCTAACCTATTGTTGTTGAGATATTCTACCAATGATCATAAAAGACCTTTACCTCTAACGTGTTTTGGAATTATGGTGAGGCTTATACAGGTACAATCTTTTTTCAGGTAACTGAATATTCCAAGGAAGAAGGATATTCTTTATACCAACATTCATATGCTAAGCTTTGACAAAACAAACACTGCTTGAGAGCAATTCTCAGTGGCAGTATGTTTTTAAGCAAGCTATGGTATTAAACATGAGAAAGTGAAAAGCAGGCTTTTTTTTTTTTTTGCCTACATACAAGCTCAGCCTTCAAGCTGTAAAAGTGCCTTAACTTTCAGTAACTTCAAATTTAAATGTAAATGTAAAATGTGTGGACAAAACCCCACTGAAGTACAACACATCAAAATGAAAGCAGTTAACCAATCCTCAAATACAGGATTGTATCCTCATGTGCAGGAAGTAAGGGGTGAAATTTTTCTCCCTAGGTATTGCACTTAGAAAGTCCCAAATAGAGCAGGATCATAACCCATTTGTCCTGGTTTAGACAGGACACCATCTGATCATGAGATTTGGGTTTGTTTAGTCTTTACCCCTCCTGGCCATTTTTTCTTCATGTTTTGAAAGAGAGAAGTTTGAGTATTTTGCCAATGATGTTCAAAATCTGCTTGGAATCTAGCAAATTGGTATGTTGAAACTCCAGACAAGCCCTATCATCCTGTATGGAGCAAATGCAACATCTGTACAGAAAGCATTTTCCTAATATGGACCTGCTGTTTGCAAACAGTGAGGGATTTGTGGGTGTCTGGAGGTCATCTTGAACATAGAGATCATGAAATTATAGTTTTCAATTATTGGAGAAGCAAGGAGGCAAATAAGGAGAACTGCTAATGTGGACTTCTGGAGGGCATACTTTGGCCTGTTTAGGACCCTGGCTGACAGGGTGCCTTGGGAGCCAGTCCTAAAGGGGCAAAGGAGTCCAGAAAGACTGGAAATTTTTCAAGAAGGAATTCTTGAATGTGCAGAAGCAGACAATTCTCATGTGTTGAAAGACAAGATGATGGGGAAGAACACCAGCTGAGAGCTTTGTCTGAAACTCTGGAAAAAAAAGGAGCGTTTATGACCATTCGAAGAAGGGGAAAGCCACTCAGGAGGACTACAAAGATGTCATCAGATTCTGTAGAGAGAAAATCAGAAGGACTAAAGACCAGCAAGAACTTAATATGATTGCTACTAAAGAAATTCAAAACAAAACCAAAAAACTCCAAAACCAAAAAAAACCAGTTTCTTTTAATATACTTGCAATAAAAGGATGGTTATGGAAAATCTCTATCCTTTATCTATTGCAGTGGGGAACAAATGATAAGGGCAAGACAAGCCAGCCTTCATCTGAGTCAAGAGAGGTTTAGATTGGATATTATGAAAAAATCACCAGACGGATTATACATGACTGAAGCAGGTTGCCCAGGGAAGTGGCTGAATTACCTGGAGATATTTAAGACACACATAGATGGTTTACTCAGGAACATGGTTTAGTGGTGTATTTGGCAGTGTTGGGTTTGAGGTTGGATTCTATGGTCTTAAAGGTCTTGTCCAACCTAATGGATTCTATGATTCTATATATAAAACATATATGGCATATCCATTATGTATGCATTGCAGAGACATCCTGAGTATTATGCATTCGTATCCCACATTCTGGCCACTCAGATTACTTGGAGGCATAGAATAAATGTCACAGTGCAGCTGGTCTGTAGCTGCCAGATAAATTTGGCCATGTGAAACCTCCAAACTTGACCAGCCTAGAAATAAAACAAGTCCCTGGGTGAGCAATGATAGGAGGGATTTTAACTCAAACAGGGACCTCAGCCAAGCCTGGTCAACTCTGGATACAGACGCATCACTGGCCAGAGATCAGGGCGGTGCAGAGATCTCAACCAACCACTGTCCAAGCCCGGGAAATCCAAACCCCCTATAAAAGTGGTAGCCATAACAAACTCAGTGCTGTTTGTTGATGAACCTGGTGCTGTTTCTGTCTCCAACCAACTACCCCAATCATAATAAATAAGTACTAATTATCTGAGTAATAAATTATACTTAAGTCAGTACTTAGTATTGCACTTAAGCTTGCATTTCAATAATGTATAACCTACCAAAGTCCTGAAGTCATTTATCTGGTTCCTGAACTAACATAATGATTAATAGACATACAATATACTGAAGATTGCCTTGGTCTTTGAACTAAAATACTCCTAAAGTTAATAAAACAATTAGGATATATGAGAATAGCATACATGTTCTTACAACTCAAAGTCCATTTAGATGAATCTAAGACAAATGTCACTGCAGGTAATTTGTAAGTACTTATCCCATTAGCTTTGAAGGACTGGATTGATGGTAGGAGCCTAATGCTAAAAGATATCAAAAATTCAATGTATTGCTTCACCTAGCAAATTCCTGTATCAATCACAAGATACTGAGAAAAGGAATGATATTGAAGTTACTTGTTTTAAAGTACACAATGGAATGTGTAGGAATGATTCACTCATCTTAACTTTTATGAAATTATTGCATCAGAGAAGTTTTGTGTTTCTGTTAGACTAAAGTTTGGCAACACTTCCCTTCTGTCCAACAACATTGTTCAGACAAGCCAAAATATTTCATGTAAATTTAATTAGGACACTATTTTTAGGGAATACATTTCTGAATCCCTTGCTACATTATGACATTCTTCTCATAGAAGAGAGAATCAGAGCTGGCATAAATTTTCAGCAGCAATGGCACGTTTTAAATGCATCTCTCTGGGGATCAGCAAAAGTGATGGAGAGTTAGAGTTCTGCAGCTCCTGGGGCAGTTTGAGCTGGGAGACACAATTAGTCCTGCTGGCTGTACAACAGCTGTGACTGTACAACACCTCCCACAGCAACAAATCTGGCTTTTTGAGGCTCTGCTGGACAGATCAATGGGGACCAAAGCCATTTTGCCACTTCTAGGACACTTACCAGGCTAAATTGCTGCTTACTGTAACTTGCCCAGAACAGTTACAAAGAGATCCTAATGGAAACTGTAGGTTTTCAATAAGAAAAGTCTTAACAGATGGACTACACGCAATAAATAAAGAAAAGAATTTCACAGTTTTCATTTTAATCTTAGTGCTGAGCAAATCCCTGAAGTAATCCCAAAATGGATTTCTTCTCTTCTGGTCAAAATTTGCCTTAGTTTACCTGGGAAAATATGAATCGACTGGTCCAGTGCAAACTTATCTGTACTCATAACTGAAAGTAAGCATAAGTAGTAAAAAATCATCACAAATACAGAAAATAAGCAGGATAATCTAATTATATTTTAAAAGAGGAGATTCCCAGTAAGTCTTTGTGCATGTGTATATACAAATATACACATATAGCTCTTTATATGCTGGAAACTTCTGGTAACTCTTTATATTCTTCTAGAGAAAATGTTCAGCATATAGTTAGACAAGTCCATAATACACCGGATAAGCAATTGACCAAAGAGCCAGGCTAAAAGAGCTATAACAAATGAGGGTACATCAGGTTGGCAGCAAGTCACTAATGGACTTCTCCAGGGTTCAATTTTAGGGCCAGTGATTTTCAGGTTTTTTTTATTATCTTTATGAAGGAGTGGAATGCCTTTTTAGTAAGTTTGCCAGTGATACCAAATTAGGAGGAGCTGTAGACTCCCTCGAAGTTAGAGAGATCTTACAGACAGATCTGGAAAGATGGGACATCACCAATCACAATGAAATCTAAAAAAAGCAAGTGATTCTCCACTGAAGATAGCATAATGTTGTTTCTTCATGAAAACTGGGGGATGAGAAACTGGAGAGCAGGGGTTGATGGCAAGTGGTTGATGGTTGAAAGTTAGTTGGCAGTGTCATCTGGCATCTGGGTGGGCTAGCTGTGACTTGGGTGGATCAAACACAGCATGGAGGAGGATTCTCCCACTCCACACTGGTGCCGTCTCAGCCACTAGTACTGTGTGCAGTTTTGAGTGGCCCAGTGAAAAAAAGACATCAAATTAGTGTGTCCAGAGAAAGGTGACCAAAACGATGAAAGATTTCAAGATCAGGACTTAAGAGGAGTGTCTAAGGTGACTTGGCTTGCTCAGCTTAGGAAAGAGAAAGCTGAGGAGTGACCTTGTTGCAATCTGCAACTTTCTCAGTGGGGCACAGTGGAGGGGAAGGTGCTGATCTCTTCTCTCTGATGACCAGTGATAGGACAGAAAGAAATGGGAAAGAAGCTGCATCAGGAGGAGCTCAGATTGGACATTAGGAAAAGGTTCTTCAGTGAGAGAGTGGTCTGTCACTGGAACAGACTCCCCAGAGAAGTGGTCACGGCACCAAGCTTGTCAAAGTTCAAGCAGCATCTGTATGACTTTCTTAATTTGTTTGCGGGTTGTCCTGTGTTGCCTCTCTCGAGGCAGAGGGACCCGGTTCAAGAAAGACACGACAACTAACTTACAGGTCGTTCAGACCAATCACTCACAGACACCAATATGGTGGATCGTGAAAGGTGTTTATTCTCTTCTTACATGGCCTTATATAACTGCGGTTTGCTTGCAACATAATTAATTTCTTATTGGTTAACTGAACTGGAGAGGGGTGGGACCCTATCTTCCCGTACATCGCGGCTATCTTCCGATCGAGCTTCCCTGTCTAACCACATCTCCCCCCTCTCCCATGATTAAACAAAACTATTAAACATGTTAGAATAACACATACTATAAACTTGTAATCATGTTAGTAGCAGATGTACAAGGATAGAAGTTATAACAGATAAATTGCAACATTCTGAACAAGTAACTAACTTAACTGTCGGAACTGCTCAGGACAACTGTCTTTGCTCCAAACGTATAATATCAATTCTGCTTAGACGAGCCTTGACAAATTGTGTTAGTTTGTTAAGAACACACTGGCCAAAGATCAACACAAGCAAAATCGTTATCATTGGTCCCATCAAAGTAGATATTACAGTGGCAATCCAAGGAGAACGGTCAAAAAGTGACTCAAACCAGCTTTGTTGAGCATCTCTGTCTTTCTTTCGTTGTGCCAACCTTTCTCTAAGTTCTGCCATTGAGTCTTTAATTACACCTGAGTAGTTGGCATAAAAACAGCATTGTTCTTTTAAGGTGGCACACAAACCTTCCTGGTGCATAAGTAAAAGATCCAGTCCGCGTCTGTTTTGCAAGACCACTTCCGAGAGCGAAGAGAGAGACTTCTCCAAGTAGGAGATAGACTTCTCGATTCTCTGTAGGTCCTCATCAATAGTCATTTGTAGCTGAGTTAGACTCTGCCTTGGGATACAAGGGCCGAAACGCCTGTTGCAGTGCCCGTTGCTGCCAAACTGAGGAGGGTGATACCTGTCATCAGCTCTCTTTTTTGCCGCTGAATGTTCCATTCTAGGTAATGGTCCACCTCATTGTCTGTGTGGTACAGGACTCTAGGGACAATAGCAACTTGGACACAAAAGTCGTTAGTAACATCAAAGTCTTTAACTGATATGCAAGGGCAAATACCTGTATTACTGCAAGCCCACACCCCTGATGCCGAGGGAACTACCCAAGAGTATGTTCTATCAATGGTAACACGAGTTCTACAGATATGTTTGTTTTGCTGAACTAGTTTTTGGCTTCCCACACATGTTCCTTGCCCAGTGATTAAGGCTAGAGTGATTCCTTTCCGGGGAGTGTTCCACCGGCATTGGGCAGGGTTGGAATCTTTGGAATGGGTAAATGGGATATCAAGGGCTACACCCTCCTAGAAAGGAGGATTAGTGTCATAACAAAGCCAGCAGGAGTGAGTTAGGTTGGGCTCAGATGTGTTCAACGACTGAAAGACGGCATCTAACATGCGGTAAAATAAGTCATAGGGGGCCACCTCATGTGTATCACGGGGATATAACAGGTTGGTGGACAAAGGGCTTTGCAAGATGGGTGCAGGTGTAGTGCTTACTGAGCCTGCTCCTTGGGGATTATCTGTGGCTTCTTTTTTAGACTTGGCCTGGTCCAAAATTTTGTTGGGTCCAATGGCGTTATATGATTGCGGGAGCACCCTGATAATTTGAACGACTGTGCTCCAGTCTGTGCCCTATTTGTGGAGAAATATGGACCACATTTTACCTAGAGACCAGCTCTTATCTTGTGGCTGTAGAACTACCACTTCTAAATGGGTGCAAGTTCCAATTTCATTTACCACGCCATCTGTACTCAATGTAGGTGTTTTACAAGTGTGTGGCCAGTATTTAACCTCTAAAAAATTGTCTTTTTTGATTGGCTTCCATCTGTCGCTGGTTACAATGATCTCGCAACCCCAGTACGCACAGAACCAATACCTTGGATAAGTACAATAACTTTTCCCTAGGTTCGAACTGGGGCACCAATAAGTTCCCCAATGCACGTTTTTCCCAACGTTTTGTAGGTGGAATATTTCTTTGAGATTGACAACAAACTTGGGGGCATTGGCTACGGTTTTGTTTGCTATTACTCTGCTATCTGTAGGATTGCGGAAGATCCATGTGTATGGCCGATAGGGACGATATTCTGAGTCTGCTCGCCCTGTAGGAAGCAATGACTGAAACAGGAAAATGCAGAGGCACAAACATAGCTTTGGGTTTACCGTCGCTGATTTCCTGGGTGTCATGGGGGCGTCTCTCGTCTCACTCTCACTTTCCATTACTGGAGCGTAAAGATGATGAGGAGAGTCATAACTCTGGACCTGTCAAAAGAAACTCAGAATTTTCATTAGTTTTGTTACGCAACACTGGTTTTATTGATTTTAGCGGACACCATTTGATATTGTTATCCTTTTTCACTGCTCCATAACCCCGGCCTGCCAGGACTAATTTCCACCCTGTTTCCCACTCTCCTAGTTCATTTTTGATACTGACTGGTGGGCCTTCTTCTAATGCTTGAGTGGCCCAATGTTTTTGAGTGGGGCAATGTGCCTCATCACCTCTGGGAAATTGATTCAACGCTAACGTAGCAGTGGCTAGAAAGCGTGGTTGCTCTTTTGGGGGAATGTTTTTGGCAAACCCTTCTGCTCGAGCTAAAGTCTCCAGCTTGGATTTGAGGGTCTGGTTGGCTCTTTTGACGATGGCTTGTCCTGTGCTGTTGTATGGAATACCGTGTATCAGAGTGATGTTCCATTTGATGGCAAACGATTGAACTGACTTGGAAGTAAAATTTGGACCATTGTCTGTTTTAATCTGCTTTGGAATGCCGAGCCATGCCATCGCTGTCAACCAATGCTGAACAGTTGCTTTAGAGTTTGTCTTTGCATGCTGGGTGGCTACAATCATGCCGCTATATGTGTCCACTGTTACCGCAAGCCAAGTTCTGGGTTTCAATATTTGACATAGGGTAAAGTCTGTTTGCCAGATTTCTGAGGCCTTAAGGCCTCTAGGATTAACTCCACTGGACCACAGAGGCGTTTTCTGGCAATAAGGACAGGTGGCCACTATATGTCTGGCATCTGTGATTGGAATGTTGTACTTCTTTGCAAGTGCTTTGGCACCAGCGTGGAGCAACTCATGTAACTGCCGTGCCTCTTGTAGAGTCCAAAGTACCTTTGCTGCAACATCGGCTTTGTCGTTGCCGATTTGAAAGAATCCTTTGACGGGATTGTGGCTATTGATGTGAATGACCGATATGGTACCTTACCGTGAAGAGAGTGCCTCCTCAATCATGACGGCTGCGGAGGATGCTGAAACATCTGGCCTGGACATTGCTTGGCAAAGCTTGGTGACAAACATAGAGTCTGTCACAATGTTAAGGTGCTCGGATTGAAACAGTCCACACGCCAATACTATGGATGCTTCTAACAGTTGGACTGACTTGTCAGTCATTTTGACACACTGCCACTGTTCTTCTGTCTGCCACACCACGGCTGCAGTAGAGGTAGTTGAGGATGCAACTGTAAAGACGGTTTGCCCTGGCAAACATTGATCCATGACCTTTTGTGGAAGGTCGATGTCTACCATTGCTAACAGCTGAGTCCACGGTGGTTTTGTGGCATAGCAAAGCTCTCCTGCAAATCCAAAGAGGGCCAGAGCTAAATGCTCTGAAACTGCTACGGATGAAGTCGAAACCTGCTTACGAAAGGGTAAGTATATTTTTGCTGGCTCAAAGCTTAAGTGACTCAAGGCGAGCTTCCTGTCTTTCATAATAAGGTTTCCAAGGCATTCAACTCCCGGGGTGAACGCACGTGATGTTTTCCCAAGGATCACCCATTGTATTGGTTTAGTTGTGTCAGGGGGCCCTTGTGCCAATGCTCCTACTCCTCCTTCCTTTGTAAAGTGCACGTCCAAGTCCAATGGTAAGCCCGGGTTCCATCTGGAGAGGACATCAGTAGACATTTGCTGCTCTATGAAGTCAAGTGATCATGCAGCTTCTTCAGTGAGAGTCTTTTGTTCCCATGGATGTTTTCCCTTGAGGAGCTCATACAACGGGGACATGGTTTCTGGTGGAATTAGGACGACATTGCGCAGCCATTGCAAGGACCCTACTAATCGCTCTACGTCATGGAGTGTTTTGATATCGCCACAAAGTTTTACCACAGGAGGTGACACGTAAGAGCTGGTGATCTTTACACCTAAAAATGTGACTAAGGGTCCTTTATTTTTGTGTCAGCTATTTCGAAGCCACTGGTTTTCAGAACCTTTGATATGGTTGACACAAGATGGTCCACTTGATCTGGTGTTGATGCGGCAACGAGGATATTGTCCATGTATTATACCAAGGTGGCGTTCGGGTTCTTGGATCAGATTGGCATCAGTGCTTGGCCTACAGTGACTTGGCAAATGGTGGGAGAGTTAACCATTCCTTGGGGAAGAACTTCCCATTGGAATCGCAAACTTGGTTGTTGGCCGTTAGGAAACACCACAGAGAAGGCGAAACGCTCTTTATCTTTTTCATGCAGAGGTATAGAAAAGAAGCAGTCTTTAATATCGAGCACTGCACACGGTTGGTTCTCTGGGATCACAGAATTGGCAGGCAACACTGTCTGTACAGGACCCATCGGTTGAATTTTCTTGTTCACGGCACGCAGGTCGTGGAGGAAAAGAAAGCCTTCGTTGCCAAGTTTTGGTATGACAAAGACAGGCGTGTTCCATGGGCTGGTAGATAGCTCAATGTGTCCCTTTTTTAATTCTCACTCAAGTATCTGAAGAGGAATTGATATTTGAGGCTCAGGGACAGGCCACTGCTTGACCCACACCGGGTCAGACGACTTCCAAGTCAACTTGACTGGGGATGATGGGTATGCTGCAGTGGCCCTTAGGGTAAATTTGTCACCCTGACACTTAACTGAGATAGGGCATCTCACCCTAATAAAGGTGGGACATTTGATAGGACATAGACAAAATGTTTGACAGTCTTTTCAGGCCCTTTTTCAGTGTGCAGTTATTGCTATCAGTTCCACACTCTTCTTGGCAACAGAAACTCCTCCAACCCCACCTACGGTGGGAGCTTCTTCTAATTTCCAGTGTGGAGGCCAACACGTTTGCGGGATAACAGTTACGTCCGCGCCTGTGTCTATCAGAAAAGGGACGCTGATGGCAATGTCATCTGGTCGAGGACGGTACATGGAGTTCTTCCAGGGGCTTATCATGGAGTTGTAAATGTGCTGTAGGCAGATTCCCCATACTACTGGAGGGCTGTTGCATTCCACTGCCAGGGCCACCCAAGGGTTTCATTCCCTGTGCTGCCTCACTGCTCCATGGGCATAGTTGATTCTTGTGGGGACATCGGCTGAGCCATAAAGCTGGTTGCCTCCTGGGGGGGCAGTGGGTTCGGAAGTTCCCCGCCCCATTTGGGGTTCGCATAGGTGGGCCACCGGATATCCCAACTGGGAGGGGGCCGCAAGGGGCCCGTCTGCCCCCTCCCTTGCCCGTTTCCCTGCTTCCTTGATCTGCATTCTCGGGAAATGTGTCCTTTCTTGCCACAATCCCAACATGGCCCTCTGGGGCGATTTTGGGATGGGAGAGCAGGTGATGTTGGGTAGCCTGTGTCAGGACGATTTTGCACAGCCATCACATTAGCAATGACAGTGCAGACTGCAGCTTGGATCGGGGCTAAGTGTTTTTCTCTTGTGACATGTTTAATCATCGTTGCAATGCTGGAACCAGGCGGCAACGAAAGCAAGATTTCTTTAGTGGCTAGATTGCACTGTTGGCGTAAACAATCAGTTGCAACTGGGCCCTTGGCTTCTGCCAGCAAGTTTGAGGAATCTACCGCTGCCTGGAGCCGATCTACGAACTGGGTGAAGCTTTCACTTTCGCTCTGCTTTATGGTAGACCATGGGGCTCGTTTAGCTACCACTCTGCACACTGTACGGATGGCATCTCTGGCCTCACGGGTGGTGGCAGCGACTTCTGGGCCTCTTAGGTTTTGGGCTTGTGCCTGAGGGGTAATCATCGTCGGGTGAGTGCCCATCAGTTGCTGCAGGCTGGACCCCTGTAAAGGATGCGTTTCTCCTGTAACTTGAGCCAGTGCCTTCGCACAATTGTCTTCCCACTCCTGTTTGAAAACTATCATTCCTGCCCCATCAAAAATCATTATGCATGTCTGTTTAATATCAAAGGGAAGCATATCATCATTCCCGAAAACACTGTCAATCAAGATGAAGACCATGGCAGAATTAATTCCTTTATCGGCAATAGCTTTGACAATCGCCTGTATGTCTTTTGGATTCACGGGAGAAGAAGTTTTTTGCCCATTTGCTTCCTGGACTGGGATTGCTAAAACTGCAGGTGGGACCCAGTCAGTGCACGCAATTTGATTTTTTTTCCAGTCTGTGAGGGGCATTTGTTTTTCGCGACCTTTTTCAGACGCGCGCAGAGGGACTCGGCTTTTGATAGTACCGAAGCCTGCTCTCACTTCCTCATTCTCTGAGTCTGAGTCTGAGTCGACCGTGACCCAGCCGCGTGACCACTTGTCCCAGCTGTGGTCCAAGTCAGAGGTGGAAGTTGACTGGTGAAACAGTTCCGGACTGTGGTATCGTTTTGTTGGGCTCCACCCTCTCCCTCCTCTTTTTCTGTGGGTGAGCTTCTCCCTCCCCCTTGGGTCTCCCCGCCTCCCGGCTGGAGAGGTCCTTTCTCTATATGGAAATGTTTTGGGGCGTGCTCTGATTGGATCGTGAGTCTCTGGGTGTGCCCTCCTTTCCCATCTCACCCCTTCCCGCGGCTTTCTCCTCCCAACCTTCCTCTTTTTCCTGCCTGCGAGTTTGTGGCAGGCGAAGACTCTGCACCCCGCCCTTCTTCATGCCAACCAGCTCCATTTTGCGGAGTGTAGGGTGGGGGTTTGTCCCAAACCTCCCCAGAGTCTAGCTTGTCGGCAGAATTCCCACCCTCACTAACAGTCCCATGATTTGGCCACTGCCCCTGTTCCGCAGGTAAATTGTGCATAGGACTGGGGGTTTGCGAGGACAGAGGGAAGTGTTCTTTATTTTTGCATGGTGAGTCAATGGGCTCCGCGGAAAGACCATCGGACGTGGTTTGCGTGGTCACTCCGACTCCCAGTTTTGGAGTAATCTGCAGGCAGTCCTGAGCTGCTTTCCAAGTTTCTTGTTCCTGCAGTGCTTTTTGCACCACCTGTGTCACCCTCCCCCATGAGTTGAGGCTTTTGCCAGCACCCGAGCACATAACATCGTCCGCGAGCGCCTTAGTGCACCTTTCCCAACACTCCGGGTGGATAATCTCCACCAGGCGGTCAATGGCACCTATCTGCAACAGTCGCGTGACGGCACACACAAAGTCTTTAGCTTTGCAATTGATACCCCACTGCTTATGCAGTTGCAACACTACCTTGACGAGGGCTTCCATCTCATCGGTACGGGAGCGTCCTCCCCGCCAAAGTCGGTCCCGCCACTCCGGCCGTCTTTCACTTGTCTGGCGCGATTCCCGATCCCCGGGCCGCACCTTCCTGTGTGTCGGGGGGCGGTTCCCGGGTTTTGGCACCACTTGTTGCCTCTCTTGAGGCAGAGGGACCTGGTTCAAGAAAGACACGACGACTAACTTACAGGTCGTTCGGGCCAGTCACTCACAGACACCAATATGGTGGATCGTGAAAGGTGTTTATTCTCTTCTTACATGGCCTTATATAACTGCGGTTTGCTTGCAACATAATTAATTTCTTATTGGTTAACTGAACTGGAGAGGGGTGGGACCCTATCTTCCCGTACATCGCGGCTATCTTCTGATCGAGCTTCCCTGTCTAACCACAGTCCTGCAAGGAGTAGAGAGCAGGACTGGACGTCCCTTATGATCCCTTCCAACTTGAGATAATCTATGATTCTATTATTTAATATATATTTATAAACATAATGTCCTAGGGTGACTATGATGCCTGTATCCCCAAATCATCTGTTCTGTGTTCTGTACCTTTAAGACTGGTTCTGAGAGTGAGCAGGGAAAGAAGAAGCGCGCAGTTTGTTTTGAGAAACAAACTCACTCCTCTGAATCTGCTCTCGTCCTTGGGACTGTGTGGTTTTTTTTTTTTTTCCTTCGTCGGATGCACGGAGGGCAGCCAGAGAGAGTTTTTTTTCCCCTTTGTTAGTCTAGCTAGCTGAGGCAAAGAAGCTTTCCTGGACTGTTTTTTTTTCCTATTTTATTTTTCTTTGGGACTGTTTAAATCTGCTCTGGACTGAAAAACCCAGAGGAGCACCGGGATCTTGCACCCGTGGCCCACCAGGCCGGGACTCGGCATCTTCCAGCACTGAAGGGACTGATAAACAGACTCCTGGCACGGACTCTCAGTTTTGCCATCTCTCTTCGGAGCAGCGAGAGGTTTTATTGTTTCATATTATTATTATTGTTATTATTATTATTATTATTCATTCTTTATGCTTGTGGGCATTTTGTTTGTTAAATAAATAGGGGTTTTTTTCCACTCTTCTTTGAGGGAATTCTTTCCCCGGACCTGCTGGAGGGAGGGTCTGTTTGGATTTGCTTTTCAGAGGAACCCCATTCGGAGATTTCCTCCCAAATTTGCCCTAAACCAGGACACATAAAAAATACATTTATAATTTTTAATTTTATATATATATGTGTGTGTGTGTATGCACATGAAGTTGCCTGTCTTGTCTTTTCTGACGATTGGAATCCAGTCATCAAAGAAGAAGCACAAATAGAAGTCAGGCATGACTCACATGGCTCATTTCCAAGCACTTTAGAATAATCTCTCTTGAACAATCCTGGTTAATTTCTTAATTTTTTTTTCTCCTTCTTATTTATTTAATATTCTTTTACCCAATTAACCATCATCTTCTTGAGGCCAAGATGAAATGCAGCTATTAGTAGGATGAAGGTTTCTTCTGTGTAGTAATAAAACACTTAAAATATAATAAAATCCCTAGAATTTAAAGTCTGAATTCCTCCTTTCTGCTTACATTGATTTAAAATATATTTCCCAATACTCAGAAGAGCAAAAATATCTTCCGTCTCTTTTTCTGTACATTGTTATCAAAACTGAGCTATCAGTTCTATCAAAATACATATACTATAATCAGCTGGCATGTATGCAGCGCTCGTTTGCCATGACTGAAATTAGAAGTACTAAAATTATTTGGTACTAAATATCTATCCTAGCTACTATTTCTCTCAGATTTTTTATATAAAACTTATCCTTACACACAGTTTGAATACATTAAGAACTCAGTTTTGCTTATCTTTTGATATGGGAGTTTTAATTTCAGAATCTTCTTTTAAAGTAAACTTTGCTCTTTTAAATGCTTATCAAAATTCATCCAAAGCCAGACAGATATTCAGAGAATACACACAAAGAACAAATCAATTATTAAACCGATGTACCTTTTAAGATCAAAGCCAAGAATCAATTAGAACTGCGGAGATGTTGATCACATAGGGAAAAGGATACATGACAAGATCCAAAATTACTTTCTAGGGGGATGGTGACAAAATTAAAAAAATTAATCACTCCTCTATTATTGAAAAAGGTAATTGAGAAATATATAATCAAAAATATTTTCCACAGGGGAGAAATTCCTTGATATCTCAGTTTTTAAAAAATGAAGCAATTTCTTTTGCCAAATTTCAAAATAATACTGATTCTAGGAGTCTTCCAAATAAGTCTAGCAAGTCCTGACAAAGGCAAAAATCCTTGACTTTTGAGAACTAGAAGCTGAAAAGCTGATAATCTTCTTCTTCTCCAAAACAAAACAGCAAAACCCAGAACTCAGGCATAAATATGTGATTCATAAAAGGTTTCAAGTGGGAAAACTGTTCTTGAGGAGCTAAAATCCAAATCCCATTTGTGACAGTAATTTTTCAGATTCCCTTGAGTCTTTGGGCCTGGAAAGCTCACAGCTGAGCTGTCAGCCAACCACTTCAGCTGGTAAAAAGGGAAGGGCCTTTCCTTCAATTTTTGACATTATTAGAAATAAATCATAAAGAGACAAAAATATTTTCAACTGGTGTTTTTTCCCTAATTAGTTGAATCATCAATTTAATTCTGATCACATTTGTAAAGCTTTGCCATAAGAATTATTTGGGTTGAAAAGGAATATATATAATATATAAAAATTATGTGTGTATATATTCCACATAAGTGTATATTTTATTAATATATACTTAAAATATACATGAAACATAGGAAAAATGAAAAACAAGTGCAGACAGTGTCTAGTTTTGCTATGTTTAGTCGGACTTATAGATGTTCTCATTATTTTAACAAACTTATGCATGTCAGGAAATTAAAAACTGTAGAAAAAAATATAGTTTCATAGCAAGCCTTTATAAATAATAGAACAAAAAGAGAAAAATAAAATTAAAGAAGAAAAAGGATAGGAAAAAAAGGTGGAGCTAAGAGAAAAGGTGGTAGGATTCACAGATAAACCCAAGTTGGAATAAATGAGTAAGGTGAATGGTACAGGAAAATACATAATTTACATATTAAAGTTATGATTTGAGAAGAATTAGTTAATTCTTAGCTAATCCTATTCAATATTGTTTATAACTCAATTGGTGAAAGAAAATTGTTAAACTTATTTTTTCTCACAAACATTGTACATCATGTTGCAGACTGAAAAATTAAAAATCTTATGTTATTTTTTTGCCATATTTTCATTTTTATATTGTTTTCTAGTTTCAGTGGAAATGCATATAATTTAATTTTTCATTTTTGCACAATTTTTCTGATATGTTGTGTGATAGATGTAATAAATAAATTCATGTACTAAAATATTGAGAATATAATAGATGTAGTAAATAAAATGATGTATTGAATATATTGTACTTTATAACCTTGAACACTGCAAAGTAAGTCCTGGTTCCCATAAAGGGAAAAGCATTTTCAAATATCGAAACTTATTTTGCACCTGTAAAGCAGTAGGGTGAAACTCGAATTTACAATCGAAAAGACTGGCCGAGCAGGATATGGCTCATTGATCAGGATAGACTCGGTGCACCTGGACAATCAGTGACTGATGTCAATCTCGATGGAGGGCCTGGAGATGAAACAGAATCACCATCCCAAAGCCATGTTCCAGGAAATTCCTTTCAGAACATACACCAGTCCCGGGAAATCTATTCAAAATTCATCGGCGAGTGAAAGACGATGCATGAATATGGAGACTGAACAGAAACTCAATAGATTAGCCACTGGGCACGAAAAACTGTTTAAAAACCAGACCCGAAATTTGGCAAGTGTGGACAAGGCAAGATAGCACCTTTGCTGCTGGCCACCTATTCACCAAGCATTCGATTGATGTTGTTTGTGGCTGTCTCAGATTTTTGGAAATGGAAAAATAAAAATCTTTTTTATCCGATTGGCTGATAATCATCTATAACATGTAGGATGGAAATATCTTTTTCTTCCTAAGTGGCTAATTTCAAGTATTTATGCTGTGTCCTTCATAAAAAATGTATATATGCTTAGATTTTACTGTGTGGTGTGAAAAGAGGCAGCAGACTTCTTGCTTAGAGTAAGAACTGAGCTAAGTTCAGCAAAATCTGGTTGTGAAAAGGTGGCACACTGGTAACAGTCCTGCATTTGCTCAGCTGCAGTATTGGCAGCTTATTAGGCAACTCATCCAGTATGCAGTCTAAACCCTTGGAGCTGCAATTCTTAACTGCGCATACCAACACTGGTGCATGTAAATGGGATATCAGATTGAAAGGGCAGTGAGTATTTGTGCCTATGATTTTCCAGCCATCTGTTTCCTGCTGCAAAATACGAGGACAGAACCTTCTACAGCTTCTCTTGCTGGAGGATACTTTGCCATTGGTTTCTCTAGCAAGTTCCAGCCTCTAATGAGATACCCCATAGTTTACATCACTGATCTACACCTTATCTTCTTCAGGAGACGGGTAACTTCAGGTGGTTAGTGACGATACTTCTGATACTCCTACTGAAGGAGCAGTCATACACATCTCAGCCTCATACATGCAACTCTGAGTGAAAAACTACGAAATCTAATCAAGGCCGCTTGAGAATCCATATGTTAATTGACATGGAATGATGACAGAGAGGTAATTTCCAGCAGAATTGAAATAGCTAAGTATAATCTGGCTTTTTTTTGAAGACAACTACCCGTGAATTGCAAAATATCCTGAGAACAGGGACTAGAAGCAGTGACCGCTTGCTAGTATCTGGCATTCAAACAGACAGAAGGTGTTAAGTTGACCAGAAGGCAAAGAGTTCCTGAGAGCTGAAAAACACCAAATAACCTAGTTGCCTTTCCCACAGAAAACTTCCATCAATAACTGAAGACTTTTCTAACCTTTTATATAGAATGGCAATGAGCTTAAAAGTAAAACAAGCAAGTTCTCTGATGTACTTATTCAGAATAGACCAATTCATTTGTCTGTAGAGTTGTTCTAACGGCCCATTGATTTTAATGACTCATTAAAATGTAAAGCTACAGTGGAAGAGGAAACAGCAGAAGAGACATTTTCAAAGGTGTAGAAAAAATGCATTTATACTACTATATTGGCAGGAACAGGTACACACTTTCATATTTTAAATCAGGCAACTTACGGTTTTAGGATTATTACCTATCTCAAAAAATGCAAATAAGAATTGCATACAGAAAATATTCTTGCTGATATAGAAGGTAAGTACATATATAATGGTAATGGTTTGGGACAGTTGCTATGAAATACGGCTAAATATTATCCATTTGATGGGTAATAAGTCGATCAAATATCTTTAGTGGGATTTACAAGTGGTATAATTAGCTTCTCTATGCACACAAAGCAGCTTACCTGTATTCAATACAACAAGCCTTTAAAATTCAGGAGTAGCAAAAGGTTTGTATCAAATTAAGTACCATAGAATCATAGAGTTGTTGAGTTTAGAAAAGACCTTTAAGATCATCTGCCCTCAAGGTAGCACTACCAACATGTTCACTTCTAAACCATGTTCTTAGGTGCCACATCCACAGGGATGTTGAGCACTTCCAGGGATCATGATTTAAAGATTGGTGTCTCCATGGGGGTGCTTACTGGCTAACAGCTTCCCAGACACCAACCTAAAACAGTTTGTGGGTCCTCCAAATCTGCTGGTTGAAGTGTGGTTAAGGCTGGAAGAAGGAGTGGGCCTGGCGTGGGCTGGAAAAGGTGTTTATTTCAGTCCAGCTCCATGTGCTAGGAGAGCACTTGCCAGAGCATGTGCCAGAGAGCCAGAACAGCAAGCCAGAACAGTCAGAACAGTGATTTGGGCCTCTGTGTCCCCTTTTCCAGGTCGCAGCTGGGCAGAGCACACTCTGGGCCAGTCAGGGAAGGGAAGGGGTGGGGTCCAGGACAGGGTGATACCAGGTGTGATCAGGGATGTAGGGGTACGGGTATTTTGGAATGGAACAAACCAAGTACAGACAAATAAACAAAATACAAATACAAATTCAAAAACCTCATCCATGCACCACAACAGTGACTCTACCACTCCCCTAGTCAGTATGTTCCAATGTTTCACAACCCATTCCATGAAGAATTTTTTTCCTAATAGCTAGTCTAACCCTCTCCATGAAATAAAGTGCCAAAATATTAGACAGATACAATCATGGTTGCTTTGGTAAAGGCAGTTGCTGTTTTTCCTCATGATCACAGAATCATAAAACATTTTGGGTTGGAAGAGACCTCTAAAGAGGAACTGCGCAAGTGAGTTACTGGAATAGAAGTGTCACTGATGGGAGACTGACTTGGGCTTGTGTCTGCAGAATTGTGCTGGCTATGTTGTCAAGCTCTCTTTCATCTTTCTTCACCCTGTGTGGTCTGCTGCCTTCCTCCCACAATTTAACTTGGCCATAGAGCTCCTCAATCATCTCTTACCTCCTATAGGCAAGATACAAAATTCTACTCAATTTTTGAATTTTATGCCAAGTTTTCATTTTTCCTCCTTTCCTATTTCTCTGCACCATGCAGCAAGAAAGAATTCAAAGCCTTTAAAGGTTACTTAATAAAATATAATGTATATTCTCTCATTCAGGTGTTTTTATCAAGAGAGAAATAGGTTCTGTGGTAACTAGACTAGAAAGTTACAGAAGAAATAAAATATTGGATGTTTGGGACTTCCCATTGAGCACATGGTGATTTTACAGAGGTAAAGATCACGTAATTTCCTTTATATGACTCCTGAATTATGCTGCAATAACTACAGGGAAAATTCAATCTATATTGTGACTTATAAGCATGTGACTGAAAATTATCAGGATAATGGCTGTCTGCTCATTAAGAGATAGGCACCTGTGATATATGGTATAAAATAATTCGTGCTTAAGAATTAAAGATTCCAAGAACTGTAAAACCACGAGCAGAGATGGGGAAGAAACCAATTTGCAATTGTAAAACCACGGGTGACAACGGGGAATGATTTGCAATAGAAAAGGATATCGATCGAAGATGAGTCTTGTCCAGGGATGGGCCCAACAACGATGAGCACCCAATATGCATCTACGATAAGACAATCTGCGTCGTCAAGGGCCGAATTCCCATAAAACGAATCAAGCATTCATTCCTTCCCGGAAAACTTTTCATCAAACCAGCAGCAAGAAAAGAAGCTACATGAATATGCTAAGCGTGCAAGAGCAACAAAAAGAATGAGAAAACCCCTGCCTTAGTCGGAAAACTGTATAAAAACAGACCCTGCAGAGGCAGAATTTGTGAATAGAGGGGAATTAGAGTGATAGAGTCCAATTCTGGGTCCACCCAGCATCGACCCCATGCTCAACGCTGCTTTAGATTGTGGCTTTCCGAGACTGATTTTGGTATTGCAATAAAACTCACTTTTAATTATCAGTTTGGTTACGTCATTTATAACACACCTGTAGACATAGCATGAAAACATGAACCCCAAGACAACAGGTCTCCATCCCACTGTCCTCAGGGTGAAACAAGCAAGAAAGCCCCAAGGGTGCCAGCCAAAGATGATCAAAAATCTGGATGACTGTGCAAGTTTCTGACAGGGCACCAACACTTCTGCAGTCTCTGTGGGGCAGGGACTACAGCCCCAGGTTGAGAAGTGGTGAAAGGGGCTCTTTGGCCCATGGGTGCATCTGGGGAGAGGCCCCAGGTGAGACTGTTCAGGGCCAGACACTGGCCCACTCAGGTCCTGACAAAAGCAAAGAACACCACGTATGGTATTTTAGGCTGTGAGGCTGCAGGAACTTAGATTTGAGAGTATGCTGGTTTAGCACAGATGGTGAGGAGCAATTGGTGATTTCCTTGGAACTGACAACCAAAACAGGCAATTGCATGCAGGGATACACCTCTTGGGTCACACAGCCTTAAAAGCTAGAAGGAAGTCTGGGATCTCTCTCTTCTTTCCACCCTCACAGGAAGTACGGCAGTCTCAGCTCTCTCCTTTGCAGGGGGCTGGGACGGCCCAGCCTGCCCGGGCCTGGGCTTTCACAGAAGGCCTGTCTGGCACAGTGACTCCCGGGCCGGGGGAGGGGATGATGTGCCCCCATCCCAGCCCGGATCGGTCTTTGGCAGCTGTAAAACACCCTGCCGCTCCCCCTGTTGGGGGGAGCTGGCTCAAAGCCTGGCCTTAGGCCTGACCCCTTTCCCCCAGCATGGGGAGGGGAGCCTGCACCCTGCAGCAGCTCCAGGCTGGGCCTACCCTGAATGAAACTGAAGGGTGGGGGCAAGGAGCTTTTCATCAGGCGGGCTGCTTTGAGATCTGCCTGCCTGAGTCTTTCCCCATTCCCGCAGCTTTTTGAAAATCCTGGCTGCTGCCTGGCAGAAAACATGACCACCGCAGGCCTGGGAAAGCTTTAACTCTTTCTTGCCAGCAGATGGAACTTTCAGAGCACTAGCTCTTCCCAGAGAGAGAATAGACAAAGTGATTAAGCATAGAAAAGACTTAACATAATAGTCAGATAGAGAGAGTGAAAAAGGGATTAATTAAAGGAAGGATGAAGGAGTTACCTGCTGGCTGGACTTTCTTGTTTGAGCTATAGAAATGAACTCTACAGGTAGATTGTCCTTCTTTCTTCCACAGATGGCTGTAATGGTGTAATAAATGTATCGCTGGGGTAAAAATTCGTGCAGAAAAAATATAGAAATATATGTTTTATTAATGTTAGTATAAAGATATAAAAAGTGTAGTTTGTTTAAAAATTCCTTCCCGAGTCAGGCGGCTGCTCGAGTCACAACCTCTCATCAGCCCAAGACAAAGAGCAGAACCAGGACCATCAAGGGGGACAAAGAAGTTGGCCAGCTAAGATAATGATCGGTGACACATCGGGCTGAGAAGACTCCTCTCCGGAACCCACCCGCAAATGCAATCAAAAATTGATAAGCTTGATACGCAGGTGAAAAGAGCCTTTCCGTATTGCTATTCACAAAGCTCGACGAATCCAGGAAATTCATTCAACATTGTATTTGGACTCTTTATCGGACTATGCCCCACACCTGTTTTGCCTCGAGACACGAAAAACCCTATAAGACCCCAAGCAGCAGTTCACTCCGTGTGGATTTGGAAAATCTGTACCTTAGGTTACAAATCTCTGTCCACCCAGCACTGCGCTGTCCGTCCTTATTGTGGTTTCTCTCTTTGTTGGTGATTGGGATCGTTTTTTTCTAATAAATTGTTTTTATATTAATCCGATTTTGTGATTCCATTTATAACAATGGGAAATTCAGAACCAAAATCCTGTGGCAAGAACACATTTCCCAAATACTTGTAAAGATATTCTCAGCTATAACAGAAGAAATACCAAAGCAATTTCAGTCTACTTCTGGCAACTGGGCACAACACAAGGGTCTAGATCAAACTCTGCAATTTTCCAAACTAATTATAGCATCTAATAAAGATTTCCATTAATAATCCCAAATACTAATTTAAAAAATGCAAAAAGGCCTAGTATTACTGTATTAAATTTCCTTGTCTTCCTGATTTTTAATCAGAAATTTTAGGGCCATATGTGTTGGGTCAGAGATTTTTGAATACATGAGCTACAAGAGAACTCACTCTTCTCTCTTTGGTAATTAGAATTGCTCTTCCTGGTCCCCAGCATTCACCAAGAGCTGATGGTATGGTTAGGCCTTCATCAGTCAACTAGGTCACCTTATATCTTACTCTTCCATGTGGGAAGTAAGCTTTTTTCTTGCCCTTCCTTGGAAAGGAAAACCTCGTCCATTTATTACATTAGGAGCACAGTCTTTGAACCAACAGTATCTTTGAAATGTTGCTTGAGAGTGTGATAGATGGGGTAGACCAAATAATGCCAGGAAAGGCAATAGCACTTAAGCAACATTGTTGCTTATGTAACTGTGCTTCAGATCATGTCCTGGCCTTTTTCAGTAGATCAGTGTAAACTCTGGCTAAACAGAAAGCGTTCAATTTCCTCTGAGTCCTGGTGTTTCACTTTGGTTACTTCTTCAACCACAATGAAGGATGCCGAACTCTGTAGATGTGTGACAAGTTTCTTCCCTGTCTCCTGAAGCTCATTTCAACCACACATATTCACATCAGCCCAGCTGGCACAATCATGGCTTTTTTAATAGACATCTCTTACTTGATGAGAGCATAAAGTAATCAGGCATCTTCCCAGGTGCCTGAAAACACACATTTTACAGCTGGGGAAGGAAACATGAAACGGCGTACGTATTTTTACCTCTCATCCTGACATATTTACCTTC
The DNA here is from genome assembly GCA_024734555.1 of Trochalopteron elliotii. Classification (NCBI taxonomy): domain Eukaryota; kingdom Metazoa; phylum Chordata; class Aves; order Passeriformes; family Leiothrichidae; genus Trochalopteron; species Trochalopteron elliotii. The sequence continues at coordinate 107,390 of JANPWX010000148.1, read as the reverse complement.
ATGAAGGCAGATGAGAAAGTGCTAAAAAACCAGTTATTCATTTTAAACTTCTTAGCTCTGTGGCTTCACACATAGACTCAGACATTAGTACTCTAATAAATATGTTGGTAAATTTGTGTAATAAAATATGGAAAACATAGTAGCTGTAGTAAATGACAGAATGTATTAGAAATATTACACTTTGTAACTTTGTAAATGCAAAAGTAAGTCCTGGTTCCCGGATTAGAAGAGGCGTTTCCAAATACCAGGACATACTGTGCAAACTGTGAAGTAACAGATTAACACCCTGATTTGCACCAGAAAGAAGACCAGCTCGCCAGGCTGTGGCTGTTGGATGAAATCAGACTCTGTGCACCTGGATCATCATAGATCATCGAAACATCACAGTCATCTTGAGAGTGGACACCAGGTTTGAAGAAGTCAGCATAACAAAAGAAGATTCCAAGAAAATCCTTTCAGACGTGTCCCAGGACCGGAAATCTGTTTAGGATTCATCACTGGGTGAAAAGACTGTGTTTGAATGTGAAGACACAATACCCCCGCCACTAAGCACAAAATACAGTATAAGAACTCGGACTCAAACCCCAAAAAGTTGTGGAACAGGGCGAGATAGCATCCTTGCTGTCAGTCGTCTGTTTCACCCAACATTCGAATGTTGTTTTCATGACTGTCCCAGACAGATTTTTAAAATGGAAAAATAAAATTTGTTCTTTTAATCCGATTGGCTAATAATCATTTATAACAGTACTATGATAAGAAATTTAATTTCCAAGGCACTCACCAGCCATTGCAACATTTTCACAGACTTCATAAGCTTGTGAATCAAACAGCAGTGTTATTCCCACAGAGGGTAATTAGTGAATTCATATGAAAAATACCAAATTGATGGAATTGAAGGCAGCACCCAGCAGCTACTATTAATGCTGTTACCGAGAGCTAATGGTAGCATGAAAGTTTGTGTTTTACTTTGTGTTTTACCAAGAACATCTGTTACACTGAAGTATGGAGATTCCTGCTCCTTGTACAAAAGGATGCTTTTGTGTGCAGCTTGTCAAAATCTAAATTTTATGTGTTTTCTTTGTGTTTTTGTGGGTTTTTTTTTTTTTTGGATTGTTTTTAATATATTTTCTGCAGTGTTTAACATGTTTTCTTCAATTATACTCTTCCTCTGAAGCACATAAATACAAAAAGACCTTCATCAAAGTCTCTTTCATGATTTACATAATTACTAGCAAGAGTTGCTGTAAACCTTACTTGTTCTCCATCTTATTTCATCAGTCATGTAGGTTGTTGAGAGTTCTCTTGTGCTACCAATGGAGTACATGGAGTATCCATGTCCATGACATGACATATACTGGAGTATCCAGTGGCTGGGTGTTGGGGTTAGGTTTGTTCTTTTTTTACTCTAAAGAATTTTTTTCCCCTGAAGTTACTAAGGAGACTAAGTATTGGGTGCTTAAGGGTGCTTGACCAAAATAAAAGAGGTGGCCAAAGCTCGGAGGGGGAGATAACGTGAGTTTTGGGGCAGAAAAAAGACAGAGCTGGAGGCAGCTTGTCTCTCTGGTTTTCGGCATTCAGGGAGAGAGGACATCTAGGCTGCTGCTTACTGTTCACTCTCACCAGAAAGTCTGACCCTGGGAAATCTACCATCATCTGCTCACATGCCATGGAATTCTGAGCTCCTCCTCCTGCCCTGCTTGAGCTGGGCCAGCCCTGCATCGCCCTTGCTCCTGGCTTCTTTGCCACTGCTCTTTTTGCTACAGTGTGACCCTGAACCACTCCCTGCCCTGGCGGGACACCTTGACCCTGCCTGCCAGGGACATTCTGCCATTCCAGCTACCAGCCTGGGACTCTCCTCTGTTTCCAGCTTGGTGCTCTGAGGATCATGCAGGGACACCGAGACCAAACTGCCCCAGGTTTTTGTGAAGCAAAGCCCTCAAGGTCCTCGGTACTGTTTTGTTATTAATGCTATAGTTGTTGTTTTTGTTTGATTTGTTGTACATGCTAGTAAAGAACTGCTATTCCTATCCCCAAATCTTTGTCTGAAACCTTTTAACTGCAAATTTAGAATTGGAAAAAGGAGGCTGGGGGTAGGGTTGGTTTACGGGTGGTTTACATTCTCCATTCCAAGGGAAACTCCAGCTTTCCCTGGCAGATACCTGTCTTTCCAAACCAAGACACTGGGTACAGGGGCCTGGAAGCTTCAGCTGAGCCCGGACACTTGCGAAATACATGTCTGATTTTTCAAAGCAGTCTTGTTGCTATTGTGTACCTTTACCCGTGTTTCTTACAGTTCCTCTGGTAAAAATGGGAGGAAAAAATCTAGATAGATGTGACAGTATAAGTAGTGTTCCTGTAAAGAAAAACAATGTAATGTTTTTCATCTGCCTGAGTCATGGAGCAAAAAATTATTGGAAGTGTTCAAGTAACTATTCCTGAAACTCGCTATATATTTTTATATTCATGTGGTAAAAGTAAAGGATGCATTTTACTTATGATAATACTGAGCACCAAACTCACATGGAAGTATCATTACCTTTTATTACCTTTCTGTGAAAACTCTGCAGAGGTCTGTTCTTAACCACATCCATGAGCAATGACGTAAGTGTATCTTGTGTAACTAAAAAGATGTTGATTTCTAAAGGGAATTGTGTTTTCTGGAGTCTTGGGTCAGGATATGCACCACATAGTTAAGATAGCTTATTATGGAGAGATAAATTGCACTACTTTTTTACATTCTTGAACTTGAAGAAAACCCACTGTTCCAAGTACTCTGCACTGAACCACCTGTCTTTTCCACACATCAGTTTGTGTTTATTCATCAGTTTAAAATTAATGAAAAGAATCTGTGAGCCTAATATTTAGTATGTGTGCTTCTCATCAGTATGAGGATCAAATCTTGAGATTTGCACTTCAAAACTACTTTTTATTGCTACAGTGAATAGTTTAGTTTTACTAGGGAGCAAGTAAATTTATTTTCCCTGTTGTAGCATCTAGAAAATAGGATATCTGAGGAAAAACATTGCTGATCTACCAGGAACTGCTGGAAAAACCCAATTTCTCTCCTGGAGGAAGTTATAGCAGCAGTAAATCCTCAGATTTTTTGACATAATATGTCAGTATGCTACTGACAGCCTGTTAATACAGTTTGGTTTTTTGGTTAATAGAATATTGCTCTGCTAGGACCCTAGATTTCTTTGGAAAGGATAGGGACTTATCAGGGGTCAGTTTTCAGATTGACATGTAGTTCTGACCACTCAGAAAATGGAATGCGACTTTTAGTAATACCCATATAAAGCTGAGACTGGGTTCAAGGCGTCCTCTTCCTCCCACCTGGTGACCAGGTAACATCATGGGCTGGCTGAGGAGGATCCAGCTTAGGCCCTGCTGCCCCTGGCAGGCCTGGCTGGGCCTCTGCTGCTCACGGAGGAGACAGGTCCGGCTGAGCTCCTGATCCTCTGGCTGCCGGCAGCAGTGCTGCAGTTCGGCAGTGCTGGCCACATGTCTGGGGCTGTGGCAGAGATCAGGGGCAGCCGTAACAGGGCTGTGCCCCAGCCCCTGGCTGCTGGCACCCCTTGCCTGAGGGGAGGATGAGATTTCACCCCCCACCTGATGCTAGGCCCCAGGAAGCAGCTCCAAGTGACTCACACCATCAGATCCACGGGTGGAACAGAAGGCATCCATCGGCCTCCCCCCCACTGCCCCCACCAGCATGGCTTTGAACTCTTTGGGCTGCCTCGGCAGAGATCACATGACCACTGCAGGCCTGGGCAAGCTTTAACTCTTTCCTGACACAGATTGAGACTGTCTTAAACTCTAAACCTTCTCAGAGATGAGTGAAAAGGCCAAATTAGAGATATGTAAAGGGATGTCATGAAGATATCTAAGTCAGTAAACGAAGAGTGACTTCTTAAGTGGGAGAGATAACAAGTTGCCTGAGTCCTAGGCTGAAATCTCCTGGAAGTTTTAGTAACAAGCAAGCTGTAATATGATTATGCCAAAGTATTCCTTTAAATTGTGGACAATACAAATTGGGGAGATGATTTGTGGATTTTAAAGCAAAGGTATCTGTGATTTACTGAGTGAATATTGAATTGGAAGTTGGGATTTATTGGTCCCATGAGAGGTTTGGACAGAGAGAGATGAGAAGAAGCCCTCTGCCAGTGCAGAAGTGAGAAGACATCTCTGTTCCCTGAGTTGAAGAATCCTTTGCCTTTGAAGTTGCTCATTTTTAAAAGGTGACAACCCAATATCTGTGAGTCTACGACCCATATGTATGGTCACAGTAAAGGCTACGTGAATATGGGAGGTTCCACAATTGCAGAATCTCCTGGGCGGGCTGCTTTTGTGTGAGTTAGAAGCCACAAGCAGACTGTTTCTCTTGTGGAAAGTTAGCAAAACAACAGGAGAGACTTCTCTCTCTCAAAGACTGAATGACTATTTCATAAGTGGTACTGACCTGGCGTTCTGAGTTTTGCCTCTTTACACTGTTTGTAGAAAATGAACAGTTTATGGTGAGAGAAAGGGTTGGTTTAGAAATTAATTTGTGGAGTTTTTTTTTCTTTGCTTCTCTTAGCGTGTGTTAATAAAATCTATCTCTTTACTTTTAAGTTGGGCCTGTTTTGCCTTTTTCTCCCAAAATCCTATCTATCTCCCAGTTGGCAAACAAAATTCGGCGAACGTGAAACCACCACATAAATGGTGCCATGACTCAGATGAGTGAACCAAACCACTATACAACCTAACGTCAGATTAGCCTGCTCAGGATGTGAACATAGTTTCTTGTCCCATACATAGTTTTTCAGTATGTGACAAAATCTGCTCTCAATCATTGCCTTACACCTGTAAATACTGGAGCAGTTTTTGCAGACCAAGATAAAACTCCCAAAGAGGAGATTCTTTTCCCAAAAGGTTTTAAATTTCTGCAGTGCCAGTTAATGTGCTTTCTGCAACTGTTATGGAAGGCTGTAGCAAGTGCTGCTATAGGGAAATCCTAAGGATTGTGCTCAGCACATAGCCTCACCACAGCCTGCTTAGGACAAGTGTTACAGAGGATGTCACAGAAGAGAAAGAGAGCATTCATCTGATCATTTCCTTGCTCTGTCAGCAGCCATGCTGGTTGTCTGCTTCAGTTTCCTGGATGTTATGAGAGGAGGTAGGTTAGAACCCTTTACAACCTCACCTCTTTCAGACCACAGAAAAGTTCTTTGTGTCAAGCCTAAGCAAAGAGAAAATGTCTTTTTTCCCAGAAAGGCAAAACATCAGAGAGGCAAAAAGCTACCAGACTGCAGCAAGAGTACTCATGTACAAGAAGAAAATTTTGTCTCTTCCATGTGAACCATTGTCTTTTCTGTGTAGACCCTTGCATCCAATTCTTGTATCTTCTCCCTCCCTCCCTCCATTCCTGGTATGGAATTTACCAAAAAGGAGTTGAACTAGCAATAACAAATTAAATTATAATACATCCCAACAGTTAATATTCCACTTCTTGCTCCTAGTTTAAAATTTAAGCTTTTGTGAAAACATAGACAATGCTAATTCCAAAGGACTCCTATTTCTTGGATCAATTTTTCATTAGTGTGTGTATGGGATAACAGAGCCTTAGCAACATGGCTAGATCTTTCACCTGTGGTCATCATTGCAGCTCCTTTTATGTCAGACAAATATTGTTTATTTACAGCAGCCTTGGATAACCCAAAGGCACTCTCAAGATCTGTTCTTGTATTTGCAACTTAGACAAATTTATCATGTACCATGATGCTTATCTACTGTCAATTTTGCAAATATGGACTGGATAAATTTTTATACAGACTATCAACAATATTGTCTTGGATTCTAGAGATAGTGTTGTTAGTTGAAGGAGTCCTGATCAGAAGACTGCTGTACATGAAAGAGGTAGTGATCCACATTGCATTTCACATAGACTGAGATCTGCATGGTGCTGTGCTTTGTGTGTCCCATGGCTGTGGAATCACCACATCCAAATCATTGCCGGTTGAGGCTCATCATAGCAGAGAGGCTGCAGGTAGCTCCCACATGGCATCAGCCACTATGCCACCTGCACATCCTTGTCTTTATCCAAAACTGCAGTCAGAATTTCTTATGTGAACATCCCTTTTATTTAAAATTACTACTAGAGCTGTTTTAAGAAAATCCTGTAAGGTCTTGAATGACCAAAATGAGAGAACCTTTCCATGGACAGTATCTGCATAGTGTACTGTGTGGTCATCAGATGCCTAGGCATTGCTTCTCAGCCCAGAATTGCCTTTATAGTTTTAGCTCTGAAAAATGGCATTTTAAACAATAATTTACAATATCTGAGTACTCTTCTTAACAGGTTCATAAAAACTAGCAGCTGCTGGTAAAAAAAGTCTATGCTTGTGTTTTAAGTTTATGAGTAAAAATACCATTTAATGTTGCTCACATATTTTAAAAGTGCTTTTCAATGAAAATCTTACCAAGGGTATCAATTTTATTTAGAAGTCACCTACTTTGGCTATTGCATCTGTAGGAACATTTTGTATGAAAATCCTGTAATTAAACTCATCCTTAATCTAGATCAGTAGTTCACCTGAAAATATTTCACAATTTATCACTTATTTTTTTCCATTCCATAGTTAAAACTGAACCTGTTTCTATACCACATTGAGAAATAGTTGTAGGTGTGGTGTTTTGAAAAAATTTGTCCCAAATGCCTAAAGTATCACTACGGTGAGGAAAAAAAGGCTTTGTGGAAGTGATATCTTGATATTATTAAATTAATTAAATTTTCATTTATTCCCTGTAGCAGTTCAGTTTAACATGCACAGAAAATTTTCTGCACAGTAAATACTTTCTGTGACCACAAAATACTGCTTGAACAGCAGTTCTGAACTGATGGGCAAGTGCTTAACTACAAGATCAGGTTTTCTAGTTGTTTCCGTGTTCTACAGCTTTGTGAAGCCAGCTGTCAGAAGGATATTTTGCTTTCAGTATCCGTCCATTTACTAATGGTACACTAGTACAGATGGCATGGAGGCTGGGCTGTGGATGCACACAAGTAAAAGTTCCAGTTCCCATAAATCAGTCTCTCTTCAGAGTGCCCAGCCTCACATATTATATACCTCTAAGAAATAATCATTATTCTGAGAAAACAATAAGTCAAGTCAATAAGTTCTTGAAAAATACCACTACATCTTGTCACATACCCTAAGAAGTTTCAACCAATATCCATTAATTCTGAATGAATCTCCCTACCACCTAGGGAGTAGTAGTAACTTGGAGAATACTTCCCCAGAGAAGGACCCAGAGGACTCAGAGTTTGCCAGATGATAGAGTAAAGGAGTAGTTGTTTTCTGGGTGATTGGCTCAGTAACCTACTCCTGGTACCTTGGAATTGCCCTCTTCTTCTCCAATACATCTGTCACAAAAAGAGTTGAACTGGAGCCACTGGGGCCAGGTAGAGAAGAATGAGATCTGCAAGAAGGTATAACAAGTTCTGCTCCTTCATCTCCATGCATCCTGTACAATGATGCATTTGTAATGTTTATTAAATGAGTGGTAATCACAGAAGCAGAACAAAAAACCTTGTTATAACCATTAGAAGGAATCGTAGTTTCACAGGTTTGGAGGTCTGTGCCCATCCTGTCAAACGGGAGAAATCAGAAGACACTTCAAAAACCAAATATTTTGTAGAAAACACTAATTTTAGATTTTTTTGCTTTTATATTTTAAAAATTCTTTCTCAACATACACTCAAATCCATCTGTACTGATCCACAAACATGCTAGTTGGCAAATCTACTCATATAAAATTTTAACCTAACTCTAGTTTTATCCTTATCCTGACATGAGTACGTTTCTTTTGAAACTATTTTTACCGTAAATAACTCAGAAAGGGCAGCTTTAATATATAAATACTTAACAAGAGTTCAATTTCTTTATTATACTTGCTTGTGCCCTTTTCTCATATCTCTCTTCTGTAAACAAGAAATCATATTTCAACAAGTTCAATGAGAAATAAAACCAACTAACTGAATAAGTAAATAAATAAAACTCATCTTCCTGCTGTGGTTGGATAGCAAAAAGTAAGACAAGCAAGAAGTCCACAGCACTATTTCTAGTAGCATTATATTCCTGCTAGATTTTACCTCCTGGAAACACTACAGTGAAAATTACAGACTTAGTTTTAGTAGAGTACCTCAGAACTGCTCTATAGAAAAAGGACAAAAAGAAGATAGAATCATCTAAATTTATTTACTTGCAATGATAGAGCTCAGAACAGGAAATTCAAAGTACAGACACTGTCTTGCAGAACATTTTTATAGACTATGACATCTCTCTTCACCTAAGGCACAGAGGTAGAGTCTTGCTGTGTGGGCAAGTAAACTAGTAGCTAGTGAAAGACTACTTCTTTTATTTACAACAGTTTTCATTCTAAGATGATCTTCCTATTTGGTTTCCTTGTGATCCACTGCTTGACTTAATCCCTACATGTTCAAAAACCTCTTATAAAGTGTGATATATGTGTGCAGTTGCAGAGAGGCATTTAAGTTGGGCCTCTGGTGAAGCTGACTTTTTGACTGGAATGGCAGGATTCCTTTGTGCTGATCTTCAGGTGCTCTCCTGGTGGCCTGCGATCCCTCTTCAGACTCAGGGAGTCTTTTGCTGGCTGTTGAATTAAACCAGTTTAAATGGGATGGATTGAGCTTCCACTCACCCAGGAAATTTAAAACCTTCTCAACAGCTTGGCAAGACCATGATCAAACAAGCTGGAATAGAAATCCATTCTCCTGAATAATAGACATCTATGACAGAATTAGAGTGAAGCTTTTTAACCATAATGACAGCACAATGATCACTGATAGATAGTACTGCAAGCAGGTTCAGAAAAGCATGAAAGTATTCTCCAACAACATGACAATATCCTTTAACAGCCTCTCGCTCCCTTGATGCTTTTCTGAAAATATCCTCTTCAGTTCCTGATCCAGCCATGGCAGGTTGAACTTGTATACAGAGAGGAACAAGAAAGTGTCAAGACTGCAGGGCCTAAATCCACTCAAACCTTCTGTTTAAAATTTAAATACTGAATTTCATGCTGCTGGGGCATAGTGTTTTAAAAAATGCATAAGCCTCTGAAAAACAGTAACATGCCTAGTAATGAATGAAGTAATGTATGAATCCCTGCTGCCCATTATTCTGCCATTTCTTTCTCTCTAAATAAGAGTGTGAGCCATGTACCAAGGAAATGCAATATAATAAATGCATGTGAATAAATAAACTGAAGCTGATTAACCTGGAAATATGCACTTGCCTTTTGTTCCTTTCTCTGTCTCTTTATTTCTTTCCCTCTTCTTCCTCACATCCTTCATTGTTTTGATCATCCTGTCTCAGTCTTAATTTTCCTTTAATATAGCATGTTCCTTCTTTCTGTGCATAATTTTCACATTGCTGTGCTCCTTCTGCCAGTAACATTAGCTTCCTTTCTTGTCCAAATTATGTCATCATTCTTGATTTATTCTCTTAAATCGCATTCACTACACCTGAGTAATAGTAATGGGTGTCTTTAGCCTGAGGCCACAGACACAGCCTTTGTTTATGCACTTAAACTCTCTTTCTTCCAAAATACAGTGGTGACTGCATCTAGGAATATACAATATACTGACAGCAAGGTGGTGGGCCTGAGTCCTATAGCATCCTACAGACCTTTGCATCTATCTCCTCACTGCTTTTCTAACCAAACACACATGACACAGTTTCCTCTTTTCTGCTGCATTTGTGATACTTCACATACAGCAAAAGAGATTGTTGCATGCTATCCCATCTGCCTAAACCATTCGGTCACCATGGAGAGTGTTAGGTGCTTCTGCATGTCTCTCCCAGCTTCTGCACAGTCCAAAATTCAGTGGCTCCTGTCACCGTTTCTGCTCCCACTTCCACTGCTTATCTTGATGACATTCTTTGGCATCCTCTGAAGCTACCTTTAGCCCAGGGTTAGTAGAGTGCAACACAACATATAACTACTTATGACATTGTTAATTTACAAACCTTTTATTGCAAATCTTTCTCATCAACCCTTAAAAAAAAAAAAGCCAGAATTTAAACTATATGCATAGGGAACAGGGTGCTGCGGCAAGGCTTGCTGTTGTATATGTAGGCAGTTTAAACAGGATAATGCTAGACTGATTTGGACAGAAGAAACCCATCAAATAGGCAGAACCTTTACTAACAGGGCCCATGCCATTCTCCAGACTGTGCACAGGGATTGTTTTGTGTTGCAGTGCATGATTTAGGCTTTTATATTTGTATTTGTATTTTGTTATTTGTCTGTACTTGGTTTGTTCCATTCCAAAATAATAATTCCAAAATAATTGGCTTTGAAAGCTGCGCTGAGAGGCGTGGGAGGGGGAAGGGCTCTCCCCTTGGCTCTGAGCTCAGCGGCAGAGAGCCAGGGGGGGCACGGCTGCTGCAGACCGGCAGCGGTTTCCCAGCCCTGGGCAGCCCGGGGGTGGGGCCCCGCTGGGTCCCAGGCTGAGAGACCGCAGCGGCAGGCGTGGAGAGGCAGCGCAGCCCCAAGCCAAGTGGCGTGTGGGGGAAATGCTACCCTCAACCCTGTGCACGGCCAGTGCGAGGGGGCAGCCCTGGCCTGCTCCGCCCAGTGCTGCAGCTCCTGCCTGGTGACGCACGTGCCGTGGAGCGAGTGAGTTTTTCTAACGGACCTCCACCTCCGCGACGCAGGCAATCCCCTCTCCTGCATGCCCCCGTGCAGCGGGAATCCCTGTCCCCACAGAGCAGTAGCTGCAGAAGTGTTTCCCTGACTCCCGATTCTTCCCCTGAGTGTGTGAGTAGGCAGCAGGTGCCGCTTCCCCCCCACAAAAGGGCGGATGCCGCAGAAGCGGAGCTGCCGGCACTTCGGTCTGGGGAGAGAGTGATGGCAAGAGCAGAGAGCTGAGGTTCCTCGGCTTTTCCCCCGGGCGTGTAAGAGGGCTGCGGGCTCCACCGCCCCCCTCACGGGATGGCGGCGGAGTGGGGGAGGGTGGCAGTGAGTGCGGAGAGCAGGAGACCCGGTCCCCTGTGCTCGGGTCCCATGGTCCCGAGACGGGGCAGCTCCATCCCCTTGCAGGAGACGGCAGGCCGTCAGATGCCACCCGGCGCCCTGCCCTGCCGCTGCCACCGCCCCGACATGGCCCAGCCTGGGCCCACCCCACTGGGGCCACATGTGGAGCTGACCCCAGCCCCGCAGTGGCTGGGGGCTCCAGGAAGGCGCTGTTTCATCCTGTCCTAGCTCTTTGTAAAAATGGCGCTGGCCGCATGGTGGCAGCCCCCCGTTTCTCCTTCCCAATCTCCCATGCAGTCCCAAGCCATGCTCTCGTCCAGTCCCCACAAGAATTCCCCTCCGCCATCTCCCCAAACTTCTCCCCCTTGGCCCACACCGAGATCAGTCTTTTGGCTGACGTCACCGAAGAGCCAGACCACTCTCCCCAAGGCTCGGCAGGAAAAATTAGAATCAGAAAATTCCAAATTCAAATCAGTTGCAACACAAACCCCAGATGCTCTCCTGAGCACAAGAAAAGAATTGTTAAAACTAATTGATCAATCTGATTTAAATAAATTAGTAATAGCTTTAAAACAATTGCAAAATAAAAAGCAGTGCAAGCTGGATTTTGCTGAAATCTTAGTGATTCCTACCCCTGCTCTTGAAAAAGTTAAACAAGCAGCAGCACAAATGTTTATCATTGTACAGATTTTTGACTTTTTGAGATTTTTCAGAATTTTCATGGCTTTGATAATAGAAATGTTAAAGATTCTGCACATGAGTGACCAGACAACATCAAATCAACAAGGAGAACAGATTGCTGTCAAGACTGCTGATGGAAACCCCTTGCCTGCTTCTAGCACATCAGCCCAAAAGGAGCTGTGACTGCTGAATGGAGAAATAACACCCTGGCCTTCACAAGAACAAGAAAACCGGGAGAAGAGAAAGGAGAATGATGGGAGAGAACAGAGAGGGAATGGTGGGAGAGAAGGAAGAGAAAGGGGAGAAAGTGAAGGAGAAAGAAAAACCCTAAAAGCCCTTCAAAAAAACCTTAAAAAAAACCGCTGTATTGCCCAGCATGTGGACAAAAATTTGGCAATTGAGAGGAAAAATAACATTATTCCTCATTTCAAATTAGACCCAATTTGGCCTCATTTGGAAAGCTTTAAATCAGCCCAAGCCTTTTCACAAGAAAAGGCCCAGGTCTGCTTTGCAGCCTCGTGGAGAAAGAAAAAAACCTTGGAAAGCAAAACAAAAATCAATGAAAAAAAATTTTTTCCTTTCTCCTTTAACTCTTCCCACACTCAGTTTTTTTTGGTTGTTTTGTTTTGTGTTTGTTAAAATGTTTTAAGTTCTCTTTGCAGTCCCAGATCACCTGCCCAAAAAAGAGGAGAGTCCCACCAATGTCAAAATCCTACTGCTGTTCCAGCTTCCAGTTCCTGTAACACCTGCTGGTGAAAACAACCTTTCCTGAAAAGCAGAACATCCATCAGAACATCTCAAATGTTATCAACAGTGCTGGAACAGACTTGAAACGACTGTTGCTGAACTGGGACTCCTGGGCAGTCTGGGTTTCTTACGAGGGATGAAACCTTTTGTTTATTGTCGTTTTTGTTTTAATAGTCTTTTGTTCTGTCAAATGCATAGTTTTAAATCTCTAATGACACTGCACCCCCTGTGATTGCCATGCTTGCAGATTCTGAAGATAAAGAAGATCCAAAAAAGTCATCCTGATGGAAAAGTGGTCCACTGACCAAATGTGGGACACAATTTCGTTTTTTAAGTCTAAAATCTGTTTTTAAAGAAAAAAAAAAGAGGGAAATGTTGCAGTGCATGATTTAGGTTTTTATATTTGTATTTGTATTTTGTTATTTGCCTGTACTTGGTTTGTTCCATTCCAAAATACCCTACCCCCCTACTCCTGATGACCCCTGTAGTATCACCCTGATGTAACCACACCCCTTCCCTTGCCCAATTGGCCCAGAGTGTTCCCTGCCCAGGCTGCGACCTGGGAAAAGGGGACACTGAGGCCCAGTCTGGATGTTCTGGCTTCTGGTCCCAGCTCTGCTCTGCACATGGCTGGACCACAAGAAATAAACACCTTTTCCAACCCAAGCCAGAGCCCACTCTTAATTTCCAAGCCTCATCCACACTTCATCGAGCTAATTGGAGGACCCACAAACTGCTATAGATTGGTCTGGGGAACTGCTTGCCAGTAAGCAAACCCCACAGAGACCCCCCGAAATCTATAGTTTTGGAAACTCTGGCTGGCCTGGGCCAGAACTGTGCTGGATAGTATGCCAGCAATGTAAAAGTATTGGACAACTGCTTGCCAATGTTCAAAAATATGTTGTGGTTTGTTTTAGTTGTCTAGTTTAGTTATCTTTAGTTGTGTGTCTAAGCACAGACATTGACTTTTTGATTTGACTTGTGTACTCCCTAGAATGACAAAGTACTCTTGATTTAGGTGAGGTTCTGAACTAGTGGAATCCATGTTTTTTTAGAAAAGAATATCAAAATTTGGATGAGTTTTTTGGAGCCACACATGGACTTGTGTGTTTTATTTCTATTCACTTTAACTAAGCATCTGAGTCTCTTAAGTGGTTTTGAAAATCAAAATTAATTTCTTCAGTTTGGCACTAGAGATAGCTTACCATCCCTCATTAAAAGTGTGATTCATTGTGTTTATATGTAAATAAGAGGATTTAAAAGAAAAGTTTGCATGATGCCTTAATTATGGGACATAAAGGCAACTTCATACGAAATCTGTCATCCTCTCCCACTGCAGACAAAATATAATTGTTCTTTATCTCTCAGTTTTCTTCTCATTTTTAACTTATTTATATGTACTGGGAAAATATGGAAAAATAAAAATTTGATTCTTTATTTTTACAGAGAAGCAGCTTGTTAATGCAGTTATCTCCCAAGTCTCATGTATTCTCAAGACAGTTTTATGTGATGCATCACCACTTGTGAACCAACATGAAGGGATAACCACATCCTGTGAATGTCATTTTTCCCCTCCATACCTTTGTTCAATGTGCCAGGCAGTGTTTGATATCATTCAGGCAAAGACGAAGAGCAACAAACTTCTGTCTTTAGTCAGCTGGTGAATCAGCCTTTAAAGAACCAGAGAATACTCTGTACGAGAACAGCCTGGTGGAACATGTCTAACCAGTAGTTTGCTCTAACAAGAAAATAGATCACAGAAGGGTTATGCAGAATACATTTTGATGCATGAAGAGGAATACTAGGAGTGGCATTTTTCATATAGCGCATTGTTGTCATGCAGGTGTGTCAGTATTTCAAGAGGTCTTACACTAAAATTCTAATTGAACCCCAGGCTGAGGCATTCCTTCATTTCATTTATGCCTGGTAAAAGTTCACTGCTTTCCTAAATCTGATCCTAGCTAATTTCTGAAGGGGTCCATTTCTTTGCTGTTCCAGATAATTATCAGCTTTTTCTCAGGGTGCTTACTTCAAAGTGCCAACGTCTTGGTTTGGCAAAGAACTGAACTCCTGTGATTACCCTCATAGATAGGTGCCACCAGAACAGACATGCATCTACTTGAGATAGTATTTAGAGACCTCACCTAGTTTCTCAGACAGTTAACAGCTGTCTTTCTCCTTTCAGACAAGAATATTTCTCTCCTCAATTTCCCTTCAACAGCTCAGTCACTGTAAAATCCTGCCCCAGAAGTTCTAATCCTGATGAGGTGAACTTTTTTCTGGTCTGTCATAACTTTTTCTTGCGTGTCTTATTTCAGTTAAAAGGCAATGGGAGCAAGAGGGATATTAAATGCAACAACTGAGCTGTGAAAATGTGATTACAGAACACAGCAGTTACTGTAGATCTTCTGCAGCACTTAAGACTATTTTAAACATGGCTACTGTGAATTAGTAACACAACAAGTGCTTGTCCCAAGTCCTTCTGTATCTCTGCTGCAAAATGGTAGCTTTCATGCAGATGCATGTGATATGTGCATCTGCATGTTCTTTGCCTAATGAGCAGTCCTGAAAACATCCATCACAGTCAGTACTACAAAATTATATTGGGTCATGCTCTGTACTGTAGAAATAAATATTGCAAGAAGCATATGTATATGTATTCATATATGTTCTTATAGGTACCATATGCTACATTTAGTGTATACCATGCCATATGAAAAAATTCCCCAAAACAACTTGCAAAAAGGCCATCACTGTCACAAGAGAGAAGAGACTCTGAAATACAGACTAAGGTGCCCAATTTTTTGCCATACACAGGATTCTTTCTGAGTGTGTTTTTCTATTCTTTTCACACATTTATTATTTGCAGTAGCTGTTGAAATATCGCAGAAAGAATGTCTTCTTTTTGCTTTATGAAACACTGTTAGTGTTTTATCAAAAGGCAAAATGACAGGAATAACTATATTCTAGGAATCACTTTTGGATTCTGAACAATGTGTATTTGTTTTTGGTAAGATATATTTGAACATTTTAACTTTTATAATTATTCACTATAAAAAATTAACAGCCTAAATTAGGAGCTTAACTTGATTACTACATAATGCAATGCACTCAGTTAAAGCTAAATGCAGGAACAGAATTTATAAGGCGTGCAATTGTAGAGGTTGCGTGAAATGGAGCCTACCCCACAAGAGTATAGAGGAAATTACCTTTAGTGCATCAGTTGTCTTTTTCCCTCCTGACTGTCTATTTTTCAAATAGAAATCAAACATTTTAAAAAATTTAAATGGGTGGAAGTTAACAGTGCAAAATGAAAGTCAACAAATCAGTTTTATCACATACTGAGAATCTAAGGCTATTCCTCAGCTAACTGTCCCTTGACTTTTATATTCTGATCACTAGTTAAAAATTGACCCATAAATTTAAAAAATACTGAACACCCAGAATTACTAGAGAGGCTTACAGATGGTTGCAGAACACTTCTAGAAATCTTACAACTCTTCCTCTAAAGGCACTTATCTTCTGCCTAATTTTTGGGTTTGCTGCCTAATCACACTAGCAACAAACACTTGGAAAACTTGCTTGAAGTGCTGTAAACAAATAACCTTTCAAACAGACAAATTAGCAGTGGAGATCCATTGAAATGCTCTATAGAATCATATTTTCTTTTGAACTACTAAACACCGTGACAATCCTGATGGCTCAGAGGCATAAAAGGATATCTTTGCATTCTCAACATGAAGTTCAGTATTTGTCTCATTCCTAAATGATGACTGCTGACTGTGTTAACACTCCTGGAGGATTTAAAATATGCTTTGAAACTCCAGAGAGCCTTCAAGCTGATGGACAAGTTGTCAGTGGATGTAGACTTCAGCAGTAAGCAAGAAGATCTAGTGAGTGTATGTGGTAAGTGTGGAGATTTCAATGGTAACAGCATGAACTAAATTTAGGGAACTGATGCTAACAGGCAGCACAATACACATTTAAGATAGTTACTCTTAAGTATTTCAAAAAGACTCCAAAAAATGGAAAAGTTTATTTCCTAAATATTTATACTGTCTGATTCATGATAGATGCTCCAAACACTTCAAAAATTGAAAGCTGTCATGATTTTGTTTCTCATCAGAGTGCTTATTACAGACTACATGTGGGTAGGAACTTTGCCATTTCACTGAACAACTTTATTCAAAGAAGATATTTAAAATAAAGGCAATTGCCAAGTTTTATGCTGCTTTTGGAAAAAAAAAAGCAGAAGACATTGGAGAATAGCATTTAACCATGTAACTTAAATGATGCCTCACTCTTGGGTTTAAGAGAGATAAGTAATTTATTTAATCATTGTAGTTCCTTTTGTACTCTGTTGGAGAGAAATTCAGATCCAGAAGGCAATTCACAATAATATTGAGTGGATTCTGCACTGAACAGTCTTTGAAGGTCCCTGCCCTGACTGCATCCTTCTAAAAGGGACAGTGAGAAACTAGCTTGCAAATGATGGTCAACAGATGAGTGGATGATTACTGGCCTTTGTTTATAAAAAGCAGTACTGTAGAAAGTAGAGTTTATGGATACCAGGGAACAAGGAGTGGTGTGTGACCTTTAGTACATGAAACTACTGTGCTTTTTTCAAACAATGCCAAATGTCAGTCCCAAATTGCCCAGAATTAGTCCTCCCACACTCCAAAATGATGAAAACTCCGTGTGTAGAGACATTAAGTCGTGCACTGTGGGTCTCAGATTACATCTTGTGATGACAAAGAAAAAACAAAGAAGCACCAAAGTTTTAAATTTTATATTCCCATAAAACATAGTAAATGCACAGTATTTAATACATTATTGTACACTATATATAATAAAAACATATTTTAAGCCAGCTTGCTGATGAACCTACAGAGTGGCATTTTCACCTTATGCATGGCAACTGAGAGCCCTTACAAGGAATTTGTATTACTGGGGAAAACCTCTCCATTGATAGTGTATGTGAAACAAGAAGTGTGATGTGATCTCCTAGATCTCCTACTTTCTCTCCAGATACCAGCCTTCTTTATCACACATTGTTGGAAATATTCAAATGCAAAAAACTAATCCTCACCCACATAACTAGCATTTTTGGGTGGAAATATCATCTTTAAATCTGTATCAGAGTTGACTAAATCAGCACAAAGGCTTAGGGTTCTTTTTCCTGACATTTTTTCCTCCTTGTCTGTGTTAATGTATAAGCACATGCACTGTATATTATACCTGTAAAATGAGATCCAGCCCTTATGGCAGTGTGAGATATGCTACCTAGGTGCAACCAAACCTCTGCATGAATGCACATGTATCCATGTGAGATGCATTTAATATATTACATCCTGATTTCATACAAAATCCTTTATCAGAGGAGAGGTAGAATAGGCTGCCAAATCAAAATTCAGTTTGAAACAAACAGGATGAGACATCTGAAGCCTCTGAAGGCTTTTTTCCTCTTTGTGAGGTTTTCATACAGCATGTCAGATCACACTAGGCACCCAGTTAGGGGTATTTTAGCATAACTGTATTAAAATTTTTAGAAAACACCAGAAGTCCAACCCTGAAGTGTTGTTTTGGTTGTTTCATTATTTGGGCTTTTTGCGGGGGACTTCTTTGGGGGGAAAAAGTCTAGCAGCAACAAGCAAATTGTGCCCTCAGTGAAAGATTTATCTGAGGCAGAAAGAACAGTGATTCTGGACATCAATCTTCAGCTTCAGAAAAACAAACAAATGGAACATGAGGATGGGCAAGGAGAAGCAGGATCATATCCCTCCATGCAAACTAAGTAGCAGAAAGTTTGTTCCAGTCTGTCATCCTTACAAACCTTAGATTCCCAAAGACTATATTGAAACAGCATTTGATAGAACCTGGGTGTACCTGAATTTTCAGGCCAAGTTGCATCCATACATTGCATGGGTCTGAGGATCAAGTGAAAATCAGTATTTGCACATAGTTGAAAAGAAACAAAAACAAGTATTTCTGCATCCCTATATTACCTCAAGAATGGAAGATTCCATAATTGGTCCTTTCATCCTTCCTCTCTTTCCTCACATGATCTGGAAATATCCTGATTTATTTAACCCTTTCCCCTCCTATCCAATTTTCAATGCAATACACTCAAATGAAGTTTCCTGTTTTGTCTTCCAGCTCAATATAAAAGAACTTCTATTGCCCACAAAAAAAATGCACATTCAGTTCATGTTCATGACAGATTTTAGCCTTAAAGTGACATTTAAATTTGTTAGCACTGAATGATTCAGTTTCTAAAATATTAATTGTTCCACTCATTCAGCATACTCCAGCTTCCAAAGCCTTGGATTTTTTGGCAGGTCTATCAGACATGATAGTCTTACCAGATCACCACAATTATATGGTAGATGAGATGACTTTTAAGCCATGAAGAAGCTTTTGGGGTACATCTTAACTGCAGGGAAGTATTTTGTTGCAATACTAATATGAGCAGAGTACTCTCTCAGATTATGCAAGGATCATTTAACCTTCGGAAGCATTTCAATTATATGCAAAAAAAAAAAGCACAGTAAATGGTTGCCTTGGTTTGCTAGTTCTAGCAAATGCACACCCGCAAACATCATATTTGTTTTTATGGGACAGATTTGAAAACCAGCATATATACTGTTTTGCAGTTAATTAAAACATTAAGAAATCAGCAGCTGCAAACACTGACATCCTCATACCAAAAAAGATTTGGAATGTGATATTATTATATTTCAGTGAGTTACAGATTTTAACATACAAAGGCACACAGATTTGCATAGGCAGGAATGTTGTTGTTGACTTTTTAGGGATTCTGCAGAGTTTAGATTCCTGCAAGGAACATTGGCCATATCAGAAATATTGATCCATGTAGTTTTCACATCCATTAGATCAGACCTGTATATGCCCTGAAAGCTGACCAAAATAATCATTACAGCAGAAAAAAAAAAAATTATTGGAACAAATTTTTTTTCTAACTTAAAAGAGACCTTGACCTGATTTTCAAGAACTGACATGTGTCCAGAAAGAAAAATTATAGAAAAATATTATACAGAACAAGACAACAACCTCACTGATTTCCTCATGATTATGAACTGTCTCATAATATAATTATATGTACACTATTAGAACAACATCCAATTTCATATTAAAATCATAAATACTTTAATTTGGTGCTGTAAAATAAACCAACTATATCCAAGTTCACAAATCTAATAAGAAATTATTAAGAAGGACAATATAATTAAAAAATAAAGCTTTATCTATATCTATAAAAAACAGGTTATGGCTGATTTCTTTCCAACTCTTTCAAATAATTTCAATTCAATAACTTTGATCATTTATCTCTTGCTTTAGATGAAGCATTGAATGATGATAGCAGGAGAGTGAGACAGTATTTGTCGTAGATCAGCATGTTCAAATGCTCATGGAAGAACCTCTTTCTGTCCATCTTAGTTCAGTGAAATGCAGGAAATAATCTTGTAATAAGAGAATTCCTAATGAGGATTTATAGCACACAATATTTAAGTCATCAAAGCACATTTTGTTGCTATAGTAGCAATAATCCTCTGCACACATTATGTAAAGAAATTTATCTAAATAATGTATTCTGCATTCATTCTAGACATTGGTGGGTAATCTTTTCAATCTTATAGCTATCGTTGTGTTCAGAAGAATTTTATTGTAGTTTTTTAAAGGAGCATCCCTCTTAGAAGAGGTGAAAGCAACTGCTTATTTTGCTATAAAAACATTTTATGATATTGTGTGCTCACTCAACTGGTTAATGAAATTCAACAAAAACCTGGACTGAGAGCATATCATAACTTAAAAGAAATAATGTGTGACTTGGTATATGAGCTATACAACATCCAGAGACTAAATTGTTGTTTCCAATGTTCACTTCAGTATTACAGGTTATAGTGGAACGTTGACAAAAAATACGGAAAGCATCAGGAGCAAATGACTGTATTTCGTCAAGTACAGTTGTCACTTTCTCAGAAGCAGAAGTGAGTTTGGAGCTCCCTCTGGAAGAACATGGTGCTTTTCATGAGGGGAGACTACTGGGAAATTGGTGAAGTTCTGAATTTAAAATGCCATAGCAGTTCCACAATAATTCCCTAAGTGAATATTTTTATTTTCCATTCAGCACTAAAGACATTTAACAAAGTCAAATGCCACATCAAGATGATTTAAAACTCTGTCTGTTCTGCTTCCCTAGCACAACATTAGTGAGGAGGAGCTCTTATAGAGAGTCATTAGTGGGACTGGAAAAGCTGGGAGCAACAAAAGGTCGTAAACCTTTAACGTCCCAGTGAACAGGATGGACAAACAGCATGACTGGCACATGACTGGCAGAAGCACATGACTGGCAATTTGCCCAGGCAGGGCATGCAGGGAGGATGCTGTTATCTGCAGGTAGGTCCACACCTCAGGTAAGTGCTTAGTGCTCTAGGTCTCTGCCATAATGGTGGGCACTCAACTTAGACCCAGAACCATTGTGACTACTGAGACAGCCCCTCAGAAGTCTGATGCTTCCACTCAGATAGAACTGGTAAGAAAGAAGATGTCCAAGGGAGTAGCTTGCAATAGATGCCCAGTTACTCCTCCTGAAGAAAAAGCAGTACCTGCACAGCGTACACAGGTTGATGACCTGCTGCAGCACATGGTCAAATTACAGGAGACAGTTAATAGGCTGTGCAGTGTTAGAGGGGCTGAAACAGAGATAGATATGTGGCTTAAGTACCATATACAATGGTTACCATTGTATACAATAGATGCCACTGAGTGTGAGGCCCCTTGGACTCTGATGACCCAAAAAGCAGGGCTCCAGTTCAACCTTCACCCACCAACATCCAGACCAAAACCAGATAAAATGCTTTAAAAGCTTTAGATGTCTATGGGCAAGACCAACAAGTAAAACCTGCACTAGCAGTGCATGGTGGTTACTGTAAAAAGAAACACTGAATGATCATCATGGGTGACTCTGTTACAGGCCACTGAGGGACACATCTGCTGGTGTGATAGATGGTCACAAGAAATACACTGCCTACTGGGGATTCTTGATGTTTTGAGTTGGCAGGAAACCTTCATGGATGGAGAGGCTCTTAGTAAATCTCAAATGCAAGAAAGAAATGTAGGGGATATGGAAAAAGGGACAGGCCACTTGGGACAACTAAAGGAACATTGTCAGGGTATGCAGGGATGCAATGAGAAATTCCAAGTCTCACTTGGAATTGAGTCTGGCAAAGGACATCAAGGACAACAAGAAGGGCTTCTCCAAATAGTTCAGCAGCAAAAGGAAGGATAGGAAAAATGTGGGGCCATTGATGAATCAGATGGGTGTCCTGTTAAAGGAAGACACCGAGAAGGTAGAATCAATGAATGCCTTCTTTGTCTCAGTCTTTACTGCTGAAGTTGGCCCTCAGGAGTCCCAAACCCTGGATGTAAGAGGCGGCCAGAGAAAGGAAGGCTTCCAGTTTGTCAGAGACTTGGGTTAGCAATTGGCTAGGCAGTTTAAACACCCATAATCCATTTGCCCTGATGGGATGCACCCATGGGTGCTGAGGCAACTGGCAAATGTGTGCAATCTCCATCATCTTTGAAAAATCATGGAGAATGGGAGAGGTGTCTGATGATTGAAAGAAGGCCAGTGGTACTCTCATCTTCAAAAAGGGCAAGAAGGGGGACCTGGGAAACTACCAGCCAGTCAGCCTCCCCTCCATCCCTGGAAATATCATTCTGGAGGTCATCAACAAGCATGTAGAAGAAAAGCAGGATATCAGGAGTAGTCACCATGGGTTCACCAGGAGGAAGTCATGCATGACCAATCTGATAACTTTCTGTGAAGACATGGGAGGATGGGTTGATGAATGGAGAATGGCAGATGTTGTATACCACAACTTCAGCAAGGTTTCTGACACTCTCCTATAACATCTTTGTAGGAAAGCTCAAGAGATGTGGGTTAGATGAATGGACAGTGAGGTGGATCAAGCAGTGGCAGAGTTCAGAAAGTTGTGATCAGTGGAGTAGAATCCAGTTGGAGGCCAGTAGTCAGTGGCATTCCCTGGGGGTCAATACTGGATCCAGCCTTATTCAACTTTTTTATCAATGAGTTGGATAAAAGGATAGAGTGTACCCTAAGGAATTTGCTGATGATAGGATACTGGTGGGCATGATTGATACATCTGAAGGCTGTGCTGCCATTCAGTGGGATCTTGATAGGCTGGAATGTTGGGTGAAGAGAAACCTGATGAGGTTTCTCTAACAAGGGCAAGTTCAGGGTCCTGCACCTGTGGGGAAATAACCCTAATTACCAGTATAGGTTGGAGGATGACCTGTTAGAGAGCAACTCAGCTCTGTTGAGAAGCTGACCATGAGCCAGCAGTGCCCTTGTGGCCAGGAGGGCCAATGGTATCCTGGGGAAGAAGACAGGAAGACTGTGCGCCACCTTGTTCCACATTCTGTCCGTGCCCATGGGGACAGGCAAATAATAATTGCAACTGGTCAATGCGGAAGAAAAAGCAGGTGGCAGGTCTTATGTGGAAAATCCAAGGGTCCTTTTTCCTTCTGTCACAGTAAAAGGAACGCCCCCAAATGCAGGCCAGCACTAAGACCTCAAATGAGAGGCGAGCCCAACTTATATACACGAACCATGGAACATTCTAGAAACAGTCTAACCAATCAGAACTAGCAAGGAAACCCATATAAACATAATAACTTCTGTGATCCCTTCCAAACGGTCTTTAACTCTCCATAACTAGAAACAGTATCCCTAAAACTAGGGTGTTGCTTTCCATGGCCTTAGGTTCATTCTGGCCATAGCTAGCTCACCAGCTAGTCCAGGACACTGGACCTCCACAATTGTGCCCAGCCGGTCAAGGGAGGTGATCTTTCCCCTCTACTCAGCCCTACTGAGACTACATCCCAGATCTTGTGTTGAGTTCTGGGTTTCTCTGAACAAGAAAGAGGAGCTACTGGAGACAGTTCAGTAAATTGCCACAAAGATGATGAGGGTTTTGGAGCACTTCTTTTATGAGGAGAGACTGTGGGAGGTGACCCTGTTTAGTCTAGAGAAGAGAAGACTGAGAGAGGATCTCATTAATGCATATAAATATCTCAAAGGTGGTGCCAAGAAGATGGTGCTAGATTCTTTTCAGTAATGGCCAGAAACAGGACAAGGAGTAATGGCCGTAAACTTAAACTCAAGAAGTTTCACCTCAAGATGAGGAAGAACTTCTTTACATTGAGGCTGGCAGAGCACTGGCGCAGGTTGCCCAGGGAGGTTGTGGAATCTCCCTCTCGGAGACATTTGAAACCTACCTGGATGCATTGTAACCTGCTCTAGGTAACCCTGCCTTGGCAGGGGGGCTGGACTACAAAATTTCCAGATGTGCCTTCTAATCCTAACGATTCTGTGATTCTAAAAAAAAGTACATCTTGTGGAGCTATTCCTAGGGATGAGTATATGATCAAATATACCTATATATACCTATATATGGGTATATATATATATCAGTGTGGAGACCACTGTCATAGATTGCACACATTTGCGAATGCAAAATAGCAAACCAATGTTTTAAAGCGACCCAATATGATTCAGTGGTAAATAGAAGACGTCCTTGTTTTTTCACACTGGTTCCACTGTTCTGACAGGACTATTCTTTGTACAAGCACAGTCCTAGATAGTCCTTGGGGCTATTTAAAAACAACAGAAAAACTAAATGGATTCTTTTATTCTGAAAGATGGGCTTATTGTTATGAAGTGACTTTTCTACAGGAGTCCAACATAAAATCTATGTGTCATAGAAATTGCAGGGATGCAAAGCTGAGAGGATTTTAAAGGATCTCAGAAGAAATGTGGGAAGTTTAACAACGATCTGGTAGTCAAAGAACCTGGAAGTCAAATTCCGCGAGTCAACGTAAACTAGTAACTATACAGAATTCATTCTCAAGAAAGTAAACAGTGGCAAGATTATCATATTTTTCTGCTTAGACAATTTAGTTATATAATTCCATACTTCAGTAACATCTATGCTTTCTTGAACACAATTTTACCATTGATAAACAGGCAACTGCTTTGGGAAATCTGACTCTGAACTTTTATGTTATTTGAGGACCAGGCCTTAAATCCTTTGAAAGCAGGAAAATATACTAGAACTGGATGACTTTTTACAAGGAAGAAAACTTGATGAGGGAGTTTTGGAGGAAGTGAGGTTTTGTAAGAAATGAGATCAAACACTGCAAATATTCTTGGATAACAAATTCAAATATTTCAATATCCTTGATTTCATTATATCTTCAGTATTGCTTTGCTGTCTACTCTAGGTCATTTCAAGCCCCTCCCCTTCTTAGCCTATCATTTCAGAATAATGGCTTTTATTTCAAAGTTGTCTGGCAATTAAAAATAATGGATTTTTTTCGAAAGTGAGTAATTGATGCATTAAATAACAAGTTGAAATTGTTTTTATTGGACCCAAGTACATCTAAATTCACATTATTAAAATTCTGCATGATAGCTTAAACCTTATCTCAAATTCCTACAAATTCTCAACATGGCCAAAATCACTCACCTCTAATATATTAAAAAAGTCCCACATTTAATAATTAATCAGAGAAGTTAAATGGGCAATAAATAAAATTCAGTAGGCTGCTGGTTTTGCTGGAATCATGCTCATCCACAAAACTGTTTGAGTGGTCTTATGGGGTTGAAAAGAATCCTCAATGAATAGCTGATTCTTTTTATGATTAATAATTGCCAAATTGAACATATTTTATATGAGTTTTGAACAAATTCCTGAACAAAAATTAACCTCTGGAGAAGTTCACATATTAAATATACAACAAGTTTCAAAAAATGGAAAGAGTGAAATTCCTAGTGTCAAACGAAATACCTTCTGCCTTTTCTTATCCTTGACCATTAAAAAACCTTGGATTTTCAAAGTTTCATAGCACAGATGAATACTAGTGTCAGGATAAATGAGTCCTATCAACATAATAGAATTTATGGGAGTCGTAGATGCATCCTTGAAGAAAAATTTTCTGCAAGTGTAGTGGCTTTGAGGAAAGCAATTGCACACTGAGGCATCTTCAGCTACTTTCTCTTACCTGAAGGGCCCCTGGAAATTCTTCCTTTCAACAATCCATCATAATCTATGCATATAAGAAACTCTTAAACAGATTTTAGCAATTTTTCTTATTTCATAGCCCAGCACATTTTTGGGGGTGTGTGTGGAGGTGTGTTGTGCTGCATAAAGCATCTCAGCAGTTGTTATTAGCAGAATTGTTAAAATATTAATTGTAGTGCAGTTCTAGAGTACTTAACTTGGCCTAAACATTATTAACCACACTCCTCAGTACAAGTTTGACCTACAAAGAGGCCTGGGGGGAAAGAAAATTTTAAATACCCAACATTATAAATATTTTAAATATACAAGGTATTAATGTTTTAACAGATGCTCTAATGCTGTTTTCACATGGACAAAAGCTATTCTACATCACATACATACATCATGAGACCTTAATTGTCTCAGGTACGGCCCAGATGGAAGAAGGACATATTCCCTTGCAGTTCTTGCTTTTAGGTAAGCTCAGAATGGGGACAGAAGCCCAGTATCAGGGAAGAGAGGAATGCAGTCTTCTGTCGGGGTCCAGGGCATCCCTTCAGTTGCCCTGGAAGGTCACAGACCTCTGCAGACCCGAGCAAGAGAGTTTGAATCCTGGGGGGTCTGTCCAGGGGGGTTTGAGACCCTGGCACAGAGGCCAGGAAGACACAGTCTTTGATTTCAGTCCATGGAAAAAGCTTCCAACACTGAGGGAAGAATTACAAGTCACAAGGGTGTGAAAACAGTAGTTTACTACAGCACAGGGTGGAAAATTTGGTAGTTTTGGGATTCTTAGAATGGAGGTGAATGGGGAACAAGATGGAGATTTTAGGGCGGTACCCTGGGTTCTTCTTGTTATCCCTTGGCATCCATTTTGTGCAGTGATGGTGGCACAAAGTAGTTCACGGAGATTGGGTCAGAGTAGAGATGACCCCTTTAGTATAAGTGATAGGCGTTGGCATGAAATTGTAAATAATAAGTACGTAACTGTCTGTATAAGAGATAGCGACCTCCCATCACAGGGGGAGTCGCACTGTGTCCGAGCTGCTGTGAACATCTCAGCCGGGCACAGAGAAATTGTAAGATAAGAAATAATAAACACGCGAGATACCCAGAAACAACAAGACTTGAAGACTCCATTTCATTCTCACGCCGACTCAAAGCCTTCAGAGGGCAAAACAAAGACTCACTCTCGAACCACCACCCAAACCACCACCTGATTCTCGGGTGAAAAGAAAACCTAAACCCATCAGCAAGGTGCCTACTGACGACGATTGACAAAGAGACATGGCCTCCATAGGTTGCATGCATGAAGCCGTTTATTGATACACTAGCTGAGCTTATATACCTTTTCATTATATAACAAGTAATATTGCCAAGTACATTGCTTAAGTCATGCCTCGTACTAACTAACACAGGTATGTGCTGTCTTATCTAAGTTCTGCTTGCTGAGCACATATTGTACCAAGCACATCACTGTCTCTTACATTCCTTTCTCAAACTTCTGCTTTCGGTTGCCAAGGCTTGCGGCCTACTAATGTTAACATGACCATGAGCTTTCTGTCATGAGCTGAGTAGTGCTCCCAGCTCGGCTCTCTAGCTGTATTCCCACATCTCCCCCTTTCTGTTCCACCAGCAGGATTTTCTTCATAGACTTATCAATCAGTCTCTGCACACATTGCAAAACACAAGGCAAGCACAACATTATAAGCAACAGTACGGTTAAAATATAAATTCCTGTTTTAACTAAATGCTTAAGCCAGCCAGTAAAGCCCCTAACCTCCAAGCATATGTCCAAGCCAATCATTATCATCCACCACCTTCAATTTGGCCACACTGTCTCAAAGGGCCTGTATGTTAGCATGAATAGACAAAGAATTGTCAGAAAGGTTCATGCAGCACAAGCCTTCAAAATCCTCGCAGCCATGTCCATGAGCTAAAAGCAAAAAATCCATCGTGGCTCTGTTTTGAAGCTTGGCATGGCTTAAACTATCAATATCTGTTAGTAAGCCTGTTAAAGCAGAGCTAGTAGCATTAGTTTGTTTTGTAAGCCAACAGCCAAGGTTTTCAAAGTTTTCAATGCATGCGCTCTGCCTATAGATGGAATAATTGAGGCAAATACTTGGGCTCTGAGGTTCCAGGATTCAACATTGTCATCACAATCCGGGCTATACGTGTGTGTGCTACGTCTCGCTCACGCCAGCTTGTGCAGAGATGGCAAGCTGTCTTCTGGTTGTTTCTGGGTCTTCCAGCTTGCTGTAAGAAGGGCCAAACCAGTTGTCTCAGGAATGAGTTGATCTTGCAGCTCACAAATTGGCAAGAGTTCAATGAGTCCTCCCGGATCAGGCAGAGGCTGGTTCGGGTGGTTGCGGGCTCTCAGTGGTTCTGGATTCTGTCTGAGAGAGCGGAGGTGAGGGTGAAGCAGGTGAAGTGTCAGGGTGAGTAGGATCCTCAGGAGAGGTGTTCAAGGGTTCTCTGAATGGTCTCACATTCTTGGCTGGAATCCACCTCGGGCCAGTTTCTGTTGAGACACAAGCAAATCCTCTTCCCCATGTGACAAGGGGATAATTGAAGTACATACCCATAATTTTACCTGTTTCTGGGTCCTTAACAAGGACTGGGGCTTTCTGTTTAACCTCTGACTTGGAGTTGTGGCCAAAGTGCCTCACAATTGGAGGGTTAGGATCTGTAAGTGAGCAATTTAGAAAGTTAAAGACATACAGTGCCTTCTGCAATTGCTCTGCTGGAGTAGAATTCCCCATTCCCCCTTTCTGTTGCAAGAAAAGAGGCTTCAGTGATGCATGAGCTCTCTCGATTATGGCTTGCCCTGTGGGGGAATGAGGAATCCCCATTTTGTGAGTTACCCCTCAGAGGGCAAGGAAATTTCTGACCCTCTGGGAAATGTATGCTGGGCCCATTATCAGTTTTAATTTGTGAGGGGATTCCCAGGACTGCAAAACCACTTGCAAAGTGATGACAAACATCCTTTGCTGATTCTCCTGTGTGACAGGATGCAAACAAGGCACCTGAAAAAGTATCAATGGAAGAATGAATGTACTAAAGTCTGCCAAACTCAGGGAAATGAGTAACATCTGATTGCCAAATGAGAAGGCTCTCAAGCCCTCTAGGGTTAACACCCCCCGCAAGGGAGGGGAAGGAGTGTCTTTGGCAGTCTGGGGACACAGCCACAATACTAGCAGCTTGGCGTGTGCTCAAGTCAAAGGCGCGGGTGAGCACAGCAGCATTCTGGTGAAAAAATGAGTGACTGAGTTTGGCCTGGGAAAGGTGGTCTGGGAGTTGAACAGGTAAGGCAAGTAAATCAACTTGGCGGTTTCCCTCTGCAATAAAACCAGGTAAAGTGGTGTGAGACCTAACATGCATCACAAAGTAGAGATGCTCTCTAGTATCTAAAAGAAAAACAAGTTGTTGTAACCACTGAAACAGGTCTTTGTTAGGCACATCCTTAAGTACAGCAGCCTCAGCTCTCTCCACAAGTCCTGCAACATAAGCAGAATCTGTTATTAAGTTAGAAGTGGTTACAAATCGCTGGAAAGCTCGGACAGCAGCTGCTAATTCAACAATTTGAGGTGAACCTGATACAGTAGTGACATCTGAATCCCATTGATTGAGATCGGTGTCCCACCAAAGCAGTATTGACTTGTGGGTGGGACCAGATCCATCTGTAAAAACAGTTAGAGCCTGCAATGGGACTTCACTTCTTTTGGGTCTTGTCAGAAGATTAAAGCTGGTTGCCACAAGCTTGTGTTTCGGGGGATGCGTAGAAAGCTGTCCCAAGAAGTCAGTAAGGGCCATTTGAAAAACTTCAGATTGCTGCAACAGCCACTGTAAATAAAAGGTAGTAACAGGCAAACAGATTAAACAAAAATCCACACCTGCAAGTGTGGTAAGTCTCTGTCTAGCTTTTACAATGAGCATAGCAAACATTTCATGTTGTGTGCTTACAGTTTAAATATTTGATGTGGCAAAAAAATCCACTCAATGATCAGCAAGGGGTCAGGCACTTTAGGATCCCACTGGGATATCAAAGCATGAGGCTGCCTAGCCAGATTCAGGATGATTAAAGAAAAGGGCAACTCAGGGGCCCATCGGGCTGCCTGCTGATTTGAGATAGCATCAGCTACCAATTGCAATGCCTGGCAGGCTTCTGGTGTGAGTTGGTGAGGTGATAACAGATCTGGTTCCCCTTTTAGCAGATCAAACAAAGGGCTCAAGCCAGCGTTTGAAATTCCCAACAAAGAACAAACCCAATTAATTGAACCCAAAAGTTTTTGAGCATCATGCAAAGTACGGATATCTGTGTGGATCTGCAAAGGCTGAGAAGAAATACTGTGGATCCTAATGCGCCAGCCAAGGTATTTCCAAGAAGGTTGAGACTGGATTTTTTCAGGAGAAACACAAAGCCCTGCCTGGGTTACAGCCTCAGTGACAAGGGCTAGGGCTTCCTTCATGATCTCCTGTTTTTCTGCTGCAACAAAGATGTCATCCATGTAGTGATATAACAAGGCAGCAGGCATTTTTTTGGCAAATGGGGCTGAGGACCCTTGCAACAAACCACTGGCAAATAGATGATGAGCATTTCATTCCCTGGGGCAAAACCACCCAGTGATATCTTTGCAAGGGTGCTTGCATGTTGATGCTAGCGACAGAAAAGGCAAATTTAGGTGCATCCTCAGGATGTAATGGAATGTCAAAAAAGCAGTCTTTTAAGTCAATGACTGTCAAATCCCAATCTTGAGGGATCATAGTAGGGGAGGGGAGACCGGGCTGCAGGGTTCCCATGTCTTCAATGGCATCCTTAATTTTTTGGAGATCCTGGAGCAAGCGCCATTTGCCAGGTTTTTTTTTTAACAACAAACACAGGTGTGTTCCAGGGACTGGTAGAGGGGACTATACGTCCCTTTTGAAATTCTTCTTGAACAAGCTCAGTAAGTGCACGTAATTTAGGCAGTGGAGGGGGCCATTGATCCACCCAGCAAGGTGTTTCAGTTTTCCAGGTTAATTTCAGGGTGCCACGTACCACAATGGCCCCTATTAAAAATCAGATTGAATTTTGAGTCCCCATTGAGAAAGCACATCTCGTCTCCACAATACCATGTGCGCAGGCAAAACAAATGGCTTCACAGAGGCTTCACAGTGACCTTCAGGTCCTATCACTTGAATTAGATAGAGATTTTGGTAACTGCAACTGCTCCCCCCAATCCCAGTGAGGGTTTGGGTCACCTCTGTGAGGGGCCGAGTGGGGGGCCACTTGACTTGAGAGACAATGCTCACATCTGCTCCTGTATCTAAGATACCAGTGAGTGTCATCTGTTGTCCTTGTAGTGACAGGGTACACTTGCAAGTGGGACATTTCTCAGAAATTTCTTGCACCCATAATACCTGTGGGGTTCCTGCAGAACCAAATCCTCCCACCCTTGTATCATGCTCTGCAGAAAGAGGTGACAAATTGTGTGAAAAGGGAATCAATTGTGCAATGTGTGTACCTTGAGGAACAGTACAAGGTGGAAAGGGAGTCCAAGCCATAATTTTTATTTCTCCAACAGAGTCTGAGTCTATAACTCCGGCTAAAACAAAAAGCCCTGAAAGAGTAGTTGAAGACCTTCCTATCAGTAGAGCACTTATTTGGGGCCCTAGTGGGCCAAAAATTCCTGTAGGGAGTAAATGAAAAGAAGAGTCAAGTAACGTTACTGTGATTGAGGTTGCCAGGTCTAGTCTGGTGCTCCCTGCAATTGCTGGGCTAAGACTTGAGGCTGTCCTCCGCTGGGCATTCTTGGCAGCTGCACTTGTGGGCTGGTATCTGCGGTGGCTGCACCTGCATCGGTAGCTGAGGAATTTGTGTCGGAGCGTGGTGCCGACCTGCGCTCTGGCTCCAGTTTCTCTGGATCGAACAACCTTCAGAATCATACTTAGAACGACACTGATTAGCAAAGTGACGACCTTTACAGCATCATGGACATATATCAGGGGTTTTTTGCTTAGCTTTCTTCTGAGCAAAGCAGTCTTTTTTAAGGTGGCCTGGCTTGCCACAGCCATAGCAAACTGCTGCACTTCTGAAAGCCCCTTTGGTTGCCCCAAAAGCTGCAGCCATGGCCTCATATTGATGTTCTATTGTCCCAATACGATTGCATGCTTCAACCATTTCAACAAGACTTGGTTCTTGGTTAGGCAGAGACTTAAGGAATTTTTTTACAGTCTGTGTTTGCATTTTCAACAGCAAGTTTTAAAAGCAAAATTTCATGGGCATCTGCATTATCAATTTGGCACTCTAATGCTTGTTTAAGGCAATCAATGAATTGCATGTAGGGCTCTTGGGGCCCCTGCACAATGGTTGTGTATGCTTTCTGAGGTGTTTTGGCATCTGGGACCTTAAGAAAGGCTTGGTGAGCTGCATCTCAAGCTCCATCAAGGGCTTCTTTTGGGCAATCGTGCGCCTGAACAGCAGGATCTGTATACGGTCCCATTCCCATAAGCTGCCTGATTGTGAGAGTGGCTAGGGCCTTATTAGTGTGGCCCATGTAAGTTAAAAGCAGGTTTTGCAAACCTTTTTCCCACTCTTTCTCCCATAAGCTGTATTGCATGGGAGATAACAGCAGCTGGGCAAGAGTTTTTAAATCATATGGAGTCATTGTGTGGGGGGCAAACACAGAGTCCAGCAAGCTTACAAAATGCGGCTAGCCAATGCCATGCTCTGTAGCCACTCACTGAAGCTCTTTAATTTCTGAGAAGGATAGCTGTTCCCAATGGGCAGTTTGCTGTTGTGTTCCCCTATATATTACCGGAGCTATGATTTTTTTTGCAATTTCAAAGTCTCCCTCTTTCAGTGCTTGTTGTTTTAACCGCACCCAGTTGTCATGAGGGTCAGGGGGATATAAATCAGGTTCTTTGTCAGGATCAATAGGTCCAGGATCAAAGGGATCCTCCTCCGGACCATCTTGATCACTTTCCTTGCTGTCATAGTCGGCAGTGAAAACCTTCAGGGACCATGGAGGGCCCCCCTCCTTCTCCCCACAATAGCTGGTACCGGGGCTGTGGGTAGTGTTTGCTGCGTCATGGAAGACAGAGATACAGTCTCTTCAGTTAAGGATTTATTAGATTCCACCACCGCAAAGGAGGGAGAAGCGGCAGTTTGTTAAGCTGTAACAGTAGTCTCTTCTGTTTTTAAAGAGCATTGAGAATCTGCCGCAGAAGAACAGGCATTCTCTGTATCTTGGGGGTTTTCTTGAGCCTTTAAGGTCTCAAAAGTCACTCTCCACAAGGGTAGCATTTCTGCAGCCGCTTTATTTCCCTTGGTAGCAAGATCCCATAGCTTAACGCCTGCTTTGTCCCACAGATCTGAAGTAAAGATCGTGGACTAGGTGACTCCTGGAATCTCCACTGCTACCCAATGTAATAAAGCCTTTAAATCGTGCGAAGGCAAAGTTTTACCATGCTGTCACAACAGCCTGTACATAAGCTCAAAAACGCTCTTTTCCTGGGCAGACATTTCCTGACCCATCGTTCCCTGCAGCAGCTAACCTCCAAAATCCCAGAGTGTTAGCTCACCTCCTAGTTCCCGGAGGAGTTCCTTTTGCCGGCTGGCGTTCCTGCTTCTTTCAGCAGCACTTTGTTCTGCAGGGCTCATCGTCCGTTGCTCAGTTAGGCAATTGTCGCCTCCTCACACAGGGCACCATTTGACGACGATTGACAAAGAGACATGGCCTCCATAGGTTGCATGCATGAAGCCGTTTATTGATACACTAGCTGAGCTTATATACCTTTTCATTATATAACAAGTAATATTGCCAAGTACATTGCTTAAGTCATGCCTCGTACTAACTAACACAGGTATGTGCTGTCTTATCTAAGTTCTGCTTGCTGAGCACATATTGTACCAAGCACATCGCTGTCTCTTACATTCCTTTCTCAAACTTCTGCTTTCAGCTGCCAAGGCTTGCAGCAATGCTAACATGTCCATTTCTGTCATGAGCTGAGTAGTGCTCCCAGCTCGGCTCTCTAGCTGTATTCCCACAGCCTACACCTAAGGAAGCAGAGCCAGGCTGAGCCCCTCCAAAAGGCACTGCAATATGTCCAGTTTTGAAGAGGCTTCTGGTTGTCTGATGTAGCAGGAGGTGGCAATGGTGGTGGGAAAAGGCCTACAGAATGCAGCTGGATCTGTGGGGCTTGAAATCCCATTATACTAATTATACTCTATTATACTAATAGAGCACTAAAAATATTTTTCATCTGTGTAAAATGCAAATAAAAGTTATTGAAAACAACGATGCTTAGGTTTTCCATTTACTTTCCTGGAAAACAAGCATGCTTCCAAAGTAGACAAACATCATAATCAGAGAACGTAAGTGGTTATAGGACTGAAGGCTGACCTTAAATGGCCTGTTTGACTTTCATTTTTTGGGTTAAGTGATACAATAGTGATATTATTCTGTGTAATTAGGAATCTGTTGCAAGACATTAGGGGTGAGATTTTTAAGAAATTTTCAATGGGATAAAAATAATCTCAAAATGCATACTTATAAATACTTATTGACCTCTGCTGCTAATTCATAAAATATCTCTAAGTGCGCATTAATACAAATAGAGAAAAAATGCATTTGGGAAGGTGATAAAGGAGGATATGGTAGTGGGGGTGAGAAGATGGTGGTGTTTCTTTTTTTTGTATCGTATAAGAACATGTAAGAAAAGCTTTTCTAAAATCTATGAAAGTGTAGGGAGGGTCAGGAGGTCAAGGACCACTGTGATAATCCTGAGTCACTTATCAACTCAGATTTCCCAAAGAGCCTAGTTTTGGGCTATCATTAAGATGTGGTGTCCTTAGATTGAGATTTAGTTCTCTGAAGTCACAAAGATTTTGTACTTTTTTGCCTATCAATATCTGTATCATACTACTGGGATCATATCTAAGCAATGTAAAAGTTAAAGGTATGGAGCAAAGTCATAGTCTTTAAAAAAGGCTACAAAATAATACCTGTACCACAGTCTGGAATGTGGCTCCTCAGAAATGGACTGGCTAATCAATATGGAATTCCAAGGCCAGGTTGTGTAGGAAAGCTGGAAAACTGGTGGAATAACAGACACATTAGAAAGAAAAAATCATTAAATTACATTACTGTTTTTATTTCCTTATTGAAAAACAAGTTTTATTAAATATGGCTCTTTGTTTTCCATCCTCGAAATTAATTATTATGTGAAAAGAAGATATTTCTGTTTTTTCTGTCAAGACTACAAAGTTAGATACAGAGCTACATATTCTTCTCATGGATCCTCCTAAATGATATTAAGTAACACTATAAATCCCACCTATGTAAATGTTATATGACTTCTATGCATCCCTTACTAAAATAATGTATTTTCTCAAAGTGACCTTTACATCTTGCATGAAATACTCAGATTTCAACTATAAGATAAATTAAGCTACAGAAACAACCTGTTCTCTGGAAAAAGATAAATCATGGTCTTAAATACTGATCTTTAATCCTTAGGTAAAATACTGCAGTACAGAAAAAAAACCACAGGCACAACGTATTTCTTCTCAGTCAGGACAAAAGCCCACACAAGTCTGCAGGAATAACATGAATCCTGGGGCAATGTAGAAGAGTGGCCTTTAATTTAAACATTAAATCTAAGAAATATGTTTTATTACACACTTTTGGGCATTTCATTAATAAGGTGCTAATAAACTGCATCAGATTGACTCCACTCCAAGCTTTGCCTTGAAAAACAGAGAAAAATGCTATGCTTCCATTCCTCAAGGAGCCCTTCCATTTTGTTACTGACTGTGGTCCCAGCCTCCAACATCAAAGTTGAACAAGGAAAAATAATGTGATTCTGTCAGATTACAAGAAATTGAATAAGTAAAATGGGCTAGAAAAGAAGTAATAAACAGATTGCCTTTCCAACAGTCACCTTGACCCATGACTTCTGCCTAATTGAGCCATTAAGCATAATCATGCCCCTTCCTGTGAAAAGAAAACAAATACATTTCTTAAAATTACTTTTAAGTGCATCTTTCTTCAAGAGCAATATACATTAAGTTTTCTTCTACACATGCACAAGAGCAACACTTCACCACAAATGTTGCATCAAATATTACCAAGCCTTGCTTGTCTATTGTGAAAAGATGTAATGGAGCTCATGCTGCACCGATAGCGATACAAAATACTCAGTTATGCCTAGGCTCATAAAGCAGAGGTAGGGGACACAAAAAAAATTACACTACTAAACTGACCACAGGTATTGCATTATGTCCCCAGTACTTAAACACGCATTCCTATTATTGACAAAAAAATTATTACATCTATGTATTAAGCAATGGTTCACACACCAGAATTTTGTAAAAAATAAACATTTTTCAGAAGAAGTTTCTCTAATGCAGGTATCTCCTCTTCTGAATATTTGTTTTACTGTATTATTTTAATCTTGTCATCATTTAGTCACTAGAAGCTTCATGCCTTTGAATGTATCTAAAGAAAATTATGTGAGAAAAGATAGGAGAAACCAATGCACACTTCCACAAGGACAAGGAGATGTAATTTCAAAATTACAGTGAAATCAAAGATAATATTGTAACAACAGCTAAACCAATGCAGCAATCTAAGCCAATTTAAGTGTTCTGTTATTCAAAACTGCAGCCATTATAAAAGAGAAATCAAAGACTGTTGTTCACATGGTTAAGCTATGGTTCTGCCACATCAGAAAACATGATAATAATGATAATATGACAGGGAGGATAAGAATTGAATTTAAAGTATCTAGCACTAGGGCTGTAGACACAAAGGTCCTGATCCCAAACTGCTCGACCTATTTCTCAACAGCATCTTGCAGACTCCATTTTATGCATGATGTGCTTGATGCAGCAAAACACCCACTTCATTTCAAACATGCCATCTTCCCTGCAGTCAACAGACTGCTCACTTCACAGTGCTTTTCTAAATCAATCCTGGAGGATTGGGCCTTTGGCTGAATGCTCTAAATATTCCCTGAATAGTTTCTTGCCAGTCAAGCAAATCTCTGTTCACTTTTGTGTAAAAATTTCACTTATAAAATGGGCTAGTATCAAGGATGTAATTTTCACTGCATTGTCTGATTACACAGCTTTTGTCCTTTGTATTACTGGTCACCTATACATGCTGTGTAATTGCGATAAAATACTTTTTCAGTTACAAATCAGAAAGTAGAATTGTAGCTACTTTTGATATTGCTTTAAGTGAAAGAAATATCAGATCTTGAAAATGGAGCAGATTAAAATTTTTAAGATTAAAATTTTTGAATTTTTACAGTATTTTTCCAATTCTGCTTTCTCTTTAAAGGAAGCAGAAAACTACTGTGATTTCCTCAATACCTTGAATAATTGCATAAAAATGATCTTGAAATAGGGTATCCTATGTTGAATGCACTGTGAATAGAGAAGAGACCTGTCAGAAATGGAGAGCATTGAAAGCACAATCGTAACGTCTGAATTTCAGTTCTATTGAAGTTCTGCCGTGATTCTTAATTACTTATTTCCTCCACGGAGTTCTTAGTCCTACCCAACCCCACCCCTTTCTTTACAGTCCAGAAAGGGTTTAAATGTACTAAAAGGAGAAGAAGACAGTGGTACCTCCTTCGTAGAAATCTTCAGCCATTCTGTAAAGAACAGCTTCTTGATCTTACTGTTTCACCAAATTCTTCAAAATTCACGTAGAGTTTGGAGGCTGAATTAATATCTATAACCATTTTATTTAAGAAACACACTTTGACCATTCCTAAGGTGACCTTCTGGTCGGTGGTATCATGGGCATCAAATAACATTATGACTCTGCGTAGCAGATTACTCTGGAACAAAGACAGTGATACTGTGTTTCTCTTAAGCATGTGTTCTGAAAAGATGGACAATACATCCACAAAAAAGTATCTGTGTAAGACACATGGCAGCTAACAGGGGAACAGCTAACTAAAAGTGAACATTATGAGATGCATAATAATGAAGCTTATAATTTTATCAATTTTGTCTTTAATCTTTGATGTGCTTAAAGGTTTTATTTTCATCCTGACTCCATGGTATATATAGCATCCAGTCAACATCAAAACAAACTGCTTGTCATTAAATATTAAATTCCTTAAGGGGTAAATCTGTAAGTCTTTAATTTCTTTTTATTTTTCCAGCTGAAGCTGGCACCACTCAAGGCTAGAGAAGCATTTGGAATCCATAAATTGAGATGAAACTAATGAGAGTTAAACTTGAGAAAGGACTGTTTAAATAATTCCCTGAGGAAAAAATTGCATGAATATGCTTACATGAGACAACGTAGTGCCATTCATAATGAAGTGGATTTTGCACCAGAGGAAAATCATAGAAACATATCATGGTTTGGATTAGAAGGGATCTTAAAAGATCATCTAGGCCAGCCCCACCTGTCATGAGAGGGATCACCTTTCATTAGATCAAAAAACTTTTACTTGAACAGTATTGCAGACATCACTTTGTCTGCAGTCTGCCTCACCATGCACCTGTCAATCCACCTGGGAAAATACACTAAACATTTTCAGAACTTTTTGAAGGCTGAAACATTTTATATAGCATTAAAAAATAGCCCTATTCACTGCACAGACATTGTTTTAAAGTTATACTCTCCAATGCATTCTTTGCTTTTGAAAATGACTTTACATGGCTTAAACACAAGTTGCCATAGGCAAGAGACTTCTGTTGTCCTACTAGGTAAACTCAGGTTTGTAGCATTTCCAGGGTGGCATTCTGCAATGAACTTCCTGAAATGTCTTCTCTATTAACATACCTTAGCAGCTCACTATCTGGGTACTTTTGCTTTGGCTACAATACCTTTACTTATATTTCACTAGGATCTCCCTAATACTTCTGAAAGAAGCTCAGACACCAATAATGTTGCATGTGACAATTTTTTCTTTTTTCTTCCTACAGGATTGGATTACAAGTCTCTTCCCTTATAATACAGGAACACCTTTACCTTAGTTTATTTTAAATACCATGTCAATGGGGACTAGCAACATTTTCTCAACTAATATATGATAGCTGAGCTGGACACCTTGTAAACAAGGGAGACAGTAACCTTTTGTGTAAGAAATTTTGAAGCAATCTGTCAGAAATGAGCAGGAGAAAGGTGGCAATTACAGCAGTATTTAACATAATGAGATGTGGGATATGGGGTTATAACTATTAAAGTTGTTAAGGCTTATGATCACCAGAAGGCCCTGTTGGGAAGGCACAGCTGCAGGCTGGATGGTTGAAAGTTGGTTGAGGGGTGAGAGATAGTTTTGACTCAGACAGCAGACTGCAGATGAGCCAGTCAGTGGATGCTCTTCTGTTAAGTTTTGGTTTTGTTTGCTTGAGATCAAAGGTACAAAAGAGGGGTGATTTCTACAATAAAATGATCTTCATATGCATAAGGGGGTCTGTGTCTCTTTGTTCCTCATTGCTACAATGGGATTGAAAATTCTCCATAATATTGTGACTGGTCATCAATTGCTGTATGAGACCCAAGGATCCTATTTTGTATCAGCAACAGAGAAGCTGTGTCATTTGGAGACACCTCTGTAACTTTCAGAGTTTCCAATAAATGTACTGTATCTAGAAAGAGAGAATATACCTCCCAGGGTACAATCATCTACTGCAGACAGTGAAAAGCAAATTATGACTGTTTCATGGTATTTTTTCAGAAAACACAACTTTTCACAAAATATGAGGCTGAGAAATATTCATCTACAATCTCACATAAAGGTATACTCAGGCCCAGGTTTGCAAGCAGCTGCTAACTGAAACAGAAGTGTAATTTTAAAAGGAATCAGACCAAGTTCATGGAATTATTTGAGTCAGAACACAATTAAATGTTGTCAATTATATGTTTAAATTTCAGTTTTAACACTGAAGTTTACACATCTCCACTGATTTTCACTCTTGTTATCAGTCAGTCACTCTTAAAGAGAAGACCCATAGTGCCTTCTAAACAGCTGTTAATGCAATATGCATTATATTGTTAAAATGCAGTTACAGTATTTGCATACCATAGCTGGAACATCTCTTTGCATAGAGGATGAGAGAATTTGGACCAGGCCATGGCATTTCAGTTTGTGAGAGGCCTTAAACCAGTGTATTTCTAAAAAATTAGCACCACTGGTGTTTCCAGCACTGAAAAGAGTCTTCTCCAAAAGTCCTGGGATCACCAATGACTTCAGTCCCACAAGGATAAGATGAAGACTGAGGCTTTCCCATCTTCCTATCACTTGGTAGATAAATCCCACCTGTACAACTTAATAAACACATTATAGAAATGCAAAGGTAGATAGCATCTTTATGCATTTTAGATGAAAGAGTTGTTGAATACATGCATAATGACTTTGTGGAAAAGCAACCAGAAGCCAATTCGTTTTTCTGTGGGAAGCCATTGGCAAAAAAAACCCCACCTTCCTGGCTCAACAGCTTTCTACTTCTCTTCTTCCACAGTCTTGGTAGAACAAAAGTTTACCTAGTTAAGCTAGACTCAAAAATCTCACTATGCCACATGAAAATGCAACTTCCTCCCCAGGAAATGTGATGCATTGCCTGTCTTTGGCCCTGCTTTTATATGAAAGTGCTATTTTGTACCAACTCCAAACTTGAAGAAATCCTTTAGTGTTTCTCCAGAATGATCTGAAAATTGGAGCCCTTTAGGTACAGTACTGTCTTATTTCCAGATCAAGAATGTTCAAGCAAGGGTATGAAGAAGAAGGATGAAGAAGACTGACAAGACTTCTGAGGACAGCCACAATGAGTGAGTACAGAGGAACCTCACTGATGAAAGAGTAGGAACTTGCAAAATTAGGAGGAAATTTTGGTAACTTATGCACTTAAGAGTTTATACCTCACACTTCCAAGTTCATTCAAAAATGCTAGTTAGAGAATTTTGGCCCACGGTATCTCAATTCACATAGAATTTTCACTGAATTATGTGCAGTTACACCAGAAGTAATGGTATGGGGATAGCATCCTAGTGTATGTACTTCAAAAAAGCTGCCAAGAGTTTCTCTGTTCTATTTTGATCAGAACCTGAAATTTGCTATTTATTTCTCTTTTGACAGATGCTTTTTTTTCAGAAAATGCACTGCAAGAATATAACTTCAAATGACAGAAATGGGAAATTGTTACTGGATAGCAATATTCATAACAATACAGTAGTAACATCCTTTCTCAATAAATACATTGTCTGAATATATTTAAATGTCCACACATATCCACACAGTCATACCACTTACATAATTAGTCATGTCTTTGTGTTACTTTTCCTTAAAAAATTGCTTTGGACATCATGTCACTAAGTGACTAATTAATTAGTCATAAGTACTCTGTCCCCTCTAGATATTATTGTTTACTAAGATGATCATCTGGCTAGGAGGACATGAACCACGTGTGTTTGATCATTATATGATAGTCGACATTGAAGGTCAAAACTGAACTAGAATTCTAGAGGGTAAGAAGTCTGCCTTGATCATTAATTTAGGATATATTCTGGGAACAGTCAATTATGTTATTTATGTTCAGCTTCCCTGTCTGCAAAGCCAGGGTACTAACACTGCTAAAACCTATCAGAGTTTATCCAATTCATTTTAACAAGGACCTGAAAAATCAACCATTGGTCATGAATCAAAAATTTATAACTAATTATGACTTCAGTAATATCATCAACAGCACATAAGTGCTACAAGTATGTCACATAGATAATAGCCAATGTGTCACAAACTCTCAAAGACTATATGCAGTATTCTTATTTCAGTTAAAAAAAGGATTGAGCAGAGAAGCAGATCAAGGCCACACACTAATGCAATGATTATAGGCACAAGACCAGCAATGATAAAACAGAAGCCCACAAGTAGAGCAAGGCTTGGCCCAATAAGAGCTTAAGTAAGAGTTATTAATTGATCGTTGTAATTTCTACATGTTAACTCCAGGATGCAAGCAAGAAAAAAAGGATGAAAAAAACTTATCTTTGATATAGACATACAGCTTTTCATAGAAGCATAACTGGAAGGGATTGTTGCAGTCTGAGGAATACAGAAACAAAATTAATATCTCTTTCATGTTAAATGTTCTTGCTGCAGATTTATAAGCTTTCATAAAAAGCTCTGTTTAAGCATTGTCTCAACATAACAGAGATTAATATGTAATCAGAAGCATAAAAATCTAAACATGTGCTGATCACTTTGTAAGTACATCAGCTGTTTTAGCAACATTGTTTATATGTCAATGTTATGATGGCTATACACAGGCATCACTTCATGGTTGTAACAGGTGATGCATCCAATTAACCGTATACTCTTCCTTCGTTATTTTTCTCTAGTACTTACAAAGTCTGTATACCTGGAAAAAACTTTCCAAATTTTCTTCTGCAAAATTAGAAATCTGTAAGAACCTAGTTTTGTCTGTATTTTACTTTTCACTGATGAAAAATAAAATGTAAAATCTTTTTCTGTGTATCATAAAAAAAATACAGACATTGTCAATTACTTGGATTTTTTTCTCTACAAAAATATATACTTTTTCGATGCAGAAGTTTTAGTATTAAGAAGATTTTAGCATAAAAAAATGTCATTTCTTTTGGAAACTTCTTTCAAAACAAGCTTACTCTAGAGCAATTGTTGTTAGGTAGAAATTAGTTGCTACATTATGTTGGGTTTTGGCCCAGCCAGCCTACGTGTGAGAAAATTTAGGATAAATTAGTTGAAAACCCATAATTATTTTCAGGATCCTTCCTTCTTTGACAATGCAATAAATACAGAATAATTTTTAAAAACAGACCTCATCCTTATATTTTCCATCACCCAGGCTGGGACCTGTTCCCTCCAGCCTGCTGCATTTGTAGTGTAATTCTGCATGATAGTTAATGATAGATGAACCTCAAAGAAATTAGGAATTTAGTTCATATAAATTCAGATGCACTGCTGAAAATTCTCTGATCCAGAAAACAGGTTGATACTGCATTTCTTTTATGAGCTTTACAGCATATCCTGCACTTAAATGGCTTATAAGTTTTTGTCGAAGTATTTCCCACAGTCCTTGCAGAGACATGCAGCTTTTGTCCCTAGACAGCTCAGGGAGAGTGTTTAAGGACTGTACACAAACTCTGAAATGCACCTGTTGGACCTCAGTACAAAAGGTCATGGCCTCCTAGAAGGCAGAAATGCACTTTAAGTGAGCTCTGACTCCAAATAGAATATGACAAAAAATAATTTTCAACTGTGATTATTCAAAATTGTCAGGTTGTGAAAGGATGAGAAGTTTACTCTTTACAACAAGCAATAAGGCCAGTTTTGAGGTTACGACTTCTGGGAATTTTGAAAAGTGATTCAGCTTCCAAAATCATTGATGCCTGCCTTCCTTTGTACTAAGTATTTGCTAAATAGTACAGGAGAGTTATTGTCCACTGGGAACATGTTAAGATTGCCTAATTAATTTCTCTAGTAACCTAAGCTAGATCTGGGTCCTTAGAGACACAAGGAAAGCAAAGTCAAACAATGTGATTTCTCTCTTTCTTTGTCTCTCTGTATCCTTTTTTAGAGAAATTATTTAAATTATGAGAGACTATTTTAGGTCACTGATGGAAAGGTGAATTTGTTCTTCACGCTTAAGATTCCTTCTGTTAATCCCCTTTACAAGGCATATTTTTAGCTTGCCTCAATTAAAAAATAGAAAAGGCCTCTAATTGCAAATGTTTTGCACTCTGAATTTGATATAGATTTTGCTGTTTTGTGATGGTTAACTAAAGCTAGCAGCTTGTTAATTTTGTAAAAAAAAATGTGTTAAACTTTTTAATCTCCCAGTTGTTCTTTTTCTGTTGAGAATAAAAATTTTTCATAAACAAACACAAAGTTTCCTTTCAACTGTAATAGAGTATAGGTGTTTCTCTGGAAACTGAGTCAAGGTTTGTTGTGGGATGTTTTGATTACTAGCATGATGCACTGATCCATATGAAAAGCAGAAAACAAAATTCGCATTAAAACACTCTAACATTTTTGTAGCTCAAAATCCACCATGTTTATACTAAAGGCTAGCTCATACATTCAAAAAAAAAAGAAAATAAATATTTACAGTGCTTCAAAAAACATATGCCAAAATGTAGGCTCTCTTGGACATTACTGCTTGATAATTTCAGAGCCTTTGCAATTCTCCACAGCTGTTTCCATAGACCTCTGTGTTGTCCCAGGCAGCTCTACCATCTATCTGATTTATCTGGATTAGGAGCAGGGGCACGTTATATTTGCTTTGTAGGAAGAGTGGCATCCCATAAAGTGATGAAGATGGAGAGGTGCCTAACAAGAAGACCAGTGTATGCATACAATGTATGCTTGGCTGCATGGCCAATTGCAACTCAATTTAATTTTACATTAACACAGAAAAAGAGGAAAGAGTAAAATCATGTAATAAAAACTTATTTTGGAAAAATCTCTTGACTGATCA
Source organism: Trochalopteron elliotii (assembly GCA_024734555.1). Lineage (NCBI taxonomy): Eukaryota > Metazoa > Chordata > Aves > Passeriformes > Leiothrichidae > Trochalopteron > Trochalopteron elliotii. The sequence goes on along the minus strand of JANPWX010000148.1, from coordinate 63,365 downwards.
GTCAAGAGGCAATCCAGATGGACAAAGGAGTCCAGGAAAGCTGGACATGCTTCAAAAAGGAAATCTAAAAGATTTTCCCCACTTGCTGAAAGATGAGCTGTTAGGGAAGAAGACCAGCCTGGCCAAACAGAGAAATTTGACTAGAACTCAGGGAAAGAAGGAGAAGAGAGAGGCCACTCAGGAGGACTACAAGGATCTTGTGAGCTATACAGGAAGAAAACTAGCAGGGCCAAAGCCGAATTAGAAGCTAATCTGGTTATTGCTGCAAAAAGAAATAAAAAATAAGTTTTTATAAATATACTAGCAACAAAAAAAGGCTGAGGAGAATATCCACACTTTAATGGAGGTCTGGGGAAAAGCCTAATCTGGGTCCCAGTGAAGGTTACGGAGCAGATCATCTTGAGTGCTATCAAAAGACACCTGCAGAAGAGCCAAGTGATCAGGCCCAGCTAGCATGGGTTGGGAAAGGCAGGTCCTGCTTGACCAGCTTGATGTCATTCTATGGCAATGTGATCCATTTAGTGGATGAGGGATCTGGACACACTGGACCAATGGGTTGAGAAGAAGTGGATGCAGTACAGAAGAAAAGACAGAGCCTTAGGAGTGTAATTGAGAGAGTTCTTATGCTTTGTTGGTCTGAGTTTTACTTGGGGTTGGAAATAGCTAAACATTTGGAAACGGCAACTATTAAAATGATTAATCAGGCTAACGTTACAGTATCAATCATATTAATATGCAACAACAATAATTCATTTTTACATAGCTCTGAAAGCTGATTTTAAACATACTAAAAAAGTAGTTAGTCTCAAGTTTCCCACCAAAAGATGGAGCAATTTGTGTTACAATTCTAATATTGGACTCAATAACCAAATCATACTTCATTAATAATATGGCAGGGAATAGCCTGAGCCACCCTTTCCCATGGAAAGAGAAGACTCCCCTTGAAATCTCACAGATTTCCAGATAAATTTGTGCTGCTAGAAATTTATGAAAGAACTAATGTATATATAATCACTGCGTATTAAAGCTCTTTGCTTGATCTCAATTATTCTAAAACCCCAACGATTTTCAACCACAAAAAAAATCTCAGCCTCCCATACAGAAGTCATGGTGCCAGGGATCATGGACTAGCTGTGCAATATGGGAATGAGGACAAAACTCAAATTTTACCATGCTAGAAAAAAATATACCACAATTCACTAAGGACAAGGTTCTGTCCTCTGCAGGACACATAGCACGTCCTCAGCAGGACACACAGCACAAGGTTTCATAACACTTCTGTATTTCTCTTTGATCTCATGTTTCGAAAAGATGTAAATAAACCATAATGTGTCTAGAGTGAACAGAAACAGCTGTGTTTGACAGGAATGGCTGTGTGTGAGAAAATGCTAAGAAATTGTAACTATTAAGCCCAGAAGAGGTCTGATAGGTTCTTGAATTCATGTCTTAAGGAACTGTAGTTCTTTTTCTACTCTCCCTCAAAGCAACAGAGAAAAGTGTCATTTTTCTATGCAAGTATGAAATGGTGAGTTAAAGTGCAGAATGTTCTGATATTATGAAGACAGTTTATAACAGCGCACACAATGAAGCAATGGAATATGCTCACTGTAGAGAGAATTTCTGTAGAATTTTCCATCACTGCAGAAAAGCTTGGAAAAAAGTTTTCAGTGAGGAAAAGCTTAAGACACATACCATGATGATATAGGCATGTATCTAGGAAAACGACCAGTGATGAAGTTACCAGTAAAGCTGAAGCTGAAACTTTGCAAAGTCAACCAAAATATCACTGAAAGTAACTAATCATCAGAGTTGTTCTCAGGCCACCTCCAGATATTTCATGAAGAAGACAGCTGACTGCTTCTAAATTTCAGTGATCTTTTTGTAGATTGAGAAATTTCTATGATTTAGAATTTATTTATGACCAGTACAATTCGTTAAGGTTATATTCAGCACAGAAGTAAATATAATGAAATAGGTGAGAAACGAATCAACATAAATTGAAGGAGTCCGTGCTACAGACATCTGTGGTTGTAAACGCAGCAGAGACTGTATTACAATTCACAATTATAAAAGCCATGACAGAAAACATTGAGGACTCTGCTCATTCACAGATCCTGCAGAACTCTCTGTATGACCTGACCTCTAATACCCTTTTCTCCAGTCTAACAACTTCTTTTTTTTTCTTTTTTCCTGCACTGCTTCATAGAAGAGTGCCTTAATGGGTTTGCTATGTTCAGATTATTAATTTAAGTAAATCTGAGTGTACAGACTGTTGCAGCTGGTTTCCTCAGAAACCTGACCTACTTAAGGCTCATCAGTTGTAAAGAAGAGGGAATAATAGATGAGGAATGAAATGAAGAGGCATCTAGATCAAATGCCTAATTTATCGGGCATGAATGACATATGTCTCCATTTCTAAAATAATGTAACACCAGCGCAGCAGCTTTAATGCCACTGATGGGATATAAAGTTCCATTTTACCTGATAATATTTGCATCTATGTCTTGCCCATCCCTGTTCAATAGCTTACCCAATATTGCAAGCTGGATTGCTAATTAAAGGCCTTAATCAAGATGCCGGGGGAGTATCTTTGTTCATTGGTGTTCCTCTCTATCTGACAATAATATGATCTTCTGATAAATAAAAATTTTGTCTGAAAGAACAAAACCCACTACTTTTGAGGAGTCTTGTACATTTCCAGGTCTATAGTAGATGGACCTGGCTCACTTTATTTGGATTTTCTCTCTTATTAGATAAACTAAGCTCTCAAGAGCCACTTGTTATCTCTCTCAATTTAAAATGTCCATCCACATTTTGTCTTACTCAAAGGAGAGACAGCTACCAAGAATATCATTTATACTGTTGTCTTTAGCTGAACCAAGGTTGCTCAGTACAGCTGGTGATCCATCTGTTCAATTAGACATAAAATATGTGATGAATATTTTAGGGAGAACAATGGTTTTAAGTCTAACACCAGGATTTTTCTATGTGGAATGCAATCACCATCCGATGCAAAAGATCAGAGATGACAAAGGGAAAGGTATGTGTGTTTTTCCTACATTCAGAATCTTCTTATGGGTGAAAAAGAAACATACTCCTTATATAAAAGCAAGAACATATTGCTAGTGTATTTGTAATCTTAGCAGTCCAGTAAAATTACCAGTAGTGATAGTACAGTAGTATTGCAGGTCTAAGTATTGCAGAGTGAATATAGACAGTTTTGATGGTTTTGCATGGCCTGGTTTTTGATAGCTGGGGCGCCACAGAGGTGGCTTCCGTGAGAAGCTGTTAGAAACTTCCACCATGTCCAGCACAGCCAATCCCTGATGGGTCAGTTAGAGATGGTGATGCTTCTGTGATAGCATATTTAAGAAGAAAATCAAAACAAAGTGGGGCACAGTTTTTTGGTAACCAGAGAAAAGGACAAGGTGAGAACATGGGAAGGAAACAACACTGAGACACCAAGGTCAGTAGAGAAGGAGGGGCAGGAGGTGCTCCAGGTGCTGGAGCTAAGATTCCTCTGCAGGCCATGGTGATGATCATGGTGAAGCAGCTGTGCCCCTGCAGCCCATGGGGATCCACGGGCGACGCAGAGATCCAAATACAGCCTATGGGAGAGGTGCCCACACTTCCTGGAGGCTGTGATTCAGTGGGAGACTCAGTGGAAAGAGGGTCCTTGTTTCCCAGCTGGAGCAGCCTGTCCTTGGAGGACTACATCCCTGGAAGAATGACCCATGATGCAGCAGTTTTGGGAGTCTGCCCATTGAAGGGACTAACATTGCAGCAGTTTTGGGATGACTGCTGCTGGTGAGATTGGACCCAGGCTGGAGAAGTTCATGGAGAACTGTCTCCCATGGGAAAGGACCTTACAGTGTAGCAGGAAAAGGACTCCATTCCCAGAACAGTGGTAGAAGAACTCAGTTGACAAACCCCCATGCTCTGTCTCCCTGCACGGTCAGTGGGAAGGAGGGAGGGTTTGGGGGAAGAAAAGGTGTTTTTAAGGGCTTATTTTACTTCTTATTTTTTGTTCTCATTATCCTTCTCTGGTTTTGTTAGTAATAAACTCATTTTGTAACTTTAAGTTGAGCCTGCTGTGCCCTTGCGGTGTTTGGTCCAGGTCTTTATCTCAGCTCACGAACCCTTCATTTAAACTTTTCTCTCCTCTGCCCAGCTGTGGCAGGGGAGAGTGAGTGAGCAGCTTTTCATGGGTGTTTTTTTGTATGGCCTGGTGTTTGGTCAATGTCAAGCCATGAGAACAATAATTAACAATATCACTATTCATTAAAATTATTAAATTTTTTAATCATAAAGTTTCATATCCACATTTAGTGTTTTCCCTTGTATTTAATGCCACTTAAATTAATAATCTGAACTTAGCAAATCCTGCCTCTCCCTGTCCTCTGCTTGCAAAGTCAAGGGCACTGGTCTGAGTGGGGTTGGAAGCAGTGCTTCAGTCTGTCTGAGGACGTGAAGGGTTCCTCAAGTTGACAGCTTGTCAAGGCTTTTGCTGGGGATGCTGATGGCTTATAATCCCTCAAAGTCAAGTCTGCTTAGGGTTGCTTTAAAATGTTTGGCAGCAGGCTCTTACATCTTGCACTTTGTTTTTTAGTTTGTAAGATCACATCAACATGAATTTCCTATTTGTTATGCATTTTATGTTGCTTGAATGCTTCTATTTTGTTCTGTTTGATACCCTTGAAACTGGTTTTGTTCAGCTCCATGTCTGCATGTCTTTCACATGGAGAGTTGTGTATAGCCATAAAGTTCCTGATGTCAGCCTAACTTTCATTTCTTACAATTCCATCTCTGCCCTGCAGCTTGTATGCCTACCTTTCAAATCTTCAGCTCTCATACCAAACCCACCTATCTCTACATTGCATTGTAAGACAAAAATCAGTCTCGATGGTCCTCTACTGCTTTGGGTCTACATTAAGGTTTTTATGAGATAGGAAACCAGAGTATTTTACCATTTCAGTATTACAGGGTAAAGAAAATAGTGATTAATTTAAATGAAAGGAATAATTGTTGCTAGTTTCTGCATTTGCTGCAGGAAAATTTCTCTAGTTTCAGAAATAAACAACATTTTGAGATAAATACAGTATATTCAGGAGTATTCCAGGTAATAGTTTTTGATCTTTTGCATGTCTTGCAGAAGTTAACAGAAAGTAAAATAGCTTACTCTAATTCTTTTCAATTATTGAACAAGTCTGTAAGCACAAATTCTGCAACTAAAAGAAATAATTATTGTACCGTGATTTACAAACAAAGTAGGATATTTTTGTTAAGAAATCTACACAAACTGTCATTTTCAACAAACTTAGTGCAGTCCATTACTGCTAGCAGCTTCCTCACAGCTTTTCTGTATGCTGAATATATTCAAGAACATGTATTATGTCATCCTTAATGCCAGACGTAAAAAAGGTTGGTTTCTTTTTCTTCCCCACCAGAACTATAGAATAACCAACTGCACAGACATTTCTGAATAAGAAATTTTTGTTACAGAAGGAGAATCTTACTGTGGTATCACCCATTTATCTTCTAACACTACAAGAAAAGAGAAATATTTTCTATACATCACCTGAATGTCACATCTATGAAGCAAAAAGGTGGCTTTTGCACTGCATATATTTTTTACCTCTAAAAAAAAGCCAAACCACAGGAAAAAAGGGATATTTTTAAAACATACCTTGACAAATCTGAAAGTATACATTCTATTGAAACACATACTAATTCTTTCCTCTAGTAACACTATCATTTATATTAGATTAATTGATTGACTTGGCCCCTCAGCAGTGCTGGGATTGGGAAGGATTCTGGTTTATATCAAAAAGGTTAGTCTCACTGTGTTTTAAGGATGTCTTAGTTTGAGACAGGTGTCTGCCAGGGAAGGCAGGGGCCTCCCTTGGAATGAAGAATGTAAACCCCCTCCCTTGGAATTATTATTATAGTTTTGAAATCAAGGGACTCTCGGGCCAAGGATATGAGGGTAGGAATAACAGTTCTTTACTAGTATGTATAACAAGGCAAATAAACAACAATAACTGTGGCATTAACAACAAAACAGAACCAGAAACCTTGTGACATCCTTCTTGGCCAAGACAGGAAGGGATGGAGGAGACGCTTTGCTTCATAAAACCCTGGGGCAGTCTGATCCTGGTGCCCCTGCAGGACTCTGAGGAGCACCAAGCCGGAATGGCAGGAATGAGCAAGAATCCCCGGCTCGTGGATGAGATATATCAGAAGGTCTGCGGTGGTAGCTGGAACTGCAGGAAGTCCCGGCAGGGCAGGGGGTGCGGGGCTACAGCATAGAAAGACCCAGAGCAGTTCCAGAGAAGCGGCTGGGGCGGGACAGCGGCAGCCCGGCTCCCAGCAGGGCAGGAAAAGGCGAGCTCAGGATTCCTAGACACATGAGCAGATGGTGATAGATTCCCTAGGACTAGACTCCAGTGGTGGAAGTGAATTCTCCCTGCAGTAAGCAACAGCTTGACCGTCTTCCTTCTGATGCTGAGGGCAAGAGGGAGCAGCTGCCCCTAACTCTGTCTTTTACCTGCCCCCAAAACTTGCGATATCTTCCTCCTCAGAGAGAAAGTCACAGAGAAAAAAGAAGTGTGGTCAGATGCTACCCTCCTCTTTCTGCTTTAGCCATTTATTTTGGTTTTCTTAAGCCTATGTCCTGGTTTAGGGCAAATTTGGGAGAAAATGTCCAAATGGGGTCCCTCTAGAATAGCAAATCCAAGCGGCCCCCTCCCCCAACTGGCTTGGGAAATTATTTCCTTGAAGAAAAGTGTAAAAAACTATTTAACAAGAAAAGTATCCACAAGCATAAAAAATTATAATATGAAACAATAAAACCTCTTGCTGTTCAAAGAGATGGCAAATTCAGAAAGTCTTTTTCGTGGAGTGTAGCTCAGGTTGCTCAGTCTCTTATCAGTCCTTCAAGCACTGGAAAATGCCAAGGCCCAGGCCCCAGTGGGCCACAGGTGTGAGCTCCCAGTGCTCTTCTGGGTTTTCAGTCCAGAACAAGTTCAAACAGTTCCAAGAAAAAGGCACTTCTCTGCCTCAGCTAGCTAAAACCAACTAAAAGCAAAGATCTCTGTCTGGCGGTCTGTCCCTTCTGCAGACAAACACAGTCTGTGTGAAGGATGTGGGGGAATGAGTGCAGTTTCTGATAACAAACTTTGTGTTTCTTTTCCCCCCTTTGCTCTCAGAACCAGTCTTAAAGGTGCATAACTTAATATCCAGCATAAACAGAACAGACGATTGGGGATACAAGCATTATAAAGTCACCCTAGGACAACCTGTAAGTACCCAGTAGTTAGTTTCTTAGCAACTTATCAGAAAATTTCTATAAGTGAAAAAGAAAGAAACCTAACCTCTAACAAAGGATTTCTTATATGCCACATACTTTGACAGTTACTTTCACACTTCTCCACCCAAATATGCATACCCTAATGAATATGTGTTTATATTTATAAATATTCCAGCTCATGAAAGAAGGCTAGGTGGAGGCAAGTTTATAAATAGGGAAAGGCTTTGGAGATTTTCTAGAGAGTTCAAGCATGTAATCAGAGAACAATCAACTATTGGAATAGGACAACAATAGGAAACTTTGTGTAAAGACAGTAAAACAATTCATTTGTATACTTACGACAGGAAAATGAAGAAAAATCTCATCTAATAAAAGACAGCAGAGAAGCAAAAAAGAGCAAAACTCCTTGAAAGCCCTATCTTTGAAAATTTATAAAAAATATAACTTGATTTTTGCCTTGGTGTTTGTCTGCGAACATTGACATCCAAGTTATGCATATAGATGTTTGACACTGATATTTCAAATCTGATAATTTAGACAGCTTTTGCAGTAATTCTTGATGAAAATATGTATTCTTGAGGCAAATTCATCACTAATACCCATTTTAGCTCGCAAAAGTACTTTCATGACATATTGTGTTACATGCCTGACTAATCCCAGGGGATGAATATTCATGGTGGTTATGAGATAGACTCTTGTAAGCTCTTGGAGTTCCACATTGGCATCAGGCATCACAGCAGCTTCACAGATCATTTTGTTCAGCTAGAAATAATCTGCTGTTATGTCTTCAAAGTAAGGTGGTTTTATTTTTATCACAAGGATCATCAATCCCTGTGTTAAAACCTAGCATTATTGCTTAGCTAAGAGACATAGTCAATTTACCAAAAAAGTGCTAAGAAATAGCAAAGTGTAGCTGAACAGAATAGTCATGCCACTTCAGCTTCTCTGAGACCCTAAAAACCTCTGCTCTTCATTTGTGCGCCACTGAGCAGTAACATATTAACCAAAGGAGGATAAATCTATCACCTATGAAGTTTGTAGTCATACAACAGTAGTATTCATTTGGAAGTTGCAATAACTGAAGATACATCAGCATAAGCAAAATGAAAAACGGTAATTGGGAGGCAAAAATAGATTATTTTGAGATTCCTTCACTAAGGATCCAGAGGAATCAGAGGAAGAAGGAGATGGTTAGATTTTGCATTCATTCCCCTCCTATATAAAACTCCCTAATGAATTCTCCAGCCAAAATTTTAATGAATATTCACAACTCTTCTACTTTTTCACAAAGGGAAAAGAATCATAATAGAAATTTTCAGCAGAAATTTGAACTTGTGATGCTGAAAAACTGACTATATAGAATTCAATCTCAATTTAATTTGTTTTTAAACCAAATAAGAGGGCTTTCTACAGCTTCATTCCTAACAATATATCTCAAGATCATCTGGGACAGCTTCATTCCTAACAATATATCTCAAGATCATCTGGGTAGCCTCACAATACATGAATAATGAAGAAAATGTATGGAAGAAAATGTGCATGAAGAAAAATGGCTTTGAAGTTCTGTATCTTTACAAAAACTTTCCACTCTACTTAGGTTGTAAAATAGGCCCCCTGTCTGCATTTGAATCTTACTGTTCCTTAAACCAAAAACCACAAAACAGTTATACTGTAAGTGATGCAACCCACCTAGGAAGCACAGAGTAAGGATACAAAGGAATGTTAGTATCAAACCTGTACTTTCACATAAAATATAATATATGATGGAAAACAAAAGAATTATAAAACCTAATATGAGGATATTCTCAAAATCATAACAAGTAGGAGAAAATGGCAAACTGGCAGTCAAGAGTCAATGGCAGATCCTATAAAGCCTGAGTAAAATAGAACAAATAAGTTAATCTACATAACATCTAAGAGACCATTACAAATGACTGGTGAGGTGGAGGAGTGAAGAGAAGACAATAATAATATGTCTTGCCCTCCTCAAAGAGCAGCATAGCATCAAGAAACATCAGGAAAGCACTAGAATGAAGAAGAAGGTTTAAGTTCTTGTACAACATTTAGTTTAAGGTAGCAGGCATGCTTAATTGGTACATCTTGCAGCTGTTGATAACAAAATCACTGTTGCTCTGATCATGCCTAAACGTAGCACATATTTCATTGTCCATCTCTATGAAAAGCAAACTGCTGAGGAGATCAAATATATTCTTTCAATACACCAGCTGAACTGGTGAGTGGGAGCACTGTCAATATGTGAGACCCAAGAATTAAAGATTTTGTCTTCATCTTGGCATTCTTTGGAAAACTCATTATATGAAGAAATTTTTGCTTAAATTTCTTTCAATTTATGCTTCTCTTCATAAGAAGAAAGATTTTGTGGAATGTTTTTAAGAATGGTTATCCATTCAAAATAAATCTATTTGAATCTTTTTAAATTTAAAAACAATATTGTGAATGCAAATAAAAATTATTCAAACAACTTTTTAAAACATATATAACTAAAATAAGTAATTTTTTCACATTGTCAAACTAAATCTTATTTTTTTTAAAAAAAATATTTTTCCACAATTTTGTGCTATCCCAATTATTTGGTCAGATCCTTATTGAAAAATCCTGCACTTGAGAGTAGTTTCAATGGTGTAAATCTCATTTTCAATATGGATTTTTAAATTTTTAGTTTCTTCTTCCCTTCTATGATCAGTAGTTATTCTGTAATGTGTGTGCCACCATCATGTTCTCTTGATCTTTGTATGTTTGTTCGTATTTTGAAAGATAAATATTCCATGTTAAATTTCCAAACATTATTTATAATTGCTAGGTTTTTATTTTAATTGTTCTTTGGTAGGCAACATCAAGTTGCCAGAAAACGTTTTTCAGTTAGGAAAAAATATGCTTTGCACTCCCCTTTTGCTTGAATGGTTTGATTCTCTAAAGGAAATCTTTCCCTCTACATTTTTTCAGATACATATGTCTGAAACAGATATTTGAAGTACCAGATGTTAAAAACATGCATCTCCCATTAAACTTGCTTGATTCTTCTGTTTAAATTAATCATTAAAAACATATTTCAATTCTCTGTGGCATCTTGCTCTTTTACATCCTGTTTCTGTAGTTTTCCATCCTGCTATTATCCATCCTTTGAATAATAGCTAGCAGGAGCCATGGCTGCATCAATGTGTGATGCAGAACATCAGGAATTAGGCTGGGAAACGAAAGATTGTAAATAAGCCCCTCAGGCAGGCTCCCTTTCCCATGAAAGGTTGGACCACATGATCTTTTGGGGTACTATCCAGCCTGGGCTGTTCTGTGATTCTATGACTCTAGAATTGCATGATGTCTGTCATCACACAAAGCCAAGTTTCAATTGATGTGCTTCCACTGACTTTCACTGAAGATAATGAGGCAAAGTAAGCCCTTTGGGAGTCAAAAAGGCTTCATGTGTGGAGCAACTACTAGATTCTGCTCCATGACTGGGACTCCCAGGCCCAATTTCCTGCAAACAAAATTCATAGAAATCACTAATATTATTGTTATTATATGAGAAGGGAGGTAAAATAAAAATGTGTGTTTGCTGTGAATAAGCATCTCCTTTTTATGCCTGCATACCTTTAACTCATTATACATTTTTTATCATTCTAAAATCATTCAGAGTGCTAATTAGTTAATTCTCTAGCATGAAGAGTAATTTTAACACTTTGAAAATTGATTTTACTCATGTTTAAATCCCTGATAAAGCAGATCCATATCTATATGCAATTATACTTTCAATTTCTTTGCAATTACTTTTCAGCTGAATTTTGCCTGTCCACTCAAACACACATATTTTTACAATATAGTTGTCTTTGAATATGTAAGTATATATTAAAACTAAAACTGATTGGTAAAACCAAAAAGATAAAGGCAATTTAGTGATTTCTTCCTTTTTCGTTTTTTCTTTATTTCTCCCTCCCGGCCCCCCTGATAATGTTGAAGTTTAAAGTAGAACACATAAAAAAGCTTTTGAAAACATGTCAGAGCTTTTCAGATTTGGTTCTAATTTCAAAATAGGATTATGTTTTTAAACAAGGTCTGGTAGAAGTCTCCAGCTCTAAGGAAATCAAAATCACTAGCTTACTATAAGCAGAAGCTTGCAGAGTCTTGAGCAGTTAAAGGTTTAAAGCTCTGAACAAATTAAAATAAATGCCATCCAACTGCAGAGAGGTACTATTTAAATCATGATCATTAGGCTCAGCTTTCTGCTTTTTTCAAATATTTTAAACCGGTCTGTCTCTTGATAATTTAGAGTCAATAAACAAATATATATCTGGGGGTACATCAGTTAACCTACCTGACTAGGAAAACATTTATTACCCTTAATCTGTTCTTCCTAGATAAAGGTGAACAAATGCCTTGAGTGAGATCACACTGCAATATTTCTCCATTTTCTTGTCACACTAACTGATAATTTACTACAGTGAGTTTGCATATTATCCTGAAATTGCTCCCTTTCTCTGCCCTCCCCTCTCACCAAATTAAAGTTGGTCACATCAATCAAGATTATTTTTATTGGTTGGAATTAAGGCAGTAGCAGGTTAAAGAGCTTAAAAGGGACAAAAATAGAAAAGAGTTTGGTGGTTGAAAAATGCTCCTCTCAATTTGGAGCTTAGCACATAGAAAGTTTTAACATGACAATACCCTTGTACTGGAAGGTTGCAGCAAAACAGCTGTCTCAGAACTCTGTTATTGTGCTCTTCAGCAAAAACACTAATAACTGTTATGCAAATAACCTAGGATAATATGATTTTGAAAGCTCCTTACACCCCAAAATATGAAAATAACTCCAAAATTGATTTACTAGTGTTATTTAATGCCATTAAAATCCATACATCTGCCTAGTTTTATAACAATTACTTCCCAGAATAGAAAACACTTTATAATTTGGACTTGGTTTTAGTCTTTTAAAAATATATTTGTATATCAGTAGTAAGCTCTTGATATTCATATTTATCTATCATAGTCTTATGAGATATAGTTGCTCTATTTTTTCTGGTCTATATTCACCATACTTACCGCAATCTTGCCAAAGAATGAAGTAAATTTTAGTGCATTAGGCTATGATTTTTTTATCTGATCTACGCTAGAAGTTGCCTAAACCAAAACTATGTTAAGCTGCTATAAGATTAAATAAGTAGACTAAGGGGTCATCAAGAGGTGACAGAAAAAAGCTCATTCTTAGCAGTACTGATATGTTGAGACATCATCTATAATTTTAGTTCAGAGTGTTAGAACATATAGAGCAGGAATAAATCTCTCCAAGAACACACATGATTATTTGATTTGACAATCCCTCTTTTATGTCATTTTCAACATCAGAGCTAGATCACCTAGTAATAAAATTCTGTATTGAAACTAAGTAGAACTGAATGAACAAGATTGTGCTGGTTTAGAAGCAAAACCAGTGAGAGACTCCAAGTCAGAAATACAATTTAATAGGAGGGAAAAAAAGAAAAGTAAAATAAAATAAATGCAATAATACAAAAGACCACTGACAGAGTCAGAATACAGCCTGAGAAGGGTGGTGGTAACAGTCCAGATGACGTGGTCTTCTAGAAGCAGTGATCCCATAGAATGGTCTGGCAGCTCTTGTCCTATGGGAATCCAGTGAATAAGAGCTCCCTGTGCTGTCCCAAATCCAGGTGGGAATGCTTGGCTCTTCCCCCTGGGCAGAGCATCTCACAATGGGATGATATCATTCTATGAGTCATGCAATGGGTCCTTGATGGCCCATTAAACAGAGATAGCTCCTCGAAGGAGTTATCTATGAGTCATGCAGCAAGGCATTGATGGGCCCATTAACAGGAGATAGTCCAGAGGGAGGGGTCAAGGGAAAACACTGCCCCACCTGGTTTTAACAGCTCATGAAGATCGTAATAGAATACATACTTTGAGCACATCTTACAGTGCAACCCAGGACAAAGATAAACAAATAGAACCTAATGCATCGACATGAATAGCAGAGCTGGTTCCCCAAATTAAATATTGTGTAAATCTCACATTTTCTGATGAGCCATGAATGCTGAGACATTAGAAATTCTTCACTGCATTCTTCTATTATCACAAAATGTATTTTGTTCTTAATCAGTTAATTAGTATACAAAACTATTCCTATTAAATTTGGGAAGATTGGGCAAAAGATGATCACAGGTTTGTTTACATGACACTGAGCCTGCTGGCAACAGGTGAAGTACCCTCCTCAAAGGGAAAAAAAGGATATTTGCTCAGGTGTTCGCAGGTCTCACTGAGAGAGCTTTAAACTAGACTTGAAGGGGGAAGAGGATAAAAACAAGATCACTAGAGATAAGCCCATTTGTGGGGTGTCACTCTTTGAGGGACAGTGTGCAAGCAACATACTTCAGTCTGCTGTCTCAGTAGATGTAGGCAATAGAGATCTGGGTGGCAGCACGGATGCAGGAGTTATCGATGTTAGAAACCACAGACACACTGGAGAATTGTCATGCAGGAATTAGAACTTCTTCACCAAAAAAGGTGCCAGGATTGATAGCCCAACTGAAGAGCACCTACAAAACACACCCACCATGGGCAGCAAACAGGAGGAACTAAAAGCCATGGTGCAGCAGGAAGGATATGCATAATTGCCATCATGAAGACGTGGTGGTACTACTTGCACAGCTAACGTGCTGCAATGGACAGCTGTGAACTTTTCAGAAGGAATTGGGAAGTAAGGGGAAGTGGTGGAGTAGCCCTGTATGTTAGTAAGTGGCTAATTTTCTGGAGCATGATGGTGGTATTTATTGGTAAAAATCAGGGATAAGACCAACAGGGCAAATATTTTGGTGGAACTGTGTTGTACACCACTTAACTATGAAGAAGAGGCAGATGACATATTCCATAAGTGGCTGGGAGACGTCTCAAATTTGCAACCCCTTGTTCCAATTTGCCAGATGTCTATTGGAAAAACAACATGGCAGAAAGGAAACAGTTCCATGAGATTCCTAAAGTGTGGGAGATAACTTCTTGACATAGCTGATAAGGAAGCCGACTAAGGAAGGTGTCCCTCTGAACCTGCTGTTTGTAAACAAAGAAGGACCAGGATCTGGTGATCTGATGGGTGGAGGCCATCTTGGGCACAGCAATCACAAAAATTATAGAGTTTTCTGCTCCAGGGGAATTAAGGAGGGGGAAAGGCAGAGCTGCCTCCTGGGACTTCTGGAGGATAGACATTTGCCTTTCCAGAACATTGGCCAAGACCATCCCTTGGGAGGCAGTTAGGTAGGGCAAAGGAGTCCAGGAAGGCTTCCAGAAGGAAATCATAAATGTGCAGGAATAGGCCATCCCTATGTGCCTAAAACCCAACTGATAGGGAAGACCAACCAGGATGAACAGAGAAATTTGACTAGAACTCAGGGAAAGAAACAGAATGCTTCACTTTCGGAAGAAGAGAGAGATCACAAAGGAGGGCTACAATGATCTTGTGAGCTACACAGGAAGAAAACTAGCAGGGCCAAAGCCCAGTTAGAACCTAATCTGGTTATTGCTAAAAAAAAAAAAAAAAAAAAAAAAAAAAAAAAAAAAAAAAAAGGAAGTTTTTATAACTATATTAGCAACAAAAAAAAGCTAAGGAGAATGTCCACCCTTTAATGGAAGTCTGGGGAAAAATAATAATGAAGGATGAGCAAAAGGCTGATGTACTTAATGCTTGCAATTGCCTCAGCCTTCCACAGCAAGACCCAGTTGTCCTCAGGGCATCCAGTCTCCTGAGCCTGAAGACAGGAAACGGGAGCAAAATGAGGGCCCAAAATCCAAGGGCAAATGGTCATTGACCTGCTACACCACTTAGACATACACAGGTCTTCAAGGCTGGATAGGATCCACTCAAGGGTACTGAGGGAGCTGACAGAACAAAGTCACTTTCCGTCATTTATCAGCACTCCTGGCTGACTGGGGAGATACCAGTTGCCTGGAGGTCACCAAATGTGACACCCGTCTGCAAGAAGGGCTCGAAGGACGATTGAGGCAACTGCTGGCCTGTCAGCCTAGAAAAAAGAGGGCTTACAGGAAACCTGATTTCTCTGCTTCACTGCCTGACAGGAGATGGAAGAAAGGTGGCATACAGCCTCTTCTCCCAGGTAAAAAGTGACAAGACAAGGGGAAATGGCCTCAGTTGCACCAGAGGATGTTTAGATTAAATCTTAGAAAAAAAATTTCTTCACTTAAGGGGTGTTGAGGCATTGGAAATAGGCTGCCTAGAGAAGTGGTGAAATTATCATCCCTGGAAAAATTTTAAAAATATGTGAATGTGATACTTGGGGACTAGTTTAGTGTCAAACACGTTGGTGCTGTGTTAACTTTTGGACTTGATGGTATGAGAGGCCTTTTACAACCGTAATGACTCTATGACTATGATGTGTTTTGAGATAATGGTTTCTGTAGCAATGGTTATAGATTCCTGAAAGATTTAAAATAACTACACTAGAATATCTTTCCAATTTTTCCCTCACAGACGTAAGACAGGGGTATATTTTTTTAAAGTATTTATATAGTTACACATGCAAACATATTTCTATTCTTTGTATGTCACATAATGGTGATAAGGATCATCAGTCTTGATATAATTCTCCTTGATGTGAACAAAACAACAAACCATAAGCTCAATATCAGATTTAAAGAAGTGTGAGCAAAGTAGTTTTTTACTGCAAATATCTTGTCCTAACTTGTGATTGTAATAACTTAAGATAAAGTTTTTTTTAAAAAAATAGTTTCAAGTCAAAGCCAATGTCTCTTGCCTTTTGCAGCTGTCCAAGCCCCAAATTCTTCAATGCCTTGTTCCAGATGTCTCTCATACTTCTCATGCCCCCATCTAGTTCAACATACATGCCTCACGTCCAAATCACTATTATCAGCATATTCTGTACGTGCTTCCATCTTAGCTTGAATAACTTTGTCAGTGTGTTACTGCTCAATAACACGAAGAAAATCATCTAGTATTTCATAAATGTGTAAGCATAGAATTAGTAATTATGGAGAAACATGTTTTTTACAAAACGTGGGACATTGCCCATCTCATTAATAAATAAATATATAAATATCCAGCCAAGTACAAAAATTTCACCTAGAAAAAGATGTTTCTTTTCCAATTTATATTGCACTTCAATCAATCAACTAGTATTGTCTCCACACAAGATTTTGGGCCCCACCAGAAAAAAAAAACTAATTGTGTCCAAACATCCATTACAAGATGAGTCTAAAAAGAAGCTACTTAACATTAAACAGATCATCGTAAAAATGTATTTCACTTTTTGCTTCGGCTAATTGGTCAACAGCTGATAGAGATTGCAGTTGTCTCCTTTTAGAAGCTAGATAAGGAAACGTGGCTCTTCCACAATTTGGGAATTATTACTATAGATTCTGTAGCAGGACCAAAGTTCTAAAAAGAGCATGAGAGGTAATGTAGTATTGGATTCTTATCTGTTCAGTGTATTTGTCTTCTTTGTCATTTGTTTGTTTTTAGGGATCACAAAAAAAATGTATTCCTCAGAACCATCATACATAGTATATTCTGAAACTTCTTGAAAACAAGGAGGGAAGAGGTCAATACTTCCTGTTGAAGTACATAAATTTGCTTCTGAGGAGGCTGTCTTTCTGAAAAATCATCATATCTAATCTAACATTTCTCCCTATCCTCCAGTTTTGATCAAATTTGTTCCTAGCCCATATAATCAATAGACTTGAATCACAAATGAATTCTAGGTATCTTGTGCCCTTACCTGCATAACCTTTGAAATTTAAAAATATGTTCATGTAAGTTAGATAAGAAAATTCTTTTGCAACGTTGTTAATTTGCGTCATTAGGTGAAGCAGAAGGATGACATTAAATAGGAGCAAAGAAGCAAAAATAGCACAAGGGAAAAAGTTAGGTCAGTGTCAAGAAGAGACAAGCCTTTCCCAACCACACTCTTAAAATATCAATGTCATGTTTAACCAAACAGCACTCAAAGGCAAACCAAACTCTCTTGTAAGCATTGCCTAATGCTTTTCTCAAACCTCCTTGTTAATGACTATTAGCCTGTATCAATCAAGTAAAAATGTACTCATTTTGTGAAGCGCAGTTGCTGAACATCAAATGGATGTATTTTTACTGCAACAGATACTAGAATGAACAGATGCTAGATATGCAAATTTCAATCCTATTTGCCACTAATGGACAGAAGTGAGCATATTGAGGGAGCTACATTTCTTATAATAATTCTTCTTTTGTTGCTAACTGACTTATGCCACAGCATAAATTATTGCTGGGATATGAATAAATGTTATAATAATAAATTAAAAGGAAAACCAGTTAACTTAAAGGTTGCTTACCCAGAGACACTTAGTCTTGCAGACTTTCTCAGGGCCATAACATGTACAGTCCAAAAGCATGAGCATCTGTGCAAAGGATAAAAAAAGAAATATAAGTTTGATGTTACTGGTTTGATAAGTTTGATATTATTAAGGGAGTGTGGTACTCTCTATATCCAGCTATATATCTTTTTCATTCACTAAACCATTTCAGAAGGTTCTGGGACAGCTTGCTTTAAGTAAAAATACACACACCTATACCTGCTGACAGCCTGGATGCACTGGCTTTGAGCCTGCATTTTTATAGACCTTCACATGTGGTTACTTTAAAAAAACTCATACTCGTCTACAGAAGCAGCACTTTTCCAGCTCTCACCACCACCATTATTACCGTGCCACCAGTTCCCAAAGCTCTCTCAGATGTCTTGAGATATATTAGATGAGAAGGAATTGTAACATTGTGAAGACTAACAGATCTGAACAGAGCAGATTAAGTAAAATCCCTTAGAGAACAAGAAAGATCTACTGTGTAATTAAAGCAGCATGATGGTCTTATCAGAAGCATAAAAGCAATGCCAGCATCTCTCTTACAATCGTTTTTTCTCTCTAGGCCCAAAACATTTTATGCTGAATGACAGAATTGCCATCTTATTTTACAGACTGAGGCATAAAGAAATCACTTGTTCAACATCAGCCACCAGAGGAATGGTGCAGCCAAGACTTTGAGAGTCACAATTATTGGTTCAGAGTGATACCAAAGAGCATTCAGTGAAGAGTAGCTGTGAGCAGAAGTGGAAAGAAAGGAGACAGACATACCCATCAATATATATCCATATGTAGGTAGGACACATCTATATGCATTCTATCCATAGTCTTTACAAAGTTTGCTTCCCACCAACACCATAAATATATACCTTCATATATATCTTCTGGCAGTGGAGACAGACAATTTCCAAGATATATCATTCAGGATCATCACGAGAAAAAAAATACCTCAGAAATTAATTCTGAAACTGACATTACTTAATTTAGCTTACAAAAAAATACTGTCACCACTCAAGACTACTAAAAGTAGCATTTTCTATCACATGTTTTACTTTTTGGTACTCACTGCATTATAGAGACTACCACAGGGAAGAGGATTCTAAGTGCAAAGACAAAAAGAAGCTGTAGGACAATTCTTTTTCCAGTTAATGCCATACCTATGACATTTTCTCCTGTTTCTCCTACTAGAACAAGGGAGAAGTCACTTGGTTGTCTCTTCCAAAACACTTCTATGTAAGAAAGGAATACTGGCAATAGTTGTCCACAGAGAAGAAGACAATTTTGGGTCATTGTTGGTCTAGATCCCTAGGAGTCAGATCCTAGCATTTATTATCAGAATTATCTCATCTTAGTTGATGCTATCTACCAAAAGAAAAAGAATGTTTGAAGATAATATTTCTTCAAATAAAATATACATCCATCGAAGAAGACACCTTTTTCATCTCTTGAAACTCCTCCTCTTCCTCAAAAAGAAACAATAAAATCCTCGTATTGATAGGAAAACTCATGCATTTTTATGATTATTAGTAAAGATCTTACTGGAGATACCTCTATCACAAGTTTGATTTCAGCTACTCGTAAAATCCTAAGTCAAGCAATTCCATATATTAGGAGTGAAAAAAATAACACTACTAATGATAAAAACCCCACCACAAATGGAAAACCCAACTTACCACACAAATACATACACTACTAGCAGCATACCATTTGCAAACTTTTTGTTGCACATTAATCACACTGCCTGTCTGGACTGTGGACAATTAAGACAGCAGGTCCTACTGTAAAGCACATCAAATCCTCTTAAAGTTGCATATGGCCCTTTAATCTAAGTCCACTGTAGAGAGGACTTAGTTCTAGTGCTCACCCCTCATGGATCAACTCGAGCTCTGTAACTGACCTCATTTGGCATCTGTCAGAAACTAAAAGCAACAGCACCCAGCTGTTCACTTTATTAAAATATATAATTGCATAAATAAAATATAAAACTATAAATGTAACTCTAATATTTTGGAAACAATGCTATTCAGGGGTAAATATGCAACTGTTATTTTTTCTGTGATTTTAATCCTTCTGAATGAAACTGATCCAGTTCCTATTCCTGGCCCCAAGATTTTCTGCTGTGTTTTCTCCTTTTGTAATAAGATTCTGTCATGGCACAGAGGATTCTTTTTTACCCTTTCTCAGGGTGCAAGAGCATCAGACAAAGGAATTATTTGTCAATGTTGTTGAGATGTGAAAAAAAGAGTAATTCATCACTAAGAAAATCATTCAGCAAGCTTTTTACCAGTGATTTGAAAAGGGATTTTAGTTTTTTATAGCATTTCTTAAAAGTTGTTGTTTTTTTAACCTCCCTTGCTTCTTACCAAGAATGGTTCTTGTCTTCATTTATTGCCTGAAGCACTAATCAAAAAAGGAATTATGTAAGTGTCTACAATTCTCATCCTGCTACTGGGTAGCTCACGTGTAGAAGGAGTCTTCATATTTTCAGCAAGTAGTCAGATATTTCCCTCTGTAAATAGTGACAGTAGAATACATCATCAAAATTCAAATTTTGAAGCATCAGGAGAGAAGACTATATCACAAGAAAAGAAAGTATTAGGGGAAACATAGAGATGACTGTAAAGATTGTATTGGGGAAAAGAAAGTGTAAAATCACAGAATATGCTGATGGAAGGCAACCATCAGGATCATGAAGTCCAGCTTCTGGCCCCACACAGGGCACCCCAAGAGTCAACCCTGAGAGCATTGTTCAAAATCTTCCTGAATTCTGTTGTGCTTGGTGCTGTGACCACTTTCCTGGGGAGCCTGTTCCGATGCCCAACCACACTCTTGGGTGAAAAACCTTTTTCCTGATATCTATGCAAAACTTCACCCAAATCATAACAGATGATCATACTGCTAAGGGAAGTCTGGGTCTTTCTCTGCGATGACTGCATCTGACTGCTTCTGGCTGTAAAAAAATTAGATACCTCCTCTGGTAGCCAGACAGATCCACAGAAGGAAAGTATGTATTTCTCACTCTAAAAGAGGATGAACCCTGTTGTACAGACAGGCTGGTGGTAAAAAAAGAAAAATAAAGGAGTAGAGATGTGAATTCATGAAGAGGAAGCTGCTAGTAAAAGGATGGGAGGGAGGTCACTGCTGCCGGAGGTCGCTGCTGCCAGAGGTCAGACACTAAGAGGGCAAGACAAATGATAATCCAGAAAGCCGGTTACAATGAACTGAGGTTTTAAAAGAGAAGGAGAAGAATTACCAAAGCCCTGAAAGACAATTAAGAAGAGTAAGAATAATACACCAAGCCTACAAAGTTTTCAAAAGTAGATAGGATTAGGAGGCCAGTAGTAGGACAGAGGAAAGACTGAGACAGAAAAGCCCTTGGGAAGAAATACCAGAACAACAAATTTTATCCTTAAAAAATATATCTAGAACTCATTATTCCCTCTTTAGTGTACAAAAACAAATTTTCTATTTCTATCCACAGATCTCTCTGAAACCACTGGCAAAGTGTGCCACTTATTGTTGGTCCATATAGAGTATTTTTATTAGCTAATGATAAACGCTTTATACTGAACTCAGATATTAATATTTTTTTGATTCAGTTTAAGGTGCCAAGTCTCAAGTTCAAGAAGAACTATGAAGAAGGAACTCATTGGAATCATGTAATGTAGAAAGTATAGTATTGGATTGCCTTTTTGCATTGTAGAAAATGGTATACCACAAAAATTATACGCCAACAAGTATGTGTCTAACAGTACATTGAAAGAATATAACCAGAATTGTAGAGAGAAATGTTTTTGGAGACTATAAAATCTCTGTTGACATTATGTCAATGCATATCATATTTTTTGCTTCCCATTCTTGCCAACATATTGATCAGCATGGGCTCCCTGACTCTGGAGACTGCTGGAATATATTTTCACATTTAAAAGGCGGTGTCCCATTTTTTAATATATATAAATGTAAACACTTATATTTTGCTAATAAGGTACTGCTATGGGAAAATACAACATGATTGCTTTACGTATTGCAAGTTACACATACCTACAGCAGAAACACCTTTGCAAATAATTTCTGACATTATATACAAGCTTTTATGCTTTTTTGAGTGTTCCATGGACAAGTATCAAGCAAAATTTGGAAAAAAATATATGGAATAAACATAGATTATTTCTCTGGATTTGGATAAAATCGAACATAGAATCAAATTTACTTATAACTAAATTAGGAATGGTTTAGTTGTGAAATCCCTCCAAAATAATGAAGATAAATTGAGTTAAGTAGTTTAATTCTGTTTACCTGTTCTGTTTTGGTATAATTTTTTATGATGATACAGCTATCAAAATACAAAATATTCAGTTATACTTTCATTATCCAATGAATTTGCAAAGGAATAGAAGATTGTGAAGACAGAGATACCCACAGAGTGGTTTCCCTAGCAACAGGAAGAAAGAATGTGCTGACAACTTCCATACCTTCATCAAATTACTGGTGGTTCACCAACACAGCTTACAAATGAGAAATCTATTGCACTTCAAAAATAGAATAATTTAAACTATATCTGATGTTTCTTTCCAGCCATATTTTCTTTCTCAAATCTTTAAGAAAACATTCTTTGAGAAAGGTTGAATGTCTGGTTAAAGATGCTTCAAGAGGCAAAATATTTCAGAAAAATGCTGGTTATTTGCAGAAAGTTAGATCTTGTCTAAACTTCCAAGCTGGTGCTTAAATGTTATGGAGTCACCATATATTTCTCAGTGAGGTCCTTCATGACAGAACACAGTCAGATCTGAAGACTCTCTACTTCAGCCACAATGGAGAACAAATGCATTAATTGCATACTAATGCCAACATTGAAAAAGGAAGTATTGTTCCAATATCAAATTTATTTGCTTGTCCTCTGTGACTCTTAAGGACAATCCCATAATTTTTAAATCAGAGCTGGCTTACAAGATACCAGACTGGAGTGAGAAAATCTTTTCACAAAGAAAATAATTTTTGATTTTTAAGGATTTTTTGAGTCATTACAGTGAATTTCCCCCACTCTTTATGTGTGTAACTGCAAAAGGAGAAACACTTTCTTCTGTGCTGATCTACATCCAATTTATATTGTTACCATCACTGTTCCATGGGATGCCTCACAGCATCTCTAGGATCTTGAAAGGTCTTAACCTAAAGAATCTACAGAATCTGCAGAAAGTGAGTATAGAAACAAAGTACTGATCAGAAACACCCATCTATTGTCAAACAGTTTTAGTATTTTGTGCTAGGAATACATAAAACTGACCTGTTGCATCTGCCATGAAGTCACGTATATTACTGATTCTAAATATGTAAAGTAAATTCCTTACAGCAGCATCACCTTCTGAAAAAACAACTGCTAATCACTCAAGAATCTTTCCCTGAAACCCCAACCATCGGAACCCAAATTAAAGGAGCTTGAATTCTGTAAAAACAACTAAAGTTTTGCTATTAATTCATTAATTTAGTCTCTTCTACTTGCTATTACAAAAAGAGTTCATTTTGGAATTATCACAGATAAAAGGGAGGAAAGAGTAATAAAGAAAGACTGTTCCAAAATGTGATGTCATAGTTGTAAAGGTCACAGAATAAACTTCCCTCTCCCTCCATGGGCTGGACATTCCAATGTGAATTTGCTCCACCTAGACTCTGACACTTAAATCAGGAATATTCCTTAATTTCCTCTGCAATTGGTGGTAAGATGTGATATTCTGGTAATTCACATTTTAGATGGGCTGAATCATCTTCTGGAGAGGTCTTTCCCTCCAAACCATGAGCAATCTGAGAAACTGCCTCATAGAGGCATATAGGTTCAATAGTGGCCTCTACCATTTCACGCCTTTCTAAACCTCCACAGAGCTAGAAATTATGCGCCTCACACCATTATGAAACTGGTAACTGCTGAATTGTTTGTATTTGTATCCTTTTTATGAGCAGCAGAAGAGAAAGCAATAAAAGAGACAAGAGAACAATTTCTGTGTTGGAATCCTAATTTAGGTCTGGAATCTGTTACCTTCAAATTGGAAGTGAGTGGCATTCAAGGCAGTTATCCCATCAACTTATTATGTACTCTGATTTTGGCAGCAACACAATGATGGCATTGCATTTGCAGGGCTGGTCTCAGACAGCATGACAAATGGCACCTCCATTGCACAGTGATGTCCCCAAAGAGATTTAAAAAAACAAGTGAGTAGTTTTCAAAAATGATGCTAAAGAGTAAAATGTGATGATAATTCATACAATTTAGACAATGTAAAGTTCCAGCCAATAGCAGTTAATATTCACTGGAGCTCAATCTCTATCTCTTAAACCCCTGAGCAACACCTTCATTTTAAAGTTGAATAACTGAGAGGAGCACCAGTACCAGTGCAGAAAATGTGTGATGGAATAAGACTAGCTAATTGAGATGTTTGCACAGCCCCTTCTGCTTTCCAGAGAATCTGCACTGGCTAAAAGGCTTTTAAAATGTGTAGTACTGTGAAGTATCAGACTCTAGAATTTCACCCACAAAAATATGGAGTATCTCCATCATGTCTGAATAAATCCATGTATGGCAATTAGATAAGAAAGATACACTGAGACCCAACACCATATTAAGCAATTACTAATTGGTAGAGTTGAAAAAAGCAGTATGAAGGTC
Organism: Trochalopteron elliotii; assembly: GCA_024734555.1. Taxonomy (NCBI): domain Eukaryota; kingdom Metazoa; phylum Chordata; class Aves; order Passeriformes; family Leiothrichidae; genus Trochalopteron; species Trochalopteron elliotii. The sequence continues at coordinate 39,015 of JANPWX010000148.1, read as the reverse complement.
TTGTAAGGGATCATACATTTAAAACATACATGAGACCAAGCATTCTGTCTTCCAATCCCATAATACAAATCTGTGATGACATATTCAGTTGTAATGAATTCTACTGAATTCTACTTTTCTGATTGTTTTTGTAAAAATTTAGAAGACTAGTAAAATTCTTATATGGGAAATATTTTCCAAATTGAACTCAGTATTTCCTATGATACTGAGCTGTTCCAGCGTGATACACAACACTAATCAACCAAAGACAGATAGGTCAGATAGTCCACAACTTTGCCACACTTTTGAGTGAAATGAGCCAGCTGGTTATCTCTGGGCAGTTCTGTGAATATAAATATGTCATGAATTACTTTTTTTTTTTTTTCACATCTCAACTACATTATATGACTAACAAATAATTAATTTGTCTGATGAATACATTTTTTACCTTTTTCACTGAAGAAAATTATCACCAGTATGAATTAGAGAATCACAATCCTGTCTACAAAGTAAGTCAATTTCTCAGTGCTTTCGTTCATTTTTAAATTGTGAGGGAAAAAAAGGTCTAAAAGCAACATATACCAGGAAAGGTAAAGATTAAATAATATCTTTACACTTTTTCAGCTTTTAAGATTCAATAATCTTGGTATTTTAAGCTATATACTTCCTAAATACCCATCAGGAATTCAACCAAGAATAAAACAACATTCTCACATCAGCATCTACCCAGCAGACCTTTAAAGGTTTGGTGTCTTTCACTTTTAATATTGGTCCTCTAATGTGTTAGGAAAAAAGCAAAACATAAGAAAAACTAGTGAAGACACATATTTAAAAAATAGTCTTAATTTTTTGGGGGGAATTTTAAGAAATGCTTCGCTAAACCTCATTGATTCAGAGTATCTACCTCTTTACTAACCATCCATTCTGCTGTACATTTAAGATTCTCCCAAATGAAATTGTCCCACTTTTGTTCACTCATCTAAATGATATCTCTTAATTAGGAGTAGAGCCTGCTTTGATTCCCTTGACAGCTAGCAGCAAGAGATATGCCCCTTGACTGATACTGGATTTCATTATTAAAAGGCTTCTCAATTTTAAAAATCTTTATCACAACCCTGTCTAATATAATTTTCTTAATTGTAAAGAATAATTTAAGCTAGATAATTTAAGATAGTTCAAAGCAACTTCAAAGCATATAATCTGAATTTTATGGACAAAATCCTTCTGTCTTCCAGAGCAGCAAGTAATGTTCAATGAGTGCAGCTTGTACCCTACTCAGTAATGAAATGGAAAATCAGAAAATTTGGAAAACAATTGCAGCAAATTTTCAAATGAGGCACCAGGGAAGGAATTATAATTAAAAGCAATCTTTTTCATTGATTAAGAAAATTAAAAGCCTAAGAATACACCTTAACTCATTCTTCATTTCTGCTCCTTTTTATCTTATTCTTACAAAACCTTACAACTTACAACTGAATTCTCTGAGATGCTTTAGCATCCTAGTAGTCAATCAGTGATGTTGAAGCCATTCGGTTGAAAGTAACAATAATCTAATGAAATTATGTTTTCCTGAAACTGAAGGACACCCCAAGAGTCTGAAGGACCTCAACAGTAAGTAGCAGTGAGTACCTAATGAGACACTCACAGGAATGAGGCTAAAAAAGTATCACTGTGAATCCACAATCAGCTTTAATCTACAAGGATAAATAAAAATTTTAAAATCCCATTGCTTTGTTTTAGGAATGTCCTACATCTCATTGTATTTGTCAATATTTATCCTGAAAATAACAGAATAGAAAAGCACCAGAAAATGTAACTGGGCTTTGTTCCTATATTACTTAACTATTCCCTGCTGAAGTGGCTATGAAGACTTGATTACATTGAACCTCAGCAGATGGGTTCCACAAGCAATCGAACATCCAGTACAAAGATAATGGGATACATGTCAGAGGAAGTGGATGGATGGATGGATGGATGGATGGATGGATGGATGGATGGATGGATGGATGGATGGATGGATGGATGGATGGATGGATGGATGGACAATAACCCCTCTGTGTCTGTATGCCTTGCTCATATTCCCAACAGCAGATGTTTCACTCAGAGCCTCAAACTCATCTTTTCCCTAGGTTGAACATAAATAAACAGGTTGAACATCCTGTATTTTTAGACCATGATGATCATTTTCTCCCCATCAACTGGATTGAATACATTGAATTTACAAAGTCTTGTGTGGAGCTATACAAATGAAATTTCATGTTTATATTGCTTTAATTCATAAGCTCCTGACATTACTATTTTAGTCTAGTGTACATGTAAATTAAAGGTACAAAAAGGGTTTGTTAAGCAGATCAGAATAGGTGTCAAAAGAATCAGAGAAAACCAACTTATCTTCCCAGACCACCTCATACCACAATCACTGCCTGAGAAACAACTGGGAAGATATACATAATTATGAGTAGTTACTGGGGTTCAGTGCAGGAGATTAAGAGAGAAGGTTTATACAATATAATAAGTGCTGAAGATAAAAAGTAAAATGCTGTGAAAAATCAGTGGTGGTGTAAAGACAGACTTTTTTTTTATGAACCTTGCAAAAGCGGGAGCAACATAGACCAGAGATGCTGTTCTCAATTCTTCTTTAAGTCTTTTCAGATTTTACTGAATTACAAAGAACACTCCTTATTGAAATACTGTGTAACCTTACTGTAATCAGTGGTGAACTGCTGCAGTCCATTTTAAACCACTGTGGAAATGGTGGGGCTAGTTTCACTTAATGTTAAAGAGTGATTGGATATTTTCTTTATTTGGAAAGGATGTAAAGTAGAGTCATTCTTTTTCATTTCAATTTAAAGCAATATTGACTGGCTGAGCAAGTATTTTTTAAAATAGCATAAAGCCTTCTTCCCTTTATGCCCCTCTCCAAAATATTGCAAACATAATAGTGAAATACTCAAACAACAAATGTTGAAATAATTACTTTTTAAGCCATCTTCATTGAGTTTAACAGATATTTTTCTTATAAAATTTGGACAATGACTCTACATTGAAAAAGAAAAAATTATTTTTAATTAAGATGTACTATTTAAAGTCAAGTATAGATGAAATAACCACTCCTACTTCTAAGGTCTTCCTGTATTTTTTCTGGTCTACAAATTTCCTTGAACTCCAGGTGGCATGATGAAAATCTGTAACACTTGATTTTGCATCAAAGCTGTATGTACATGAGAGAAGCAAGAAAATCAGCACATGAACACCTTATCACATACTGTCCTTGTGGGATGTGTCAGGTGATGGACCTGCTGTATTTGTTTGCACAATGTAATGGGACTGAATTGTAAAACATCATTATTCAAAAGAAAAGGGCAGAACAAGAGAGATGATAGATCGGTCTTTCTTAATGGTATTTCAGTAGAGTGGGAAAAAAAATCACAGAGAGAAACAGATGGCAGCTCCTTAGAGAATGTACTCATGTTGGAGAAGCATCTACACAGAAGACTGGGACAGGCAGAAAAGCCACACAGGGTTCATGCAGGATGAGTACAGCCTACAGCTTTTGTAAGAGGAACAACTTAAGTCTGTGAATGGACAGATATCTGAAACCCCCACCTGTGTTTGCATCCAGTGACATGGAGCCCCACTACATGACATCAATGCAAGGCTTGGTGGAACAGGCACACATATGCCAGGTTACAGTCACTGCCAAAGCTCTCTGTATGTCTCCTTCATTCATAGCAGGGCCTCATTATGTGTGACCTAAATAATAAACATATTAATCTGGTCTTCAGAATAACTTTGGAGCTACTCCTCTCTTGCCGTATAGCTGCAGCAGCTTTTACAATCTAAGCATCCCAAAGCCCTTGAGAAGCCTGCCAAGCAAGAAAGTAAAATATAAACTCCACAATGTATCCTTCCCATCACTGGTACCATAGCATATACTGAAGGCATGGCATCCTTGGCAGGAAAATACCATAAAAAAACCTCCTTGTACCTTACGCACAACACCTTTCCAATTGCAAAGATGCAAACAAACCCACCAATTAATTTGAAGATGTATAATTAGATGAATAACCATGATCTTCCCTCATTTGTTACTCTGCCATTACAAGACTCAGTAAACAAAGGAAAAGAACAACTTAAATATATGTTTGACCATGTACATATACACATTCTCTTTAGCACAGTCTCCATTTTTCTTGCACAGCATTTAACTAGGCTTGTAGCAATCAAAAGGATTACAAAAATTTTATGGTTCTTGAAGGTGCTTAACTTTTTGTCACACTGTACACTCAGATTTATCTGTAACACAGTGGGTTTTGGCAAAGTAACTCAGAAGTAGAGGATGAAACTGTATTTCAGCTTTTTTGCTTTGAAAGGAGGTAGAAGGAAGATGCAGAATCTACATGCTCCCACAGAAGTGACCTCCATGGTATATTTGAAATACAAGACTAATGCATAAGATGCATAAGTGGATACCAGGCAGCTCATTATCCAAAATTACAGGACTATCCCTAGAAAATGCACAGTATTTCAGTGTGAATAGAGACTGTACTGTAGAAGGAAATCACCTAATTCCTCCTTACTGTGTTTTGTTTCATATGACAATGGAAGTCCAGAGAATGTGAATTAAATTGATTCCAGATGAAGCTAAACCAGAGCACATCTTATTATGCCAATGACAGGGCATGCGTAGTCATTAGGGCCATATTTGAGTTAATCTGAAGTCTAATCTTTAAAATACACAAAATGTGGACATCAGGTCTACAGCACTACTTACTCCACAAATTCATTCTGATTTTGCCATACTACTTGTTACTGTCACACAGCCACAGATCACAATGCCAATAGTCATCTACGGGTGTGATGGGCTGATTTATCCATCAGCCTAAGTAAGAGTAGATCAACTCACATTGCAAATTCTGTGGGAGGAGAAACAAATTTGTCAGCCATATTTCCTAGGTGTTCTAGTCTTTGAGGGGCTATAAGCCTTGATGAGATTGTAACAACGAACAAAGATAGCAAGGATGAGCAGCAATGGTGCTAAATCTCCCCAAATAAAATACAGACCCATTTTAATACACTTCTTCAATAAGACTTCCAAAAAGGACTAAAAACATAAACATGCAAACACTCTTACTTTCCCTGTTGTCCATATTTCTTTAAAGTACAATTATCTGAAAAAGGGAATGCTACTACATATCCTTGAGAATCTATGGAAAAAAGGTCAGAAGAACAAAAAAGATGGAGTTTTTGCACAGCATTTACAGACTTTCAATTTCCACTTTCAGAGAAACAACTAGAACAAATCAAAAGTCTGTAGCCATCTTGTGGATTGCAGGACGATGAGCAGCAAGTTTACTTGACTTTGTCAAGGACAATATTATCATTCCTCTTGTGATAGGAAAGGCAACGTATGTCAAGCATCTTGCCTACTGTTAAGGCTCTTAACCGATTCATAGTACTTTGCATAAACAAAATAATGGAATATTATAGAGCTTAGAAAAGACTACAAAAGTGATTGCAAAACCTTACTTAATAATGATTACTAGTCTCCATTACTCTAGAAATCCCTAAACTTTGCATGCCTTAGTATTTCTGTTGAAAACTTTGATGTTGAAAATGACACTATGTTTGTTAAAAGTGAACGGATGCTGAGGTGACAATTACTGTCAGGGACAGGGTTATAAAATTTCATTCATAAACAACAAAAAAAAAATTGTGTAAGAAAGAAAACATCTTCATATGATTACAATAAAGAGCCTGTTTTATTGGAAAGAAAACAGTCAGGTAAAAAAGAGCCAGGTGAGAGTTTTTCAGAGAAATAGGAAGACACTATTTTTAATGAGAAGCTGAATAAGAATTGATCAATAATATGCTATAGAGTAAGGACAAGGATAAGTATAAGGATAGCATTTAATTCTTGGGGAGTTTAAAGGTTTTAAGAGTCAGAGATTATTAAGGATGGGTTAGAAACTCTCTGTCAAGAATGATAAAGCTGATAATACACAACTGAGGTAGAGAACAGAGTAAAGGGTCTCATTTCATTCCTCTAGACTTATATTTCTAGGACTGATTTTTAAATTATCCTATTTTTTTTTTTTAACACAAAATTTATAGCAACGAACTACAGATTAGGACAATCTACTCAAAAATTTTCAAGGTTTAAGAGAGCACCCACACTACAGTCTTCTTCTTCCAAATGAGTCAAGATGTCCAAAAGACCTAAAAATTAATGAGATTTAGGAATTTTACTACAAAATCTCCTGAAATATCTTCTAAGTTTCCCTTTCATTTTATCGGTCAGTAGACGTTAAAAACATGCATCAACTGTCCAAAAGTGTTGTGAACCAATTATGCGTGCATTAATAAAGTAATGCATAATTCCATTTGGGATTGTCATTGTCTTTGTGAGGTAAATAGTAGATGTTCAAATGGCTTTTAGTTATATAGTTATTATTACATTTCTTGGTTTTCCTCATTACTTGACTGTTATTGTAAAAAAAATGAACTTGAATTTTATTGATTTAAAAAGCATCTATGATACAAAATACATTTGTAGCTAGCACTCATTTCAGGAAGACATTTCAGTATGCTCATTCTATAACTCTCTTTTAACCACAAACCTTTTTTAAATTGTTGTCAAATGTGTTTGGAAAATGTCAAATTTATTTGACTTGGTTCCAAGTTATTTCAACTTTTTTCATTTTTTTCATGTCTCCAAGTGTCTAGTATGGTTTTATTGCCCTGAGAAATATCAGGTTTAGGACAAGCAGCAGCTTCATGCTGTCCCAGTATTTTTAAAATACCATCTGATTTGGATCAGCAGTGATGACCAAAACTATTAGAAAGTTCCAAAACACTGAAAAATTCTAGTGGATTTTTTCCTCCTATCTGCTCATATCTTGATTTTAATGGAACACTAGTTTTCTGGATATTAAATTCAACAGAACATTTTCTAGTGAATTCAGTGGGATTGGACAGGACTCTACTTGTATCTTACTGTGCAATACCTCCTCTACAAGCAAATTGAATTCTACTGAAAATTTACACTACTGACACAAATAATAACAAATGCATATAATGAGGAAAGTTCTTAGCCAGACTGAGAGTGGAAAAGAAATTCTGTTTTAGAGTGAGCATATAAATCTCTACTCTTCAAAGGTCAATGGAAGTCCTTTAGCAGGCTTCAATCGGACGAGGATTAGCCCTCTTTTTTTATTTCTCAAAGGTGCTCTGAGTTCAGCTACCCTGAACATATCTTCTCCTTATCCATTGTAGAAAGAGAAATAGAGCTTTTACTTTTCTATTTTTAATAAACTGAAACCTAAAAATAAATACCTGTCACTCATAAAGTTTATTCTGCTGAATACAAGCATCCACAAGCTAAAATTATTTTGTTGTAGTTTTAATAGGAAATAAACTCCCACAGTGATTAGATCACTGCACAAAGCTTTAGCTCATAGCCAGTGCTGGGTTATACTTCCTTGGGATAAAAGATTTAAAATGGACATGCCAACAAAATCTTAAACGACACTATTGCTGTGTAATTCTGTTGCTATAGTAAGGCTTCATTTGATTTTTCTTGAGAGGTATAATAAGATTAAGGCATAATCATAATTTCCCTTATGATAGAAGATAAGCTACTTCTCATTGATCTCTCAGAAATCAGACCAATCTTTGGATATTAAATAGTCATTTGCAGCAGCAACAGGTATGTTAGCATTCAAATAACACAATGTCAATGGCACTCTGATTTTCAGAGACACATACTGTAGTAGTCACTTGAGAAGCCTGATTAAACTCCTTACCCAGACAATAGGGAATAACAAGAATTAACCAGTTGCTTGAGAGATATCTTATGGATTTTGTTTTCATTTGTATTGATTTATATAAACCCTCCCAACAGGCTTATTGGCTTTTGTTGAAGAGGTACAAAAAATACATGGATTCAATGAGATTTTTTTTTTCCTGTTGCTATTGTGACATTTAGAGCAAGGTAAAAGTCCTTCATTAGTCCTTTGCTGCACATTTCAATAAATTAATTTAATCCTCTACTAATGCATTTACTGTGTAGGCAGAGTACCTTTCTAATTAGATTAGAGGAAAGGTATATAGCTTGGTAGTATTACTGAATATGTCATTCCAATCTGCCCTTGTCAAGTTGTTAAGATAATTTTTTATGTTGAGTTATTGCTATTAAAATTCCAGTGGTGCTATTGAATGCAAGCATAAAAACATGCATTTACTTGTCAACTCATGAACCAAGCATCTTATAACCTGAATATTCAGGAAAACAGATAAGAGTACAAAATAATTTCTACCCCAGCTTAAGAAGAAAAGTCACTGTAATTAGTAGGGGAAATTATCTGGAAGCGATTGGTACAACTTCAGCTTTGACATTATTTACAGTAATTTTCATCCAAAACAACCTGCCAATGATCATACAGCAAGCTTAAGAAAACCACCAGAATTAACCAAAAATTTCTTATATCTCCTGGCAGCACTGTAATGACAAGAACATCTTCCTCTGCCCTATCAGATAAGACCATATTTCCATCATAATATCAACTGTCTAACTGAGTAAGTCACCAAGAAACATGTATAACTCTATGAGATTGTATTAAAATTTCAGTGTAACAAAATCATGTATAATTTCATTATTGTAATTCAAAAATTGACCTGCAGAAAGTCAGCCCTGAAAAGACAGGATTTCTTGAATCCTGCAGCCTTTATGTAAACTGCCTTTATGTATGCAGAGGATATTACATACCATAACCTTGTTTAAAAACAGTAGAGATCTGACTTTGAAATACCAAACATCATGTTCGTCTTCTCTGAAGAAGTCCAGATCTAAAATAAATGGAAATCACTTTTAAGACTCGTTTCAAATTGAAACTGACCAGATGTCTCAATCTAAAAAAAAAAAAAAAAAAAAAAAAAAGCCTTGATGCAGTCAAAGAGCTACTAAGACGTGGGTGAATTGTCTGCTAATGGCGAGAAGACAGTATCCTAAACACTGAACTTGAGTGCAATTTATTCTCTTAGTTTTTAAGCAGGATTTATTTTTCCAATTCCAATTGTGCACATTGCCTCTTTCCCATCCACTGGATACCACTGAAAAGACTCTGCCTCCATCTTCTTTATTCCCTCTCACCAGACATCAATCCACACTGATAAAATTCCCCTTGAGCCGCCTTCTCTCCAGGTTGAACAGTCCCAGCTCTCTCAGTCGCTCCTCATACTTCAGGTACTCCAGTCCTTTAATAATTTTCCTGGCCCTTCAGTCAACTAGCTCCATTAAGTCCATGTGTCTCTGGTACTGGGAAGCCTGGAACTGGATACAGTGTTGTAGAAGTGATCTCACCAGTGCTGAATAATGGGGAAGAGTAGTCTTTCCTTGACCTGCTAGCTACAGTTTTCATAACCCAAGAGCCCGTTGACCTTCATCGTGGAAGGGCCTATTGCTGGTAGATGTTAAACCTGATATTCAGTGAGACACACAGGGTCTTCGCTGCAAGGCTACCTTGCAGCACGTCAGCCTTCAGTGTGCAGCACTCCCTGACATTATTCTGCCTCAGTTGCAGGGTTTTGGATTGCCTTTTCTTGAACTTCATGAGGTTTCCATTGGACCATTACTTCAGCCTGTTGTGGTTCGTCTGGATGGCAACACAATCAACTGGCATATCATAGTGTTGTTACCTGATGCATCCCCCCTTGGTTGAAAACAATTCATAATCTTGTTCAAGGTGCTGTCTCTCCCATCAACCAGGTCATTAATGAAAATGTTAAAACAGTATCAGCCCTTTAATCAAGCCTGGGGTACCTTACTATTGACTGGCCTCCAGACAGCTTGTCAGAATCCTCTGAGTCCAGTTTTCTGTCCACCTCTCTGCTCACTTACATAGCCAATGCTTCATACTTTATCTATGAGTATGTTATGGGATACAGTGTCAAAAACCTTGCTAAAGTCAGGATAAACAATATCCAGTCCTCTTCCCTCATGCACCTAGGTAGTCATTTCCTCATAAAAGACGCTTGAGTTGGCCAAGCACCATTTCACTAAAGCCACAATCTATGCCAAATCACCTTCTTGTTCTTTTTAAGTTCGCTAAAGTTTTTTATGTTTATTGGCTCTACCACTTTCCCCAGAATAAGGGGGTTGTAGTCCCTCAGATCCTCGTAGGTCTACTTCAAGACAGGAGTCACATCTGCTCTCTTCAAGCCCTCAGAAACCTTTCCTGATTGCCATGACCTCTCAAAGACAAATGACAATGACATTGACCAGCACTCTTTATAACTATAGGTACATAATATATGGGTCCCAAACAATCAGTTTGTTTAAATTTTCTCTAGGTGAATTTTTCTTTACCCAGGTTTTCATATTGTTGCAGGTGCCTAGTATTCCTGAAGACAAATCCTGCTGTTAGAGAATGAGGCAAAGGTGGCCTTGAGTACCTCAGTCTACTTTGTCACTAAGATTCCCATTGAGTTCAGTCCAGAAGCCATGTTTTCCCTAGTGTGCTTTTTGCTGTCTGTGTACCTGTAGAAGCACATCCTATGGTACATTCTGTTCCCATCCAGATTCAATTCCAGATGTGTTTTGGCTGTCTTCACCCTATCTCTTCACACGTGAATGTTTCTGTATTTCCTCTCTGGACATTTATCTAAAGCACCTTCAACCTGTGCGTTGCTTCTTCAGTCTGAGTTTAGTTAGGAGCTACTTGTTCAGCTACACAGGTCTTCTGCCATTCTCCTACACGTGAGGTTGGACAACTTTTTAACTTAGTAAAGGCTATTCTTGAATATTTCTACAAGCTTTCTCAAACTCCTTTTTTCCTCCAGGACTGCCTCGCATGGCATACTTCCAAGTAGGTCCCTGAACAGACAAGTCTTCTCTCAAAGTCAAACTTCGTGATCCTGGTTTTGCCTTGACACTTCACCTATGGGTCCTGAACTTCACTCCTGAACTCATAGTCTCTGCAGCCAGGACTTTCCTCAGGCTTCACATCCCCGGTCAGTTCTTTCTTTTGTAAGAACAAGATCCAACACAGTATCTCCTGCACAATTTCTTGGTCGCTTGTGTCAGGAAGTTGGCAGCAATGATCTCCAGGAACATCCCGAATTGCTCATGTGCTCTGTGCTGCCCTTCCATAAGATAATACTTGCCTTTTTCTTGAAGAGGGGAAGTGATTCAAATCTTTCTCCTCGCAACTTTTGTGGAGCTTTAAGGTAATTAGTTATCTTGGAGATATTTTTCATTTCATTTTTTTTAATTGCCCAAAGGGTTAATGTTTTTAAGGGGAATTAATAGTATGACAGAAGTCTTGTCTTCTTTTCCCTAAGAGACCAGATGGAAAATATTCTCAAACATGGTCATTTTACCATCACAAAATATGGTTGCATGCATAGGGAGGTTTATCAGTCAGAATAGTATTTTTATTTTTGCTTCCATACCTATCAAAAGGAGGTGTCATTTTGCCCCTAAACAGGTCATCAAAGCTTCTTCCACTACTAGTCTGTAGGCTCAGACCTGAAAAAGTAGCCAGCAAGGCATTAGCTACCTTCAGCAATTCCTTTAATCAGGAATAGGGCCTAATCTCACTGAATTATCATATCATTATCATAGTGTATTCTAATGAGGTTAAAGGCAGGGAGTCTTTTAGCTCCTGCTAACATCTATCAGCACATGGTAGTCCAGTTGGCTACTGTTGATTGCATCATCTTAATATTCCCATTTGCTGTAGAAGCTGAAGTCAGTTTCTCTGAACTGCTGTTGTTCTTTACATTTGAAAATTACGATGATTTTACTGATAGGAGAATCCTATTTGCTATCACACACTAAAACACCCTAGAGAGAAAGAGCCAAAGGTAGGATATATACAAACACTTCCAAAGATACCAAACTTACCTCTGTCATAAAGGGCCATCAAAAAGCCATCCTCAAGAAATCATGTCTTTCAGGAAATGTGATCTTGTTTCAAAATGGTAAAAAATGAGTGTTCTGTACCAAAGACAGAATCTGTAGCAAAGACTGAGTAAGCAGAACGCCTGGTACTGACAAGAACTATATTCTGGACTTGACATTTTTTTCTTAAGGTTTCTGTGAAAGAAAATATGCTTTCATAGGTTAAAATCTCAGACAATTTTTTTTGTTTGTTTGGGGTTTTTTGTTTGTTTTTTTTGTTGTTGTTGTTAGTGAGAGCCACAAGAACATCTTAATATGTTCCCAAATTTGGAAAAGTATTTCCAGTATTTCTCAATACTTATCAGCTCCTAAGGTCCCTAACAAAAGAGAATATGAGAGAAGGCTTCTGTAACACAAATATCGAAAACATGCCAGGGGCATAACAAATAACTGGAGAATAATCAAACTTCAAAGACTCAAATCATAATTGTGAAGAGTAATGTACTATCTTAACATTAAAAAAGAATTTCTTCCCCCAAATATGAGATCTAATACCTCATCATCCTATTTTAAATAACATTGTTGCTTTTCACAGTGGAATAAACAAGGGAGGCACACAGTGTTTCTTCTGACACTCAAGCTCTCACACCTAAGCTGAATTTAAAGATAACCAGAAATACCATTACATAGAAAAGTATGATTAAAAAATCATATTGATATATCAGTTCATCTGGATGCCATCAACAGTACAAGAAGAATGTGTCATATGAAACACAACCTATATTTTTACATTTGCTACCTGAAAGCTTTTAAGATTTTTAATGTATTTTCTCACCAAAAAAAAAATAGTGATCTTTCTTATGATAGGCAAAGGATACATTTTTAAACTTCTTTTTAATTGCCTATAAAAATTGCTTTGGCTTTGATAGGTGTGGATTCTCTGCTGTTTGCCTTACTTTGAGAGACATATTGGAAATAAAACCAGGTTCTGCCATACAAGGAACATCAATCATATTATTTTTATGCACAGGGCTAGAAAATGTTTTCTGTAGATCTGTCTTAATTTTGGTTCAAAACCACTGTTTTTCTTCAAGCCTCATTTAAAAAAAACTATTTACAAAGTAGTCTATTAACTACAGTTCACTTTAGTTAATTTGTCAAAAAAAAATGTAAATAGCTCTAGTATGTAGCTGCATGAAGTAAGCTATTGATTAAAAATGCATTGTAATAAAATGTTTATCAGGACCTCTTCAGAATTTTCAAGCAGGCTTTCAAAGCAGTAATGTGTGAGAGTTGATTAAATACCTCTTATGTGCTACATATCCGTAGTATTAAGGTCAATCGAATTCTCCTGAGCAAAAGCTGGCAACTCAGATGAAATTCAGTGAGATTTAAGCAGCAGCTATTCAGGCATTGAAAGCTTACCAAATTCTGCTAGCTTTTTCCCTCACTACAGAGCAAGTCACAGTAAACAACCTGAACTAAAATCACCAAGCTTAACAGGCTTTAGACAGAAGATGAATATGCAGCACCTATTGCTAAACAACACTCATTAAGCTAAGATAACCAGTTAAAACCAACTACATGATAGCATGTAGATGATGCAATTCAAGCCAATGTAGAAATATTAATTCATGTTAAAAGAAAAATTAAAATCACTATGCACCAGGCGAGCAAGCCTTGTATCTGATCAATTTTAGCAAGCTTTTACAGCTCCATGCCATTAGCACCCTTTTTCTGCTCCAGAACTCAGCAATGTTTTCTACTGCTCAATCCCCCCAGCCCTGTTGGTGTCAGCTGTCAGACTAGTTTCACTGGTCTCTGTGCTCAATACACACATCCAAAATTTAGTACTTCTCCTCCAAGGAAAGATTAGAAACACCAGCCTGATCCCTTTAAACAGGAGAGATCAGACCCAGGCCAATAATGAGATTTTTACATGATGAATACCCCTTTCAGCTTCAAAGGAAATGTCTGCTGAGGGGTTGCCAGAGTTTGTCATGATTTGTTTCAAGAATATAAGACAGAGAGTAAGAGTGGAAGTGACTTAAGGATCCACACTGACATCTTGTGGTTACAGAGTCAGCAAAACGTTTCAAAGCACTTTCAGCACATTCCAATGGGGTGTTGCTACATCTAACAGATAAACTAGAATAGTACAGGGAAAGAGATGATTTCCTGACACTTGTTAAACGAGATACTGTGTAATGTACCAAACTTGAGTTTCATACAATAAATATGAGAACCTGGATATTTATAGAAAAACGTCAAAAAATTCATTTAATATTTTTATTCCCCAGGGTCAACTTTAAAAATGAAACATAATTGAAAGAAAAAAAAAGTTAAAAACCAAAACAACAAAACACTTTACAACATTTATGTGATTATATTAGAATACAAGCAGGGATTTAGCTAGGAACTTGAAGTCTATACTAATAACAAAAAAAGGAAACCTGATGAAGTTAACAGTTGATATCTGCAAAGCTGTCTGTTACAGAAGCATTTTCAGAATAGCAGGCAAACACTGCTGGTCTGAAATAGGTCTAATGTTAAATTATGTTTGTGTTCTGCCAATTTTTCTGGAAAAAAAAGCCAAAGAATCTTTGAAATATCTTGTTAACAGCAAGTAGAATTATAAATTTTATTGAAATAAATATTCACGGGAATGGTTCCACAGACAGCTGAGGAAAGGATCTTACTTCCTGCCTTTGGAAGGAACAACATAAAACGAAACATTTTTAATCTCAGCCTTCGGGAAAAGCAATGGCAATTCTCCCATTTCTTCCAAGTCTTCTCAATGCATTTAATTTTAGAAAAGGTGTGCAGAGAATACAGAGATGAAAAGGAATCTTAAACGCTATGTTTTGCATGGCATGTCCTGAGAGATTTGCCTCAGAGAGCTATTAACATAGAGACCAGAATAAAGCTGCTCTCAGGAGGAACACACACATTGATATAGAATATGTCTCCAAGATAATTTTTAATCAATGGTGCTAAATATTGGGTCCAAAAAACCCTCCAATATAGCTCAGCCTTGTAAGAATTGGCTCATTTGATGATTTTAGAGGCAAAAAGATTCTGAAGTAATCATTTTATGCAGGACCACATTCCAAGGGGCGACAAATTTTCAGCATCACCAAAGGCTTCACTTCAAATGTAAGAATTTAATTAACTTTCAGCAAAAGATTTTGGAAACAGTGTGGTTCCAGTAATATTCTTCTGAATCACATAAATTGTTTTTATCAGATCAGTATGAAATATAGGACTTGCCTTTTCCTTTTAAAGATATTTACTCTTTATCTTGGTATTGCCCAGGAGATCCAAGAAAAACTGAATCACTGCTCATTTGCACCATATTTGAACTATGTTAATCCTGTGCTTTTCAGTTTCCTGCAGCATTCAGAAAGGATTCCTCCTTACAATCTCCCTTCAATATATAATTTTGAGAATTTTGGGGGTGTGAAGAGACTTTTCTGTGGAGATCATTCAGAGACAGAGAAAAGATTTAAGATGGTAGATCCATCAGTTGGTAGATCAGACTCACAGTCCCAGTGTTGACCACATTTGGTATCCAGAGTCTCCAATCTCCTTGCTATTCTGTTGAAATCTGACCTTCCTTGTTCTATTCCTCTGGCACATTTCAAGGGTTGCTATTCTTTCTTTCTGCTTGATTTTAAGCACTCCTTAGCGGCATTATGTGAGGATATGAAAATGGGATATTTTATGGATCCTTCTTGATTAAAGCTCTATTGCAGTTACTAGTGTCCAACCAGAACTGGACTGTAGGTTCCTGCCAGCACCTTGTGCCTGCATTGGTAAGAATCTCAGCTCTTCCCTCGATTAATGTCAGTTCACTTGGCATTCACAGGTGTGACTTCTGCTGGAAAAAAAAATAAAACCTCACCAGAAAAATAATAAATACTTTGGGATTTCAACCTGTCAAGAATGAGAAAGAACTTAGCTGTGGGTTTTTGAATAACTCATAGGGAAAATAAAATTTTATTATATTAAATATTGCAAACATTCGTTCCACTGAGGAAAGATTATGTAGCATTTGTCTTCCACATACAGCAATTGCATTGACAGGGATCTTCATTCTGTGTCACATGAAAGGACAGATATAGCTTGCATGGATAACAAACCACAAATGATTAATGAAGGTCCTAATTTATAAATTAAATTAATTTATAAATTTATAAAATGTGATAAAATCACATTTTTGGTTTACAGCTATATAGAGAAAAATAAGGGAACTTAGTTCTGCTCATAATGATGTTTCTCTACACTTTAAAGTGCAATGAAACATATCTGGATTCAGCTTATCTCAGTGTTCCACTTAAGAGCCTGTCCTGCAAATAATTAATCTTTTGTCTTAACAGTTTATATACACAAGTCTGGGCAATAATATTAATGGTTTCCATGACTTTACAACTAAATCTTCAGATTAAAATATAGATTAATACTACAGCTGGTTTTTCAGCCTCAAAAACACTTAATAAGAGATTATGTGTTTCACATTGTTCCCTTTTGCATTCTGAATGCTCCATTTAAATTTCTAAAGGAGTTATTGTCTAAGTGCCATCTTGATCCTCTGAAAACATAACCACACACTAAACTTACAGGACCTATTCTCATGGGGTTACTGCAGTGCTTAAAGCTGGGCACATGCTGAGAAATAGATATATAAGAAAATTAATTGAAATTATGGAAACTGAAAGTAGCCATATCGAAAGTTCCAGTTAGACCAAAATATTACTTCCAAAAGCATATGACTAAAAATGGTAAGACAGCACAAGGAAGATCCTCAGTATAATATCCCATCTTTCATCTACTGAAGTTCACTTACAGCATTTCCCCCATCTGTTTCACCAGTCCAGGCATTCTGATTGTTTTAGTTTTTAGCTTCAAAGATAATTGCAGACATGAATAATCTGGTTTCACTTCAGTTTTTAAGAAATCCATTACTGAAAGATGAAAGAATGTATGGCATCACCATTAGTTTTCTATGCGTCTTTTTTCTTAGTTCATTAAAGATAAACACAAACGTATATACAAGCTATATCAGAAATTTAGTGTCTCTTTAAATGGTCCTCTCTCCCAATTTTAAAATTAATTTTATAATTTTACATTTTATCCATATTAAAGAACCTACCTCCCACAAAGTTCATATGCAAATACTAAAGCTTGAAATTGTGATGTTTCACGTGTTGTAGAAAGTACACGAAGTATCTTTTTGAAAACTGCATACAGTAAATACACACTACAATATCATATTTCTATGTGCATATCATGTCATCTATATGTTATGAAATTCTGCCTCATACAACCATGATAATTGCATGAGAGCACTCAGATTTCAGAAAAGACCACTAACTGGCAGTCTCAGCCTTTACCTAAACTTTAATAGCCCTTTGGTCAAATCTCTTCCTTTACCGTGTTTGATTTTCTAAAGGTTTGATAGGGTTACAGGTTATTTGAGAACTTGTTTTTTAAAAGCCCTTATTTTAAGGGGATATAGATCATCAGAGACAGAGGATTGTATACAAGATCATGTAAGAAACATCCAGAAAGCTGGAAAAGTGGTAGGTTTCCTCTGGTGCTTACAGATATCCTTTCTAATGGAAATGCTCCTCCATTAATAATTGGACATGAAGCATTTCCATAAACGCCTAGATCAAAAAACCAGTTACATCATGTTGCTTCACTAGGGCGACCATCCTACAAGCAGAGAACAAATCCTTTTCCGGCCTGTTGCTGGCGGCAAAACAGCAGTGTGATTTGATTTGTGCATTTAAACTAAAATTGAGAAATGATGGAGAGCCAGAAGGGTTGCAAGGCGTACCTGTGACCAAAGGCACAAGACTGATGCTTTCACTTGTTTAGTAAGAAAGTCTTGCAAAGATGGAAATGAGACCAGCAGCACTGAACTGCTTGCTTTTCCCCATTTAAACATTATTTGCGGTCTAACTAGTCTAAGGATCTTGGACTTCTGAGACCCTCCATGCCAGCTTTGAAAGCATCCTGCAAATCTGTCAGCCTACTGTTACAAAGGTAGCATTTCAAGAGATATCAGAAGTTTAAAAATATGGTTCTCTTCAGTCATGCAGAACTCTGCATACAAGTGAGCAGGCATGTAGGCAGTGTTATCTCTTCTGCCAACACAAAACAAAACCTGTGAATTTTAATGGATTTCACAGACTGTTACAAAAGTTAAAATGAATTATTTTCAAAGAACTCCAGAAAGTTAGCAGATTTGTACAGCAAAGTATGGTTCCAGCATCACCTTTTCAGAGATGGTGACATGAAATGCAAAGATGTGATATAAGCTGGCCTACCACTAAATCACAAGTCTGTACCTTCTTTGACAAGCAATGCATTCAATTAAATACTGCTACAGAACCAGCCATATAATTTATACAAAATGAATGGGTAAATCTAAGGCAGTCCAAGTACTGGAAAATCTCCAGACACCCAAGTAAATATAAGTGAGCATATAAATAAATATGGCTTATCTCAAAAACCATGGATGCCAAGGTTAAAAAAAAATAAAAATAAAAAAAAAATTTAAAAAAAGCACCTACAAATTAAAGAGTGAAAAAATATAACTGAGATATTATTCTGAAAACACTGAAAACAATCAGATTTGAATATTGAACACCTGATTTTTGAGAAGCAGTAATGGGAAAACATTTGTTAGGAAAAGCTCTGTTTTTCAAAACTGGGCTATGCTTTGGTAAGGAAAAGGAAATCTGTATCCTATTTTTTTATTTTTATATAATTTAATTTGGTAAAATTGAAATTGAAATTGAAATTGAAAAATACATGATGCAGGTCAGTGTCTCCTTTAAGTTTAAAAGAGAAAAGTTTGTATTAAAATTATTCCAATGAATTTTACAGCTCATTAAAAGGTTACAATGAACAGTACAGGCTCATTAGACTATGAAATATCACGTCGGTTTCTTTTAGAAAAAACTGTTTCTTAAATCTTTCCTTTTCTACATCATGTACAATTTCACTTCAGTGACTTAAGGTACTGAGAAGCCCTGACTGAGATTTTAATGATTTTTTTAATGATTTAAATTTTTTTTCAGTCTAATTCTTGTATGTTTTATTTTTGACATATGCTTAGCTATATTAAAGTCTCTCAGGAGTGAAATAGACATTAGCTACAAAAATACCAAGTCCAGTCTCTCAGGAAGAAACATTAAATTTTACATGAAAACATAAACACTATGAATTTTATTCTATTGCCCATGTTTAAACTACATTCATAGTTTATTATTGCTGATATCCTCACTTCAAGTGAATCAGATGTTTAGAACTGTAGAAGTAGAACTTACAGGGCACACCCAAACATGATCAGCAGAACAGATGGGACAAATATCAATCTGAAACACATTTTCCAACCTGTAAAATTTTCCAGAGATTGATGTGGGCTAATGTCACTTGATTATTTCCAAAGATATCTGTGCAAAATAACTTTAATAGTAATTTATTAATACTGAAGCTTTGGGCAGTAGAGAGTAAAAATCTTTTAATTAGAATATTTACATTATCAGGTCTTTCTGAGGCAAAGACTTGCCTAGCAATCTTAGGGACTCCCTTGCTGACTCAGAACACACATGCAGGGTTTGATGATGTGGATTCATCTCCAAACCATCATATTTTTGTTGGGTGATTGTTAAATGTCATGCATACAAAGAGATGAAGTCTTCTGGCTTGGCCTCCATTGGGAGTGCCACTGTACCTCTTTTTTGCCACAGCCTTGTTTTCTCTCTCTTTTACCCCATAAATGCTTTCTACTGCTACTCTGGAAATCTGTCTGAAACTATTATAAGCCCTTACCCTGATTTTCTCCCAGCTGCCCTTTGTCAGATCAGAAATTAAGCTCTTCTAATGCTAGTGTAAATTGCAGTAAGAATATGTCCTGGGGTGACTTTATGATGCTTGTATCCCCAATTGTCTGTTCTGTTTATGCTAGACTTTAAGTTCTACACCTTTAAGACTGGTTCTGAGAGCAAAAGGGGGGAAAGAAGAATCACACAGTTTGTTTTCAGAAACTGCACTCTCTCCTCTGCATTCTGCTCCTGGATTGTTTTGTCTATGGATGGACAGCGAGAGAGAGCTCTCTTTGGCTTTTTAGCTAGTTTTTAGATAGCTGAGGCAGAGAAGTTCCCTGGACTGTTTGTTTGGGGGTGTTTTTCCTTTTTCTTGGAACTGTTTAAACCTGTTCTGGACTGAAAATCCAGAAAACACCCAGATCTCATGCCTGCAGCCCACTGGGGCCCAGGACAGCATTTTCCAGCACCAAAGGGACTGATAAAGAGACTGAGCAAGCTGAGCTACAACCCACAACAAGGACTTTCTCAATTTTGCCATCTCTCTTCAGAGTGGCAAGAGGTTTTATTGTTTAATATTACTCATTTTTTATGCTTGTGAACACTTTGCTTATTGAATAAATGGTTTTTTCCACTTTTTCTCAGTGGAAATTTTTTCCTGAACCAGCTGGGGAGGGGCCGTTTGAATTTGCTTTCAAGAGGGACCCCATTAAGAGGTTTCCTTCCGAAATTTGCCCTAAACCAGGACATATAAATTAATTGGTGCCCAATGCGTGGCTTGAGAAAGTGGAAAAAAACTGTACTTGATTGCATTTTGGTTTCACTTGCTCTGTACTGAGATTAAGCAGTCAGTAGCCATGTTGCTTGAATTCATAATGTCTCTCTGGGTGGAGGCCTTCATGTTTTTCCGGTCCTTAGGATTTTTTGAGGTTTTATTACCTTTCTGGTCCCTAGGCCTATTGTCTTACCTGGAGATAGCTCCAGTATTGCCCTTAACACGTAGCTTTTACAGTAGAGGGGCACAAATTAGAATAGCTATTTTGCTGGGTGGGGTGATAATTATTTATAGGAAGTTTACAAAGGCACTGGAGTCTGTTCAAGATATGTATGCGTTGGGGGTTAGATTTGTTTCTTTTTTACTTATAGATTTTTTTTCCCCATACATTCCTAGGAAACTAACTACCGAGTACTTAAAGGCGCTTAAGAAAAACACAGAAGTGGCCAAAGGAGAGCAGTATAGCACCTGGCTACACCTCTTTTGGTCTCTGGGAGTTTCCCTCGGAGAGGGAAGATACCACAAGTTTTTGGGGGAAGATAAAGAACGGGGCTGGGGGCAGCTGCACTCTTTTGCTCTGGGCATCAGAAGGAGGACAGCCAAGCTGTTGCTTACTGCAGGGAGAATTCACTGTCACCACCGAAGTCCAGTCCTAGGGAATCTATCACCATCTGCTCATGTGTCTAGGAATCCTGAGCTCACCTGTTCCTGCCTTGCTGGGAGTTGGACTGCTGTTGTCCCACCCCCATCACTTCTCCGGAACTGCTCTGGGTCTTTTTCCTACGCTGTAGCCCCACACCCCCTGCCCTGCCTGGACTTCCTGCAGTTCCAGCTACCACCGCAGAGCTTCTGATACATCTCATCCACCAGCCCGGGATTCCTGCCCATTCCTGCAGTTCCAGCTTGGTGCTCCTCAGGGTCCTGCAGGGGCGTTGGGATCACACTGCCCCAGTGTTTTGTGAAGCAAAACCTCTCCTCCGTCCCTTCCTGTCTCAGCTGAGAAGGCTGTCACAAGGTTCCTGGTTCTGTTTTGTTGTTAATGCTGTAGTTGTTGTTTTGTTTGCCATGTTATACATACTAGTAAAGAACAGTTATTCCTATCCCCATACCTTGGCCTGAGAGCCCCTTGATTTCAATACTATAATAAATCAGAGGGACGGGGTTTACATTCTTCATTCCAAGGGAGGCTCCAGCTTTCCCTGGCAGACACCTGTCTTTCAAACTGAGACAGTATGGTTTATGGTTTCTTCGTCCAACCTTGCGTCCTAGTTCCAGTAGCCTGTTTTGGGGGTTTATCAGTAATTGCAGCCAGTTTGTTAGAGGAGGAGCAGGGCATGAGGCGTTTCAGCCTTTCCTTTCCTTCTTCTCCTTTGAATCTGTTACGCTGCTTTTGGAGAATGTTCAGTTTCCCCTGAATGTTAAAGAGACTGCCTTCCTGGTATTTAATCTGGTGAGCTTCCTCTACATGGTCTGCAGCTTCTCTAGAGTGAGGGCTGAGATTTCCAGAGGAGCTGATGAGGCCCCTGACTGAGGAGCAGAGCCAGGCGTGGAAAATTCTGAATGGTGTGGAGAATGGGAGAGAATGGGACGAGCCCTGAAGGAATTTTCTGACCCTATAGCCTGGGAGTTTCCAGGTGAATAAATACAAAACCCAACTGTGGTGGGGAAATACCTGAAAGAGAAGTACCCGTGATGACTCTGAGGAGAAAATCTCATTGCAATAAGCTGGGCCCTGGCATATGTTTATCTCACACTGCTAGATACTGTAGGGCAGCAGATAGAGGCCAGGGGGCAGGGAGATAAATCAGCAGGTACTCCAGTCACTCAGGCTGCAGCCAACACCCCAGCTACTCAGGTTGTAGCTAAACCAGACAGAGAGCCTAAGCCACTGGCATTTGCCTTGGGAAAGAAGCACACAAATAAAACTAATCAGACAGTGGACAACGATGATCCGGGGAAAGGACCCTCAAAGCCAGCTCATGACACAAAATCAGAAGTCAGAGCAACTGACAGAAAATCAGAAGTCACTATTGAGTCCTTTTCCCTGAAGGACCTTCGTGGACTAAGAAAGGATTACACTTGGTAACCTGATGAATCTATAATTAGTTAGTTAATGGGATGATGCAGGCGAAGCTACAATTCTGGATGGTACTGAAGCAAGGCATTAGGAATCCCTGTTACATGATCCGGTTATCGACCAAGGAGTGATGAGGGGGGCTAATCCTCACAGTCTCTGGGCATGGATGCTGGGAAGTGTGCAGATGATCTCCATATGCAGCAAACCCAGTGGAAGACCATAGAACAAGGGATTCAATGACTGAGAGAAATGACAGAGACTGTCTTCTCAGATGACCTAAACGCTAGAAATCCAGACTTGATATTATGTACATCTGTTATGTGGCATAAACTTGTTTGATTTAGTCCACAAGAATACACTTCTGCTTTAGCAATAATGAAACAGGATGACAGGGCGGAGACCGTGCCTGATATGGTGAAGAAGCTCTGAGCATATGCATATGTGCATGGCCCAACACATGTAAAATTGCAGCTGTGGAAACACATCTGCAGAAATTAGAAGACAAGATAGAGGAGAATCACAAGAAGTTCAGAGACAAGATGAAAGGGGTCTTTCTCCAAATCTTGTATGGATTAGAGGTTCTTGGTACCAAATGTAGACTCCCCCAGATAGGGAGGGAAGGTACACTCCATGAGCTGAGCTGTGGTCCCTCCTGTGTGATTGTGTAGAAAACATGAGGAGGTAGCATGGAAAATCTACTGCTGCTTTGGCACAATGGGTGCTTGAATTGAAGGACAGCAAGACTCAGAGAGGAAGTTCCACCAAAAAGGAAGCAGCTCCACTAGCCCGTAGCTGAACCACCAGGTATGATGATGATGATGACATGCCTGATCCCCTTGAAGGAACCTCCAAGACATATGCCCAGGGAAAGAAGGATAACCAGGCTTAGAGAGGCCCTGCCTCTAGCCAAGTAGAGGCTAGGGAAGACCATGGTTTTTGGACTGTGTGGATTCGTTGGCCTGGCACATCAGAACGACAAAAATATGAGGCCTTGGTCAACACTAGTGCACACTGCACATTAATCCCATCAAGACATGTGGGGACAGAATCTGTTTCTATTGCTGGCATGACGATCACAGGATTTTACTTTGGTGGAAGCTGATGTGAGCCTGACTGGAAATGAGTAAAAGAAACACCCTATTGTGACTGGCTGAGAGGCCCCATGCATTTTGGACTTTGATATATTCACTTTGGAGGAAGCCTAAGACCCAAAGGGACTCAGGTGGGCATTTGGGATAGCAGCTGTAGAGACAGAGGTCATCAAGCAATGGAGCACCTTTCCTGAACTATCAGAAAATCCATCTGCAGTAGGACTTCTGAAGGGGGATGTGCAATAATTACCAATTGTCACTTCAACAGTTCACCACTGAAAGAAGAACTCAAGATGCTGTGATTCCCATCCACAAGATGGATGAGCTGGAGAGCCAAGGGGTGGTCAGCAAAACCCACTCACCCTTCAACAGCCCCATTTGGCCTGTGCGCAAATCTGCAGGAGAATGGAGATTGACTGTGGACTATCGTGCCTTGAATGAAGTGACTCTACTGCTGAGCACTGCCATGCCAGACATCCTGGAACTCCAGTACAAGCTGGAGTCCAAGGCAGCAAAGTGGTATGCCGCTATTGACATTGTTAAAGAGTTTTTCTCCATTCCTCTAGCAGCAGAATGCAGACCTCAGTTTGCTTTCTCCTGGAGTGAGTACACCTGGAACCGACTGTCCCAGGGGTGAAAGCACAGTCCTACCATCTGCCATGGACTGATTCAGACTGCACTAGAAAAGGGTGAGGGTCCACAACATCTTCAGTACATTGATAACATCATTGTGTGGGGGAATATGGCAGAAGAAGTATTTGAGAAAGGAGGGAAAATCATCCAGATTCTCCTGAAAGCAAGTTCCACCATCAAGAAGAGTAAAGTTAAGGTGTCTGCTTGAGAGATTTAGATCCTGGGAGTAAAGTGGCAACATGGATGGTTCAGATTCCCACTGATGTCATCAACAAGATCACTGCAATGTCTCCATTGACCAAGAAAGAAACACAAGCTTTCCAAGATGCCATAGGTTTTTAGAGAATGCACATTCCTGAGTGCAGCCAGATTGTAAGCCCTCTCAAACTGGTCACCTGAAAGAAGAACAGTTTCCAGTGGGGCCCTGAACAGCAACAAGCCTTTGCCCAGATTAAGCAGGAGATTGCTCATGCAGTAGCCCTTGGCCCAGTCAGAACAGGAACAGATGTGAAGAACGTGCTCTACTCTGCAACCAGGAGCCATGGTTTGTCCTGGAGCATTTGGCAGAAGGTGCCTGGGGAGACTTGACGTCAACCACTACGGTTTTGGAGTTGAAGATATAGATGGTCTGAACCCAACCACACTCCCACAGAGAAGGAAATTTTAGGAGCCTATAAAGGAGTTCAAGACACCTCAGAGGTAATAGGCACTGAAACACAACTCTTCCTGACACCCCAACTACTGGAGCTGGGGTGGATGTTCAAAACAGAGGTTCCCTCTACCCACCATGCCACCAATGCTACATGGAGCAAGCGGATTGCTCTCATCAAACAGTGCACCCGTACAGGAAAACTGAATCACGCACAGGCAGAGAAGGTAATGCAGCACTGCGTGTGCCTTTTCCAGCCCTGGAAGGCATTCTGCTGCACTTGGAGTTGTCCCGTGTCTGCAGCAGCCAGAAGCAAGACCCTGCTGCCTAGTTGATTCTTTTCCATGGCAGAGGTGTCAGCAACTGCAAGCTCTCTTTTGCAGAGAGAACGCTACACGCAGAGCCTGTGGCCGCGGTGAGGGGATCTGTGTCTTTGCTTGGTGCAGGAGTCCTGTGTGTTTTCTGGGCTCTCCAGGAGGAGAGAAGCTCGTGTGGCGACGCTCATACCGCTGCCATGCTTTCAACAGGGAGAAGGCTTTAGGGAAAATAAGTGGCCTCGGTGAGAGGTTCTGGGTATTTGCTTGCAGCAGGAGGGCTGTTTGTTTTCTATGCTCTCCAAGTGCAGAGAAGCTCGTGGAGAGTCTCTCGTGCCTCTCCCAGCCCTGCAAGATATTCTGCTTCACTTTGACTTTTCCCATGTCTGCAGCAGCCAGAAGCAAGTCCATGCTGCCTAGTTGCTTCTTTTCCATGGCAGAGCTGTTGGCAACTGCAAGCTCTCTTTTGCAGAGAGAACACTTACAAGAGACAGTCTGAAGATCTCTCATCTGCCTCACGACCATCATCAAGGACAGAGACTGAAACCACTAAAAGGACTCTAAAACCCCAACACAGGAGTTCTGGCCTGACTGAGGTGGGGCGTTTGCCAAGGTGTGTTCAATGAAAAAACCTGGCACGCATTTCCATCAGAAAATCAGAACCTGAGCAGAAACAATGGGCAAGTCATGGTGAATTGACTGCACTTGCTGATGGCTGTATCTGTTCTCGTTAACACTGTACTTGCTGACGGCTGACCTGTTCTCAGTTCTCTCAAAACAAACACACCGTAATGATTTCCCCACCTTTTGGCCAACTGCCTGTCGCTTTGGAAAGGACTATAAGGACCCCTGAGTTAACCAAAGACTTGGAGAAGAAAAAGGCGGATCTATTGGCCAGATGACAAGGACACTCAGACCACGAGGATTTCGTCTCTCCGTTGGTGGCTTTTACCCACCTCCTCTTTCTCTTTTCTCTCTATCGTTCATTTCCATTCAAATCCTTCTATTGCATTTTATGTTGGCACTAATGAAAGTGCATTTGTCTTAATGAATACTGAAGTCCCCTCTGTGTTGTTTTTACACTCTGAGATCAGTAAACGAACCATCACAAACTCTGCTTGCGTTAGTGGATTGTGACAACTATGCATGCAGAGCTTGTGGCCTCAGTGGGGGGTTCTGTAACTTAGGTTGGGGCAAGAGCCCTGTGTGTTTTCTGTGCTCCACAGAAGCAGAGAAGCTACTGCAGCACCACTCATGCCGTTCCCAGCCCTGGAAGACATTCTGCTGCACTTGGAATTTTCCCGTGTCTGCAGCAGCCAGAAGCAAGACCCTGCTGCCTAGTTGCTTCTTTTCCATGGCAGAGCTGTCATCAACTGCAACCTCTCTTTTGCAGGGAGAACGCTGCACACAGAGCTTGTGGCCTTGGTAGGGGGTTCTGTGGCTTTGCTCGGAGCAGGAGCCCTGTGTGTTTTCTGTGCTCTCCAAGTGGAGAGAAGCACGTGTAGCACCGCTCGTGCCTCTGCCATACCTGGAACGGGGAGAATGCTGCAGGCAGCTCTAGTGGCCTTGGTTGGGGGCTTTGGGGCTTTGCTTGCAGCAGAAGCAGCAGGAGCCCTGTTTTCTGATCTCTCCACAAGCAGGGAAGCCAGAGTAAAGTTGCTCATGCCTCTCCCAGCCCTGGAAGATATACTGCTGCACTTGGAGTTTTCCCGTGTCTGCAGCAGCCA
Source organism: Trochalopteron elliotii (assembly GCA_024734555.1). Classification (NCBI taxonomy): domain Eukaryota; kingdom Metazoa; phylum Chordata; class Aves; order Passeriformes; family Leiothrichidae; genus Trochalopteron; species Trochalopteron elliotii. The sequence goes on along the minus strand of JANPWX010000148.1, from coordinate 12,030 downwards.
GAAGCAAGTCTGTGCTGCCTGGTTGCTTCTTTTCCATGGCAGAGCTGTCACCCACTGCAGGCTCTCATTTGAAGAGACAACGCTGCTCTCAGGACTTCTGGCCTCAGTGGGTGGTTCTGTGCCTTGCTTGGAGCAGATGCCCTGTGTGTTTTCTGTGCTCTCCAAATGCAGAGAAGCTCACTGAGAACTGCTCGTACTTCTCCCAGCCCTGGAAGATATTCTGCTGCACTTGGGGTTTTACCATGTCTGCAGCAGCCAGAAGAAAAGCCCGATTGCCTAGCTGCTTCTTTTCCATGACAGAGCTGTCATCAACTGCAACCTCTCTTTTGCAGGGAGAACGCTGCACACAGAGCTTGTGGCCTCGGTGGGTGGTTCTGTGTCTTTGCTTGGAGCAGGAGCCCTGTGTGTTTTCTGTGGTCTGCAGGATCAGAGAAGCTAGTGTCGTGTCGGTCGAGCCTCTACCATGCCTGGAACAGGGAGAATGCAGGAGGCAGCTCTGGAGGTCACGGTGAGGGGTTCTGTTGCTTTCCTTGCACTAGGAGCCCTGTGGATTTTCTATGCTCTCCAGGAGCAGAGAAGCTCGTGTAGTGTGCCATCCCTGCAACACCGAGAAGGCTGCAGGTAGCTCTGGTGAAATCGGTGGGGGGTTCTGAGGATCTGCTTGCAGCAAACGCCCTGTGTGGTTTTCTGTGTTCTCCAGGAGCAGAGACGCTTCTGTAGCATTGCTCATTCCTCTGCCATGCCTGGAACAGGGAGAAATCTATAGGCAGTTTAGGTGACGTCAGTGGGAGGGTTCTGGGGATTTGCTTGCAGCAGGAGCCCAGTGTGTTTTCTATACCCTCCAGCAGGAGAGAAGCTCGCCTGGCGATGCTCATCTCTCATCTATGGTTGGAACAGGGAGAATGCTGTAAGCAGCTTAGTTGGCTTCCAAAAGGGGGGTGGGTCCTGAGGGTTAGCTCGCAGCAGGTTCCCTGTGTGTTTTCTAAGCTGTGCAGCAGGAGACAAGCTCGCCTGGTAACGCTCGTCTCTCTGTTATGCTTGGAACAGGGAGAATGCTGTAAGCAACTTAGATGGCTTCCGAAGGGGGGTTCTGAGCATTTGCTTCCAGAAGGAACTCTATGTGTTTTCTGTGCCCTCCACCAGGAGAGAAACTCGTGTGGTGACGCTCATACCTCTGCTATGCTTGGAACAGGGAGAATGCTGTAAGCAACTTAGTTGGCTTCCAAAAGGGGGTTCTGAGCATTTCCTTGCAGCAGCTTCTCTGTGTGTTTTCTGTGCTCTGCAGCAGGAAAGAAGCTTGCCTCTTGCAAGCTCAACACTCATGCCTCTACTATGCTTGGAACAGGGAGAATGCTGTAAGCAGCTGTCCTGGGGTGTCATGATTGTATCCCAATCATCTTTTGGTTCTGGGAGCTGGGGGAAGGGAGAGGCGTGCAGTTTGTTTTTTAGAAACTGTCCTCCGCCGACTGGCCTTGAGAGTCGAATTCAACACACACGGAGAGTTGGTTTTTTTTTTTCAGTAGTTAGTTAGCTAGCATAGAAAGCAGCAGGAGGAGATGCTTTGCTTTCTTTTTTTCCTTCTCCTCCTGGTCTTTTTCCTTTTTTTTTCTTTCCTGCTTTTTTTCCTTTTCTGGCCTTTCCTTGGAACTGTTCAAAATCTCCCTGGACTGAGGACCCAGGGGAGCAACATGGGGGCTTGTATCTCGAACCCACCAAGATCTGCACAGCAACGTTTCCCAGCACTGGAGGAACAGAGACAGAGCAATCACCTACAGGACGGACTTCTTTCCTAAATCTGTCATCTCTCCAGAGCGGCATGAAGTTCCTATCATTGGGTATTGTTCAATTCATTGTGCCAGAGAGTGCTTTGCCTGTTTAATAAACAGGGTTCTTTCCACTTCTCTCTGAGGAGGTTTTTTTTTTTCTGAACCGGTTGGGGGGAGGGGAGAGAGTGCCCCTTAGGAGGCTTCCTCACAGATTTGCCCTAAACTATGACAACTTTTTTGACGCCCACAACGTCAGGCATGAGAGAGTGGAAAAAACCCTGTACTGATTGTATTGTTGGCTGCAAGAACTCTGTATTGGTATAAGGCACTCAGTAGTTATGTTGTTTGAATTCATGTCTCTTGAGGTGGGGCCTTAAGGTGTTTCAGGTCCTTAGACTTCTTTGAGGTCTTAATACCTTTCTGGTCCTTAGGTTTATTTTCATTTCCAGAAATAGCTCCAGTATTGTCCCTGTAGTTTTTACAGCAGAGGGACACAGATTAGAGTAGCTATTGGCCTTGACTTGGTGATAATGATTTGTAGGAAGTTTATAAAGGTGCTGGAATCTATTCCTGGTATGCATGGTTCATGGTTATGGTTACTCACCCTGTTTGTTGGAGGAGGAGGAGCAGGGGATGAAGCATTTCAGACTTTCGCTTCCTTCTTCTCCTCTAAATCTATTACATCACTATTGGAGAATGTTCAGTTTCCCCTAAGTGTTAAAGAGACCATCTTTCTGGTATTTAATCTGATAAGCCTCCTCTATACAGTCTGCAGCTTCTCTAGAATGAGGGCTGAGATTTCTCGAGGGGCTGATGAAACCCCTGACCCAGGAGTAGACCCAAGCATAGGAAATCCTGAGTGATGTGGAGAATGGGAGGATATGGGCCAACTCCTGAAGGAGTTTTCTGACCCTATAGTCTGGGACTTCCCACATGAACAAATTCAGAATCCAGCCAAGGTGGGGAAATACCTGAAAGAGAAGTACCATGATGCCTCTAAGGGGGAAAAGATCATTGCAGTAAGCTGGGCTCTGGCATATGCTTATCACACACCGTTAGATACAGTAGGGCAGCTGACAGAGACAGGGAGGCGGGGATATAAATCAACAGCTACCCCAGTCACTCAGGCTGCAGCCAACACCACAGTTATGAAGTCAGCAGCTAAACCAGACAGTGAGCCTAAGCCCCTGGCAGTTGCTGGGGCAAAGAAGCACAAACAGAAAACCGATCGACCAGTGGACGATGATGACCCACTAGAAGGACCTTCACCAAAATCAGAAGGCAAAGCATCTGGCACAGGATCAGAAGTTAATATTGACTCCTTTTCCCTGAAGGACCTTCAGCGCCTAAGAAAGGATTACAGGAGACAACCTGATGAATCCATAATTAGTTGGTTAGTCCGTCTTTGGGATACTGCAGGCAAGGCTACAATTCTGGATGGCACTGAAGCAAGGCATTTGGGATCCCTATCACTTGATCCAGTCATCGACCAAGAGATGATGAGAGAGGCTAATCCTCGCAGTCTCTGGGTACGGGTCTTAGGAAGTGTGGCAGAAAGATATCTGTGTGTAGGTGACCTCTATATGCAGCAAACCCGGTGGATGACCATAGAACAAGGGATTCAATGCCTGAGAGAAATGGCAGTAGCAGAGATTGTCTTCTCGGGTGGCATGGATACTAGGAACCCAGACTTGGTACTATGTACATCTGTGATGTACAAAATTTATACGGCTTGAACCACAAGAATGCTCCTCTGCTTTAGCAATAATGAAGTGGGAGGACATGGCGGAGACTGTGCTTGACAGGGCGAAGAAGCTCCAAGCATATGGAGATGCCGTGCATGGCCCAACACATGCCAGAATTGCAGCTGTGGAAACACATCTGCAGAAACTAGAAAATAAGATAGAGGAGAAGCACAAGAAACTCAAGGAGGAGATTAGAGAGGACCTCTTCCAAATTTCAGCCGTACAGATCAGAGGTTCTGGTACCCAATGCAGATGTTCCCCAGATAGAGAGAGAGGGTACACTCCACGAGCTGAGCTGTGGTTCTTCCTGCGTGATTGTGGAGAAAACATGAGGAGATGGGATGGAAAATCTACTGCTGCTTTGGCACAACGGGTGCATGAACTGAAGGAAGGCAAGACCCAGAGAGGAGGTTCCACCGAAAGGGAAGCAACTCCAGTTGCCCATAGGCGAACTGCCAGATATGATGATGATGACATGTCCGATCCCCTTGAAGGAACTTCTGAGACATATGCCCAAGGAAAGAAGGAAAACCAGGCTTAGAGGGGCCCTGCCTCTAGCCAGGTAGAGGCTAGGGAAAATCGTGGTTTTTGGACTGTGTGGATTCGTTGGCCTGGCACATCTGAACCACAAAAATATAAGGCCTTGGTCGATACTGGTGCACAGTGCACATTAATTCCATCAACACATGTAGGGGCAGAATCTGTCTCTATTGCTAGCATGACAGGGGAATCACAGGATTTTACTTTAGTGGAAGCTGATGTGAGCCTGACTGGAAATGAGTGGAAGAAACACCCTATTGCAACTGGTTCAGAGGCCCCATGCATTTTGGGCATAGACTACCTTCGAAGTGGATATTTCAAAGACCCTAAGGGACTCAAATGGGCATTTGGAATAGCAGCTGTAGTGACAGAGGGCATCCAGCAATTGAACACCTTGCCTGGACTGTCCGAGAATCCATTGACAGTAGGACTTCTGAAGGGGGAATAGCAACAGGTACCAATTGCCACTTCAGTAGTGCACCACCGACAGTATAGAACAACTCCAGATGCTGTGATCCCCATCCACAAGATGATCCGTGAGCTGGAGAGTCAAGGGGTGGTCAGCAAAACCCACTCACCCTTCAACAGCCCCATCTGGCCTGTGCGAAAATCTGAAGGAGAATGGAGACTGACTGTGGACTATCGTGCATTGAATGAAGTGACTCCACCACTGAGCGCTGCTGTGCCAGACATGCTGGAGCTCCAATACGAGCTGGAGTCCAAGGCAGCAAAGTGGTACGCCACTACTGACATTGCCAATGCATTTTTCTCCATTCCTCTGGCAGCAGAGTGCAGGTCTCAGTTTGCCTTTACATGGAGGGGAGTGCAGTACACCTGGAACTGACTGCCCCAGGGGTGGAAGCACAGTCCTACCATCTGCCAGGGACTGATCCAGGTTGCACTGGAAAAGGGAGAGGCTCCAGAGCATCTACAGTATATTGATGACATCATTGTGTGGGGAAATACAGCAGCAGAAATGTTTGAGAAAGGAAAAGAAATCATCCAGATCCTCCTGGAAGCCGGTTTCTCTATCAAGAAGAGTAAAGTTAAGGGACCAGCCCATGAGATCCAGTTCTTGGGAGTAAAGTGGGAAGATGGATGGCGTCAGATTCCTACTGATGTCATCAACAAGATTACAGCCATGTGTCCACCAACCAGCAAGAAGGAAACACAAGCTTTCCTAGGCGCCATAGGCTTTTGGAGAATGCATATCCCTGAGTATAGCCAGATTGTGAGCCCTCTCTACCTGGTTACCCGCAAGAATAACGATTTCCACTGGAGCCCTGAACAGCAACAAGCCTTTACCCAGATCAAGCAGGAGATCACTCATGCAGTGGCCCTTGGCCCAGTCAGAACAGGACCAGATGTGAAGAACGTGCTCTACTCTGCAGCCGGGAGCCACGGTCTGTCCTGGAGCCTTTGGCAGAAAGTGCCTGGGGAGACTCGAGGCCGGCCACTAGGATTTTGGAGTCGAAGATACAGGGGGGCTGAAGCCAGTTACACTCCAACTGAGAAGAAAATTTTAGCAGCCTATGAAGGAATCCAAGCTGCCTCGGAGGTGATTGGCACAGAAGCACAACTCCTCCTGACACCCCGACTACCAGTGCTGGGGTGGATGTTCAAAGGAAAGGTCCCCACCACCCACCATGCCACCGATGCCACATGGAGCAAATGGATTGCCCTTATTACACAGCGCACCCGTATGGGTAAATTGAATCGTCCTGGGATTTTGGAAATAATTACAAATTGGCCTGAAGGAGAAAGTTTTGGTCTCACAGATGAAGAACAAGAGCAAGTGACACGGGCTGAAGAGGCTCCACCATACAACCAACTGCCAGCAGAGGAGACACTCTTTTCACTAACGGCTCCTGCCGCATTGTAGGGACAAACCGGAAGTGGAAAGCAGCTGTGTGGAGCCCCACATGACAAGTCGCTGAGGCCACTGAAGGAGATGGTGGATCAAGCCAACTTGCTGAACTCAAAGCCATTCAATTGGCCCTGAACATTGCTGAAAGAGAGAAGTGGCCAAAGCTCTACCTCTATACTGATTCATGGATGGTAGCCAATGCTCTGTAGGGATGGCTAGAGAGGTGGAAAGAGGCTAACTGGCAGCATAGAGGAAAACCAATTTGGGCTGCTGAAGAATGGAGAGACATTGCTACCAGGGTAGGGAAACTACCTGTGAAAGTCCGCCACGTAGATGCTCATAACCCCAAGAGTAGAGCTAATGAAGAGCATCAAAACAATGAGCAGGTAGATAGGGCTGCAAAGATAGAGGTGTCAAAGATAGACTTAGATTGGCAACACAAGGGAGAGTTGTTCCTAGCCCGATGGGCCCATAATGCCTCAGGTCATCAGGGCAGAGATGCCACCTATAAGTGGGCACGAGACCGAGGGGTGGATCTAACCTTGGACAGTATTTCTCAGGTTATCCACGATTGTGAGACATGTGCTGACATCAAACAGGCCAAGCGGGTGAAGCCCCTATGGTATGGGGGGCAGTGGTCCAAATATAAGTATGGGAAGGCCTGGCAGATTGATTATATCACATTATTCCAGACACGTCAAGGTAAGCGCTATGTGCTCACAATGGTGGAAGCCACCACAGGGTGGCTGGAGACCTACCCTGTTCCTCATGGTACGGCCCGTAACACCATCCTGGGCCTTGAGAAGCAAGTCCTGTGGAGACATGGTACCCCTGAGACAATTGAGTCAGACAACGGGACTCATTTCAAGAACAACCTTATCAGCACAAGGGCTAGGGAACACAGCATTGAGTGGGTGTACCATATTCCCTACCACGCACCAGCTGCTGGGAAAGTGGAGAGGCACAATGCACTGTTGAAAACCCAGTTGAAAGCATTGGGTGGGGGATCTTTCAAACCTGGGAGCAGCATTTGGCAAAGGCCACCTGGTTGGTCAACATCAGAGGCTCCACCAACTGAGCAGGCCCTGCCCAAGCTGACCCTCTGCATATAATAGATGGAGATAGTCCCCGTGGGGCATATCAGAGGTTTGTTAGGGAAGACAGTGTGGATCAAGTCTGCCTCAAGTACAGACAAACCCATTCGTGGGGTTGTCTTTGCTAAGGGACCAGGTTGCACATGGTGGATAATGCAGAGAAATGGAACAACATGATGTGTACCTCAGGGAGGTCTGATTGTTGAGTGAAATACTACTGCCATTGTCTGTACATTAAACCATGCAGACATGAAATAGAAGGAAATGCGTAAGTGAGAGGGTATGTGTAAGTATTGAAGGTATGAGCAAGTGTTGAAGGTATGAGTAAGTGGTGTTGAAGTTATAAGTAAGTGATGTTGAAGGTATGAGTAAATGAAAGAGGGAGTTTTTTAGGTGAGCAAAATAAGAGAGTGGGGAATCCTGCAGCCCTGCAGCCTGGGGGCCCGGATTCAGTGGCTCGATGATGGATGTGAAAGGGACATGATGGGTATTGCTTGCATTCTTGTGGGGGGAACGAATGGAAGTTTTATGTGGATAAATAAATGATGTAGAATATATGTTGGTTTTGGTTGCATGTGGACGATATGGGATAAGGGGTGGGATGTCCTGGGGTGACATGATTGTATACCAATCGTCTTTTGGTTCTGGGAGCTGGGGGAAGGGAGAGGCGTGCAGTTTGTTTTTTAGAAACTGTCCTCCGCCGACTGGCCTTGAGAGTCGAATTCAACACACACGGAGAGGGGGTTTTTTGCAGTAGTTAGTTAGCTAGCGTAGATAGCAGCAGGAGGAGATGCTTTGCTTTCTTTTTTTCCTTCTCCTCCTGGTCTTTTTCCTTTTTTTTTTCTTTCCTGCTTTTTTCCTTTTCTGGCCTTTCCTTGGAACTGTTCAAAATCTCCCTGGACTGAGGACCCAGGGGAGCAACGTGGGGGCTTGTATCTCGAACCCACCAAGATCTGCACAGCAACGTTTCCCAGCACTGGAGGAACAGAGACAGAGCAATAACCTACAGGACGGACTTCTTTCCTAAATCGATCAAATCTCCAGAGCGGCACGAAGTTCCTATCATTGGGTATTGTTCAAGTCATTGTGCCAGACAATGCTTTGCCTGTTTAATAAACAGGGTTCTTTCCACTTTTCCCAGAGAAGGTTTTTTTTTTCCAACCTGGGTGGGGGGAGGAGAGGGAGTGCCCCTTAGGAGCTCTCCTACCAGATTTGCCCTAAACTACAACAGCAAATTAGTTGGCTTCCAAAGGCGGATTCTGAGGATTAACATGCAGATGGAAGTCTGTGTGTTTTCTGTGCTCTCCAGCACAAGAGAATCTCGTGTTGTGACGCTCGTACCTCTGCTATGCTAGGAAGAGGGAGGATACTGTAAGAAACTTAGATGGTTTCCTAAGGGGGGTTATGAGGACTTGCCTGCAGAAGGAAGAGTGTGTGTTTTCTGGGCTCTCTAGCATGAGAGCAGCTTGTGTGGTAACGCTCGTAGCTCTGCAATGTTTGGAACAGGGAGAATGCTGTAAGCAGCTTAGTTGATCTCCGAAGGGGGGTTCTAAGGATTTGCTTGCAGAAGGAAGTCTGTGTGTTTCCTGTGTTCTCTCTAGCCCGAGAGCAGCTTGTCTGATGATGTTTGTAGCTCTGCTGTGCTGGGAACAGGGAGAATGCTGTAAGCAGCTTACTTGGCCTCAGAAGGGGGATTCTGAGGATTACCTTGCAGAAGGAAGTGTGTGTGTTTTTTGTGCTCTCTAGCACGAGAGAAGCTAGTGTGGTGACACTAGAACCTCTATTATGCTAGGGAGAGGGAGAATGCGGTAAGAAAATTAGTTGGCTTCCAAAGGGGGATTCTGAGGATTTGCATACAGAAGGAAGGCTGTGTATTTTCTGTGCACACTACCAGGAAAGAAGCTCGTGTGGTGACGCTCGAACCTCTACTATGCTTGGGACAGGAAGAATGCTGTAAGAAACTTAGTAGGCCTCCAAAGCGGGTTTCTCAGGATTTGCTTGCAGAAGGAAGGCTGTGTGTGTTCTGTGCTCTCTAGCATGAGAGCTGCTTGTGCGGTGACGTTTGTAGCTGTGCTGTGCTGGGAACAGGGAGAATGCTGTTTGCAGCTTAGTTGGCCTCCAAAGGAGGGTTCTCAGGCTCTCCTGAAGAAGGAAATGTGTGTGTTTTCTGTGCTCTCTACCAGGATAGAAGCTCGTGTGCTAACACCCGTAGCTCTGCAGTGCTTGGAAGAGGGAGAATGCGGTAAGCCGCCTTGCTGGCCTCTGAAGGGGTGTACTCAGAATTTGCTTGCAGAAAGAAGGCTGTGTGTCTTCTGGGCTCCCGAGCACGAGAGCACCTTGTGTGGTGACGCTTGTAGTTCTGCTTTGCTGGGAACAGGGAGAATACTGTAAGGAGTTTAGTTGGACTCCGAAGGGGGGTTCTCAGGATTTGTTTGCAGAATGAAGTGTGTGTGTTTTCCATGCTCTCTAAAAGGAGAGAAGTTTGTGAGCTGACACCCGTAGCTCTGCAGTATTTGGTACAGGGAGAATGCTGTAAGAAACTTAGTTGGCTTTCAAAGTGGAGTTCTGAGGAGTTGCTTGCAGAAGGAAGGTTGTGTGTTTTCTGTGCTCCCTAGCATGAGAGCAGCTTGTGTGGTGACGTTCGTACCTCTGCTGTGCTGGGAACAGGGAGAATGCTGTTTGCAGCTTAGTTGGCCTCCAAAGGGGGATTCTGAGGATTTGCTTGCAGAAGGAAGGCTGTGTGTTTTCTGTGCTCTCCACCAGGAGTGAGGCTCGTGTGGTGGCGCTCCGTCCTCAGCTATGCTTGGGACAGGGAGAATGCTGTAAGAAACTTAGTTGGCTTCCAAAGGGCAATTCTGAGGATTTGCTTGCAGAAGGAAGACTGTGTGTTTTCTGTGTTTTATAGCACGATAGCAGCTTGTGTGGAAACACTTGTAGCTGTGCTGTGCTGGGAACAGGGAGAATGCTGGAAGCAGCTTCGTTGGCCTCCAAAGTAGGGCTGCAAGGATTTGCTTGCAGAAGGAAGGAAGTGTTATTTCTGTGCTATCTACCAGGAGAGAAGTTTTTGAGCTGACACCAGTAGCTCTGCAGTGCTTGGAACAGGGAGAATGCTGTAAGCAGCTTAGTTGGCCTCCGAAGGGGGATTCTCAGGATTTGCTTGCAGAAGCAAGTGTGTGTGTTTTCTGTGCTCTCTTGCAAGAGAATAGCTTGTGTGGTGATGTTTGTACCTCTGCTGTGCTGGGAACACGGAGAATGATGTAAGCCGATTAGTTGTCCTCCGAAGGGGAGTTCTCAGGATTTGCTTGCAGAAGGATGTATGTGTCATTTCTATGCTCTCTACAAGGAGAGAAGTTTTTGAGCTGACACCCATAGCTCTGCAGTGCTTGGAACACGGAGAATGCTGGAAGCAGCTGAGTTGGCCTGCAAAGGGGGGTTCTCTGGATTTGCTTGCAGAAGGAAGTCTTTATGTCTTCTGTACTCTCTTGCACAAGAGCAGCTTGTGTGGTGACGCTTGTAGGTCAGCTGTGCTGGGAACTGGGAGAATGCTGTAAGGAGCTTAGTTGGCCTCCAAAGGGGGATTCTGAGGATTTTTTGGCTGAAGGAAAGCTTTGTATTTTCTGTGCTCTCTAGCACGAGAGATGCTAGTGTGATGACGCTCGGTGCTCTACTATGCATGTGACAGGGAGAATACTGTAGGCAGCTTAGTTGGCCTCCGAAGGGGGGTTCTCAGGATTTGCTTGCAGAAGCAAGTGTGTGTGTTTTCTGTTGCACTCCTGGAGGAGTGAAGCTCGTGTGGTGACTCTCGTACCTCTACTATACTTCGGACAGGAGAATGCTGTAAGGAACTCAGTTGGCTTCCAAAGGGGGATTCTCAGGATTTGCTTGCAGAAGCAAGTGTGTGTGTTTTCTGTGCTCTCTGGCATGAGAGCAGTTTGTGTGGTGACGTTTGTAGCTGTGCTGTGCTTTGAACAGGGAGAATGCTGTTTGCAGCTTAGTTGATCTCCAAAGCAGGGGTTCTCAGGACTTGCTTGCAGAAGCAAGTGTGTGTGTTTTCTGTGCTCTCCAGCACGAGTGCAGCTTGTGTGGTGACGTTTGTAGCTGTGCTGAGCTGAGAACAGGGAAAATGCTGTTTGCAGCTTAGTTGGCCTGTGAAGGGGGGTTCTTATGATCTGCCACTGCAAGCGGGGTTCGTGATGGTTCGTTTTAAGGATCTCAGAGCGCAAAAGACACAGCAGGGGACAACTCAGTTTCCTCAATCACAAATGCACCTTTATTTAGTGCCAACAAATGGGATAGTGGGGAGAGAAATTAAGGATAGTAAGAAAGACAGAGAAAGAGGGGAAGGGGATTATAGCTACCAACCTGGAGGGACGAGTCCTCGAGGCTTAGAGATGCCTATAGACGCAAAGTTCTCCAGTGGGGTGATCACAAAAGTGTGCAGGGTCTCCAGAGCTTTTACAGGTTGTCAAGGCGGGAGCCAAAGCAAGGGGCACAGAGCCAAAGCGGAAACCACCTGTGTTGAGGTTGGGTGCTCAGGAAAAAGCTGCAAACTGTACCTCCGGTACGGACAGACCGGTTCGAACAAGCAGCCGTGGCTCAGTCCACTGCGACCAGTTCCATAGTTCTTACGCCCCGTTGTCATGGAGATGCATACCAGTACTCCGAGACTTGGCAAACGTTCCAGCTCAGCCAGGCCAGGAGCTCCTTTCAGATTCTGGGGTCTCAGTCCTCAATCATTAGAGACAGTCGTGAAGCATATCATATCCTCGGAAAGACTCTGACGGGGGGTTCTCAGGATTTGCTTCCAGAAGCGAGTGTGTCTGTTTTCTGGGATCTCTAGCACAAGAGGAGCCTGTGTGTTGACATTTGCACCTGTGATGTTCTGGGAACCATGTGAATGCAGTTTGCAGCACAGCTGGTTTCCGAAATGAAGTTCTCAGGATTTGCTTGCAGATGCAAGTGTGTGTCTTTTCTGTGCCCTCCCGCACAAGTGCAGCTTGTGTGGTGAAGTTTGTAGC
>JANPWX010000147.1:461974-542808 GCA_024734555.1 Trochalopteron elliotii | reverse complement strand
TTGGGATCAGTAAGACTCCCCTTAACGCTGTCTGACACTGGTAGTGAGTAGGGCATTACTGTCTCCTTGGCCAAGAGTGTGTGTGGCTGACAAAGTTCCAGCCTCTGCACCAACGCAGTTATGTATAAAACTTGTTCACTTATATATACATTTCACTTGTTTATACATTTTTAACAAACAAATTAATGCTCATTGGCCCTAAGTTACATAATTCTCTTCCTTACTTAGCATTCTATCTGCTCTTAGTTGTTAACTTCTCACTCTTCACACAAATCTGGTCCATGTGCTTTATTACTTTTATAATCTTTCTCAGTCGGGGAATCTCCAGCTTTCCAGGCCTTAATCTCCTCTGCATTTTCTCCTTACTCCTTGAAAAGGGTCATAAATTTAAGATCCCAGATGTCCAATCTCCAACTCCCTTTGGCTTTGTTTATTGAAGCTTGGCAGGGTTACTTTTAGCAAATGTGAGGTTTTGGTTATTTATTGATCAAAGTAATTGTAAGAGCCTGTGAAGAAGCTTAACTAGTGCTAGCTGAAAGTGGGCACTGGTTACAATTAATTAAAACAATGAGTTGGGAAAGTTACATCATTTCCAACAGGAAATAACGGCTATTTTCCCCCACACAGGTTTCTGGCCTCTTCCCTGTGAGGGCACAGGGTGTGTGAGCTCCTCCATCACTGCCCCAGTGACCCCATGCCTGGCCTAAACCCTGTAATTCCATCAGACTTTATCCCTGTTGATTACCTGACCAGGTAATTAAGCTCAGAGTGCAAGAAAGCAGATTAATTCCATGCTGTGTTGGAGTGATATTTGAAATTGTGATCAGTGATTGGCAGCACAGCTCTTTTCCATGGAAAATGGGAATTTTCTATTCTCAGGGGCAATGTTACTGTTGTAGGGAGAGTTCACAGAAACTTGTGAGCCCAGGTAAAGGTGACTGTGGTGGACACAACACTGTGCTGGGAGAATCACACAGGGCCAGGCCTGTGTGAGCCCTGGGTGACTGTTCCAGTGACTGGATTAATAAACTCCATCCCTGCTGTACAAATCCTGTTGAGTTTTGTTTTCAGCTCCTTTCCATGAGCTCTGTTGTTAACCCTGGCTGCTGGGTGTCCCTGGGCAGGTGTGGCAGTGCAGAGGGTGCATTCACACGTGGCAGATGGAGCTGCTGTGACAGTGACCATGATGTGGATTCTGGACAGGAGGGTGGCTCAGAGCTGTTGGAGCCCTTGGGAGCCACTGCTGCTCATTTTGGTTTCTGATTCTTGGAGCATGAGGTGTTTTTGTCCCTGAACTGAGAACCAAGCGAGGTGGTGGTGTGGCACTGCCTGGGGAAGGGCTGAGATGGAGCAGAGCCAGGAATGGGACTGCCCAAATCCAAGGATTTGGCCCAAAGCTGCCCCATTCACCAGGGAAGCCTGGGCTGGGACCATCCAGCTCTGCGTGTCTTCTTGACAAAGCAGGCTCTCCTCCTTGGTCCCTGGTGTGAGTCTGTATTTGTTTTTAATTACAATGTCTGGAGGTTGGGACACTGAGTTCCAAGAAGGGACCTTAAAACCCATCCAGTGCCACCCCCACCATGGGCAGGGACACCTCCCACTGTCCCAGGCTGCTCCAAGCCCTGTCCAGCCTGGCCTTGGGCACTGCCAGGGATCCAGGGGCAGCCATCCTGGCCTTATGTCCTGTGTCCAGAGCCTTTATATTAAATCAGGTTTCTAGTCTTGTGTCACTATCGTGTGTAGAACACAAAAGATGTTAAGCAATGCTCAAGTTTACTGCAGTGAGTCACGTTTCACACTGGAACAAAAATGTTGCTCCATGTAGCACAAGTATAAATACAGTGACAGAGGAGCAGCAGCTCAGCTCAGCCTGAGAGGGAAGGCAAAACCACGGGACAATATTGTCCTTCTGTACCTCAGGGAAATGCTGTAACAGATTTGGATTTAAATGCTTTAAATGAGATATTGAGAAAACATCCTTCCCTGGGAGGGTGTTGAGGCCCTGGCACAGGGTGCCCAGAGAAGCTGTGGCTGCCCGTGGATCCCTGGCAGTGTCCAAGGCCAGGCTGGACACTGGGGCTTGGAGCAGCCTGGGACAGTGGGAGGTGTCCCTGCCCATGGCAGGGGTGGACTGAGGTGATCTTTGAGGTCCCTTCCACATTCTGTGATTCTGTTTGATGACTCTGCACTGATGGCAGGAGATGAACACTGTGAGTTTTAAGCCCAGAGTGAGAGTGGGCACTCCCTTATCCTGCTTGTTTTTCACAAAATTGCACAAAAATGTGACATTTATGGTTTAGCTGCAGGCACAGAGCTTACCCAGCAGTGTTTGTACTCCTCAGAACCCACTGCTAGTGCAGAGAGGCTTGAATCTCACTTGCCTTTTCTGTGAAAATGACACACCAGTATCATTGTGGCCAAAGAAAGAAATATTAACACAAAAATACAGATTATTCTGATGTAAAGCAGTCATTGTGGAACACCTGTATTGTTTCCAGCACTCCTGAAGCCCTGTTTGGATGGGTGCCATCCAAGTCCTGTAAATAAGCTGTTGATGCTGTAGACATCTCTTCCTGTCATAAAATCAGGGATGAGGTGTGCCAGGACGTGGCGCACAGGAGAGTTCTGAGCTGCAAACCCTTCCTTCTGGGCACTCCCTGGCTCTGCTCGGGATGTTTTGGGGTTGCAGGATTAACTGTGAGGTCTTGAGGCTGAGAACCAGTTCAGTGCGTTCCTCTCCCCGTGAGTCACCTCACACCTCTCCGCCCTCGTTAGCGCTGAGCAGATCGGCCGGGCTGCTGCCAGCTCGGCTGACTCACAGCGACAGGGCAGAGTCAAAACAAACAGCAGGAGAGCCGGTGCTCACAAAGGGAATGGCAGCGACACAAGGATACATCCCAAACTGGTGTTGGATGAAGGCAGAGACAGAGAGACTCATCCCAAACTGGTGTTGGATGAAGGCAGGGACAGAGGGGCACATCTCAGACTGGTGTTGGATGAAGGCAGGACACAGGGACACATCCCAAACTGGAGTGGATGAAGGCAGGGACAGAGGGGTACATCTCAAACTGGAGTGGAAGAAGGCAGGGACACAGGGACACATCCCAAACTGGAGTGGATGAAGGCAAGACACAGGGACTCATCCCAAACTGGTGTTGGATGAAGGCAGAGACAGAGAGACTCATCCCAAATTGGAGTGGATGAAGGCAGGGACAGAGGGACACATCCCAAAGTGGAGTGGATGAAGGCAGGGACAGAGGGACACATCCCAAATTGGAGTGGATGAAGGAAGAGACACAGGGACTCATCCCAAACTGGTGTTGGATGAAGGCAAGACACAGGGACTCATCCCAAACTGGTGTTGGATGAAGGCAAGACACAGGGACTCATCCCAAACTGAAGCGGATGGTTTGCACTTACCAATTTAAATTTCCTTGGGAGACTGTCCATGACTGCTCTGTTTCTTAATTTTTATTTTTCCTTTTGGCTGCAGAAGAAGAATGAATGTGAAACACTTGGCAGTATCCTTTTTAAAAGGAAATAAGCTTTTACTTGGTCATTATAATCTCTAAATTTTTAAGTGCATCAGGCCTCTAACTCAGAGCTGGTGCCTGGAATTGTTCCATTTTTTCCTTCCCCTGAAGACAGACCAGACACTGCAGCCAGGAGCCTGGTCCCCTGAGGATGGAGCTGTCCCATGGAGGTGTCACTCACACACTTCTCTTCCTACCTCAAGCCCTCTCAGTTTAGCTCACCTCTGAGGAAGGCCTCTGAAGTGCAGCACTCTCAAAATATCTTCCTGGCATTCTTTTTTTAACCATAAACTAATTCAGCAGTTTTAACTGTCAAAAAAGCACCAGCCTAAAATTCTGCTGATTGAGTGGATTTTCCTGTGTGACCTAAGACAGAGACTTGGACAAATCCTGTGTACCAGGTCAGGAGCTATTTTCAGCCCTGTGGACCAACTATTGCATTAACTCTAACTTTGTTATTCCCTTTGGAAAGTGCTTTGGGAAGGAAAGCTGTAGGGTAACCTCTGTGTTACCTCTCCTGGTGTTCATTCAGGTTTGTGCCACCATGAATCTTGCTCCTGTTTGTGCTCCAGCCAGAGCTGAGCTCTGCAGCAGGGTCAGACATCCTCTCACCTGGACAGATGGCCCTGGTGCTCTGTAATAACATCAGGAGAGTGAGTGCTCCCAGCTCCCAGGGAAGGGAATGCCTTCCTGATTACAGGTAATGGGATCATGCTTAAACAATATAGGCAATAATCAGGCTGTGCTTGGCTAATTGATCCAGAATACCAATTAATTCACAGAGGTGGCTTAAAGGTGCCCCAGTGAGGCTAAGCTAATGGTGTGCCACTGCACAAATGGGATCCAACTCCTTCTGTCTGCCAGATGTACATTAAAGTTGACCTTACAGGAGTCATTTCAGTTTCCTTGAACTGAAAATGATTTGAGGCTGGGCAGCTGTTTTGGAAAATGTCTTGTGCCTGCTCTGTTGTTGTGTTCTCCCTTGAGCATCACCTTCTGACATGAAACAGGAGCTTCATCTGACCCATAGTGTCTGCTTTTATTTTCTTCAATGTTCTTGAATATACTTATCTCCTTAAATATTCTTGTAAAAATCCTCAGTGAGAGGGTGGTGGGTCACTGGGGAAGTGGCCATGGCACCAAGGCTGCCAGAGCTCCAGAAACATCTGGAGGATGTGATCAGTCAGAGGATTTAATTCTAATCCTGCAAGGGAGTGGGGCTTGATGATCCTTCTGGGTCCCTTCTACCTGGAGAGATTCTGTGCCTGTTCCCATGCTTGGGCCAAAGGAGGGAGTCAGGATCACAGTTCTGGGGGAAGAAAGGAGGCAGCTGCCCTTGGAGCAGCAGCTCCACTCTAGACCAGCTTAATTGAATATAAAAATGTCAGAGAACCTTGGTTTACTTTGTCCAGCCTGGGAATGGGGCCTCACCAGATGACAAAGGAGATCTCTGTCAAGAAAAAGGGCAATTTACCCTTTTCTGTTGTGCCCTACGACAAGGGAGAATGGCTTTAAACTGAAGGAGGATACATTTAGTTCAATATTGGGCAGGAATTGTTCCCTGGGAGGGTGGGCAGGCCCTGGCACAGGGTGCCCAGAGAAGCTGTGGCTGCCCCTGGATCCCTGGCAGTGTCCAAGGCCAGGCTGGACAGGGCTTGGAGCAGCCTGGGGGAGTGGGAGGTGTCCCTGGCCATGGCAGGGGTGGAACTGGATGGGCTTTAAGGTCTCTCCCAGCCCAAACCAGTCTAAGATTTCTGGCATTTGATCTCTGTCTCCCCCCATCACGTGGGGGTCAAATCCATTTAGGTGCCAAATGCCAGAAATATTTGATTTTCTGTGAAATTAATGAGCTAACCTGGTTCATTAGGAGGCAGAGCAGTGTCAGACTGGGGAGCAGAGCCCATGTGAGGTACCTGGAGGAGAGCTCAGCTATTTCCTGCAGCTCCAGACTGAGCACAGCAGTTCAGCTCAGGTGACAGGCAATAACTTCCTAAGCTCTTTTAACTTCATTACTTTGATCCATTTGACCATTCTAAGGCCAAAAGCATAATTCCCAAGAGACCTTTTGCTATATTGAAACTGATCTCTTTTATGAGAAGTGTCACTAAAGACCCAACTTGGTTATTACATTGTTTTTATTGCATTAAAATAAATCAACAATGCATTAATACTCAGCATTTGTCAAAATGCTGCAGCAGGACTGGAAGCTCAGATCAGACATCCTCTAAGAGACCTGGAATGTCTCATGGTGCTGCTCTTCTGTGCCATTGAGGCTTCAGAGTGCAGAAGAATGGTGCTGTGAGCTGATGTGCTGCTGTAATTCACTGGGTTTTTAACCAGGTTAAGGCTGCAAGGCAGGTGTGTCCTAAACACCTGGCCTGAGAAAGTCCCACTGCCATAAGGAAATGCAAAACCAAGGACAAAGCCTTGAGCTGGGCAATTTGTCAGGTGTTTGGGTACTATTTCTAAGTCATGTGTGTGCCCAACCTACTGTTATCCTGCAGGCTAGGCATGGCAAAAGGGGAAAAGGATGAAAAAAAAAGAAGAAAAAATAGTTTATGATGCCTCATTAGTGCTTTGGGGTCAGTGTCTCCTCTCAGCCTGCTCAGAGGGAATGGGATGTCCTGTGTGCCTTTCCTGAGGAGAGAAACATGGAATCCCAGACTGGTTTGGGGTGGAAGAGACCTTAAAGCTCTTTGAGTGCCACCCCAGCCATGGGCAGGGACACCTCCCACTATCCCAGGCTGCTCCAAGCCCTGTCCAGCCTGGCCTTGGGCACTTCCAGGGATGGGGAATCCACAACACAGGGATAAGCCATGGTGCTCTGATGGCCACTGTCCTCTCTAATTGCTGTTTCCTCACTGTGAAGGGTGTCAGTGGAGGCTCTGCCAGACCTAAAGGACATGTCCTGTACAGGATGTTTCTGGAGGGATCAGGAAGCATCCCTGTGCAAAGGGATCCCTCTCCTGAATTAACCCTGGATGTCTCCCTCACCAGCCCCAGGGCAGCAGGGGAAGAAGCCAGGCAGCTTCTGCAGGTTTAAGTTTCTGCAGGAAGAAAATCTGAACTGAAGTAAAACAAGAGCTTCTTGCTCTCCCACCTTTTCCCTGCTGCTCTCCTCCTGGAGAGGAGCTGGTTTATGGAGCAGCTCTTACACAAGCCATGCTGTGGTCACAGCTGCCTTAGTTTCAGCCACAGTTTGGCACTGGCAAAGGGACAAGGTTAACTGTTTCCAGCAAGCTTGGCCCTGCCAAAAGATGGGCACAGGAAGAAGTGGTTGTGCACGGAGACTGTTCTGTGCTCTGCCTCCCTGGTGAGCCACCAAGGGGCTGTGCCAGCTCCTGCTCACCTGGGGTTTGTCACAGAGCCTCTGCCTGCCCTAGAAATACTCTGTGCTTCCAGCCACGGGCATCCTGAGCTCTGACAGCCATGCTCAGAGCCCAGGAACTGCTGCAGGCTGCTCCCTTTCAGACCTTGCACTTTGTGGGGAAGGGGCAGAGAGGGAGGGTTAGAAAAGAGACCAGCCAAAGAAGGTTGTTACCCAAAACCATGGGTGCAAAATGCCAAACACATCAAGTCCTGTGGAGAGGCAGAGACACAGTTCTTGTAAGACTCTGGATGCTGCCAAGGCTCTGATATTTTGGCAAAGTGATTTTGGCAAAGTGACAGTGCTGAGCTGAGTGCTGTGCTGGGGTCGTGTGCTGCCTGTGAGGACACTGTGGAAGGGGATGGATGGTTTTGTGCAGTGGGCAGTGAGCAGGAGCAGCCCTGAGGTTGGGTCAGTGCTGGTTTAACACTGTTCTCTCCCAGCTGGGAGGGGCAGTTTTCCAGGATCATGGAGTCTTGAGTGCATCTGCCTTGAAAGGAGAAGACAAGGGAGCTGCAGGGTGGCAAAGGCAGCAGCAAAGACCACGCTGGGGATGTTGCTGCTGCTCTGGCTCAGATCTGGGCTCCAACAGGATGCTCACACTCTGGGATGTGAGCAGAGAGGGGGTGGTGTACCTAAAATACCCTGGCAGGAGGAGAAACCTTTCTTGGGCCTCAGATTGGAAAAGGATTTGCTAATGTGCCAGTCTGCCTATTTGTTGGGTTCCTAATTGGAGTTTTCCAGGGAAAGGCTCAGCTGTGAGGTGGTGTCAGGTGCTGCAGAGGTGGTGTCAGGGACAGCAGCACCTCAGCTGGGCCCTGGGGAAGAGGGGCTGCAGCCTTCCCACTGCTGGAAAGTGCTGTGGTTTGTGTGTCTGCCCTATATGTGCTAATCCCAGAAATCTGCCCTCAGGATTGCCCCAAAATAGCCCAAACCCTCCTTCTTGCAATCCTCTTACCATCTGGGAAGCCAGATAATTTTTCCCAGCCTGATTTAGTTTCTTTAGTTCCAAAGGCAGCCTCAGCCTTGTGGGTTTTCTGTGTGCATATGTTACCCTTTTGCCTGGAATAACTGCCTAAGCATGTGTTTGGATTTGAATATCCAACCAAAGGCAGACCCTGGTGCTGGCAGACTGAAATCTGTGATGGAGAACAGTGTTAAATTTTAAAAGAAAGTCATTAACTCCCAGGCCAACCAGCTGAATGGGCAGTTTGCTGGAGACTCCAACAAAACTGCAGGTTAAGGTCAGTCCCGGGGTTGGAATGTGAGGAGGGAAGTTAGGAGTTGATTCCTTGCTGTTGGGAGCCAGGAGAGAAGGGAGCTGTTGCAGGATTGCCATCTCTTCCCAGCTTACAATTTAATTTGTACCTTCCCAGACTGGATCTCTTGGGACATTTATATACTGGTTTGGATTTGGGTTTTTCCCCCTCCTTTGGTACCAAAGGCTGGTGGCAGCTAAATCTGAGCTTGGACATTGCTGGAGAGGATCCTGACCGTGCTGGGAGTCATGGAGCAGCCAGGAGAGCTGAGTGAGTGCCCGGGTGATTCCCCCACTGCCCCTGCAGCACTGCTCATCCCTGGGGGAGGATGGATGGAGGGATGGAGGGATGGAGGGATGGATGGATGGATGGATGGATGGATGGATGGATGGATGGATGGATGGATGGATGGGTGGATGGATGGATGGATGGATGGATGGATGGATGGATGGATGGATGGGTGGATGATGGCTCTGTGGGAGCTGGCTGGTCATGGGAGCCAGATCCTGGTGGCTGGAGGAGATGAGGGTCTGTTTCTCCTGTTGTGGGGGGCTGGAGATGCCCAGCTCCAGGCAGGATGGTGTGTGATCTCAGGGCTCTCTGTGCTGCAGCACAGAGTGGATTTGAATCTCCTGGGTATGTGTGTTAAGAGTGATTTCTGCAGGCAGTGAGCCTCAAACCCTCTGGGAGATGGGTGGGGGGAATTTAATGGCCTGGGAGTCCCACAGAAACTCTTTACTATAATTTATAAATTATTATTTTGAAAGCCCTGTCTCCTGGGACTCTTTCACCCAAAGCTGTGAGACTGCCTGCTTTAGCTGGAGAGACAGAGCATTTGTTCCTGTCCTGTCTGCCTGTTAAAAGCCTTTTGCAACAAAGGCACAGAGAGAGGAGGCTTTGTGTGAGCCTGGGGAGCTCCTGGGAGACAGAGGGGAGTGTAAACACCTCTGTGTGCTGGGAGAGCTGCAGAGAGGAGCACACAGATCATGGTGCTGGGGCTGCCAAGGTGCTGTGCTGGGACCAGGACACGACAAGGCTGGGCAGGTACAAACTCTGCCCCTGTCCCAGAGGTTCAGGATGCCTGGGATTGTGGAGGGAATTGTTTGCTGTTCGCTCAGGAGGCTGCTTGGTGTTGTCTGTCCTGTGGGCTGAGCTGTGCAGTGAAAAAGGCAATCCCAGATTGGTTTGGTTTTTCCCAGAGGCAAATAAATTTGCTGGGGAAAAGCTTTAATTTTGATGAGTGGCAGATGGAGATCACAGGGAATGTCAGCAAATGGATTCAACTGAACAAATGAAGAAGAGTTTTTGGTTATCATGAAAGCAGGAACATTTAGAAGTGGCTTGGAAATGACCCTGGATCCCTGAGCAGGACCACCCCACTGGTGTGCTGGTTCCTGCTTGTCCAAGACAGATCTTTGGCATCATTTACCTGTGTCTGTGGGGCTCTGGCATCAGCAGAGCTTCTGGGGCACATGGCCAGGGGCAGAGGGGGACTGTGGCAGGGCTGTTCTTCCACCCTCCTGTCCAGGAGGTGACAGCAGCACTGATTGTGACCCCAGGCAGTCCAGGGCCTCTCCATCTGCATATAAACACATCCAGGACAGAGGGATTTTGAGTCATTGTGAGGTTTCTCTGCAGACCCCGGGGCTGGGATGATGAGAGGTTCCCAGACCCTCCCTGTGGGCAGGACAGGAGAGCTCTTGGAATATTCTGTAACATAAATACACTGCAGTTCCTCTCCCAGTGCTGCCTGTTGAGGATGGGATGAAAAGGAGGGATTAAAGGGTTCATCCCACCCCAGTTCTATATCCTGGGCTCTCTTGCCTTGCAGCAAGATGTGGATGTGATCGAGGATGTGACACCTCCAGTGTGTCAGCCTGTCATATTTTGGAGGAGCTTTGATTTTGGTGAGCTGTGCTGGAGCTCAGAGCTTTGCTGCTGGGGAGAGGCAGAGCTGCTCCCCTGGCTGTGCCCCTGTCTGCAGGGAGAGCATGGAGCAGGCCATGGGGATGTGTTCTGGAATGCCAGGGTGCAAATATCAACCTGGGCAGCTGGGACAGGCCACTGTGGGGTGTTGTGACATTGCCTGTGTGCCTGGCCAGGTTGGCTCCTGGCTGGAAGTCCTGCCTGGGGTGTAGGGATTGCTCCTGCCTGCTGGCAAAGGACCCTTTCCCTCTCTGTGTTCCCCTCCTTGTGCTTCTGGGTTTGATGACTGCATGAATCCCTTCCTCAAGGACCTGCAAAGCAGCTGTGCCAGATGTTGGAAGCCAGGTTCTTGTTGTGGGCAGAGCTGCTGGAGCAGCCTTTCCCCTCTGTAGGAGCATCCCTGGATGGCAGGGAGAGGGAACTCTGCAGAGCTGAGACACTTTTGAGAGAACACATGGGTTTATTGCAAGGGTGGTGGGTAAAAAGGGCCTTTTCCTTCAGCCACCAGCCTGGGCTGAGGGGAAGCCCCAAAGAGAGAGGGAGAACAAGAGGGTAAGAGGTAAGAGAGGTAAGAGAGGTGGGAGCAAGAGAGCCAGAGAGAGGTGGCAGGGGTCAGAGCACAGGGGGAAGAGAGCAAGGTCTTTGTTATGATACATTCTATCTCCTTTTGTGTTGAATATTCTAATTTACACTAACCAACCAGTCCAAGACACAAAATCCTGTAGAATCTACATACACCCTATAAGAACTACTACATTACCATACTGTGTTATATTTTAAACTCTAAAAACTACTCTTTAGACTGTTCTCTTTTGCTACATTGACCTTTGGATCCCTCAGCCAGCAGAAGGGTATTGTTCAATCCAAAGGGATTCTCCTTCAGCTGGCTGGGCTGTTGTTTTCAGGTTATATAGCAACTGAGGCTCAGTATCCTACAACTCAAAGCCAGCTTTCATTTCTATTTCAGTTATAGGTTTCATATTTTCAGAATCTTTTGCTAAGCAATCATATTTATAAGGTTTCTCTGATTCATCTTCCCCAACAGCCCTCCTGTGTCCACCACATTCCACCAGACCCCGCCCTGGGCTTGGCTGCTTCAATTCCCTGCTGGAGAGGCAGGAGCCAACAGCTGTGGCTTCCTGTAGGTCACCTGGTCCTGAAGGGTTCCAGAGGCTGCAAGGCAACTCTGGGAGTTTTGGGGCCACCAGACAGGCAGGAGAATTTAGGTGGTAGCCCAGACTTGCAGGGATCAGTGTCACCAGGCTGAACCTTCTGCTCACCTCTGACACTGCCAGCTGGGGAATGGGGGTCCAGCTTCCCCCTGGACTCAAATCCAGAATGGTGTGAGAAAAGGGAGATGTGCTGGGGCTGCTGGGGAGCTCCTGGTGCTGTCTCACAGATGCTGCTGCTTCTGTTTGCCATGTCCTGCCCTGCCTGTGCATCCCCTGCATTTTGATGAGGGCAGCAAAGGCCACTGCAGCTATTAGAGAATAAATCACATCTTTGTTCAGGGCCCCTCCTCACCCCACCCTGAGCTCTGGATCCCAGTGGCTGGAGGTGATGGGGAGCTGCAGGAGTGCTGAGCAGCCCAGCTGTGCCCAGGGATGTGCCTGGTGCCTCTTCCCTTGGGCTGTGGGTGCAGGGGGCTCCAGCATCCATGGGGATGGATCAGCTTCCCAGAGCTGGAAAGGGACTCTCACAGCCTGAGTGGACTCAGCTCTGGGCCTTTTCTACCCCACTGGTCACTGAGCTGCACATTGCCCTGCTCCCATCCTGGCTTGTGCCTCTCTGCTGTGCTGTGGGAAGGAGGGGAAGGAGACACCTGGCCCCTTTCCACCAGGGAAGCAGGAGCTTTGTGGGGGAGCTGGCAGCAGAAACCCAGCCAGGCCTTCCCTAGCTCTGAACACCCCTGGGGCAGCAGAGCCTGGGCAGTGCTGGCTGGCTCTTGGCTGGGTCCTTCCCAAGGCCCTGCAGGGTGCCAAGGTCAGGCTGACACTGCAGGCACAGGCAGCCCCAACAGAGCTTTGGATGTTGCTGGGGGGGTTTTTGTCTCCACCAGTGCCCAAAGGGGCTTGGATTTATGGCAGTGGCACAATAGGTGTCTGTGGCAGTGATGGATTGGGCTGTGCAGAGCATTTCTCCTTCCTTTCTTCCCTCCCTTGTTTGCTCTGTGTCCCTCCTGTTGCTTTTCCTTCAGTTTCAGGCAGTTTTGCTGGTGGAAGTTCAGCTGAAGCAAACCAGTGCCCCTGCCAAACTTTGGGGGAAAAGGCAGTTTTCTGGTGAGCAAACAGCCTTTCCAAGCTTCTGCCTCTGTCTAGGGGCTGTGAAGATGGAGCTGGAGATATTTTGGGGTCCCTGGAGGCACTGGGCAGGGTGTGGTGGGTGCTGTCCATCTGTCCACCCTGGTACACACACTGGCCTGGGGCTGAGGACATGTCCTGGCACCAAAATCCCAGGTCAGACTCTTTTGCTTTTACAGCTGCTGTGAGTGTGGCTCCATCAGGGCTGAGGGACACTTCTCTGCCCACTGCCCTCCCAGGGAGTCAGTCTGGGGCTCCACAGCTGGCTCTGTGTTAAGGGAAGTGTAAAACACCTTTGCTGCACTAATCCTACCCTGCTCATCTCTGTGGAAGAAGCCTGGGCAGATGTTTCTGATCCTGCAGTTACTGGGCTGTGCTGGGTCCTCTGCTCTGTGCTGTGGCTGGGAGATCTCTCCACCATGCTCCCAGTTCTGGGTCTGTGTCCTTTTGTCTGTCTCAGCATCAGATCCTGTGGCAGGTTTTGATGGCTGTGAGTGAGGAGGGCCTGGCTGGGGCTGCTGTGGCTTTGTCAGGGTGCTGGACATGAGGAAAACATCCAATTCCCCCTTTTGTGGAGCCTCCTCTGAGCCCCAGCACATCAGCAGGGGTGGGCTGGAGCCAGAGTCCTGCAAGAGTGTCCAGCTCTGGGGCCACCCTGAGAAGGACCTGGAGCTGTTGGAGAGTGTCCAGAGGAGGCCAAGGAGCTGCTCCAGGGGCTGGAGCCCCTCTGCTCTGGAGCCAGGCTGGGAGAGCTGGGGGTGCTCACCTGGAGAGGAGAAGGCTCCAGGGAGAGCTCAGAGCCCCTGCCAGGGCCTAAAGGGGCTCCAGGAGAGCTGGAGAGGGACTGGGGACAAGGGATGGAGGGACAGGACACAGGGAATGGCTTCCCACTGCCAGAGGGCAGGGCTGGATGGGATCTGAGGCAGGAATTGTTCCCTGGGAGGGTGGGCAGGCCCTGGCACAGGGTGCCCAGAGCAGCTGTGGCTGCCCCTGGATCCCTGGCAGTGTCCAAGGCCAGGCTGGACAGGCCTTGGAGCAGCCTGGGGTACTTGAAGCAGGCATGGAACTGGATGGTCTTTAAGGTCTCTTCCAACCCAGACCATTCTGTGATTCATAGCCTGTCCTGAACACCCAGTTCAGAGCAGCATCTCCAGTGTCCTGGACAGCTGCTGACAGATTAATAGAGCCCTGACAGGACTGGTCATCTGTTTTAAATAAAATAAATCTGTGCTGAGCAGAGCCTTTGGGATGCACTTGGTGTGTGGGATGGGAAGGGCCATGGCCAAAGCTGCAGCTGGGGCTCCTGCCAGGGGTGACTCCCTCTGAATGTGCCTGTCTCCTGCTGTGACACTGCCTCGGGTGAATTGCCATCGTTCCTCTCCTCTGTGCTCTCAGGGAAGGCTGGGGCGAGGTGCAGCCAAACCCCCGTGGCAGGTAAAACTGAGGATACAGCAGAGCCTGTGATGTCCCTGGTGCCCCTGCTCCCTGTCCTGCCATGCCCTGCCCTCATCTCTGTTATAAATGATTCGCAGCTAATTTGATATCAAGGATTTTATTTTGCCATTTCTAAATTAATCTCAGTCAGCCACAATAAAAGTATTTAACATCGAGTGTTGGGTGAAGGCAGGAACAGCCTCAAGGGAGCTGATCCACCTCGTCCACAGACACTGGGTTTTGGAGTGTAGATTTTATATAGTTTTTCTGCCTGAAGGCGAGTCCATTGTGAGCCTTTGTCTGGTTTGCATATCCATGTACTTCTTTCTTCCGTGGTTTGGTTTTGAAAGATTTTCCTGGCAGTGTCTGGGGTCTGCATTGGGTTCCAGGAACTGGGCATTGGGATGGTGATTTGTTCAATCTCCGGGTTCTCCCCACCTAGATCCGTATGAGGCGCTGATCGACCGTGGAGTGGGGAGTCCATCCCTGGTGAATGAGCCATCTCCTGCTCAGCCCTGTCCTTTCTGTGGCTAATTCTAGTTTCGCCCTGCTATTTCACAGCTGCAAAACGGGCCTCGGTAGTCGGAGACACCTTTCGCAGTTTTTGGAAATCAGAACTTACAGCACAATTCTTAGGTTATGACATAAAATATATCTGATACACAAATTTACTCAGCACATATACCACAATCTCCTCTTTTCCCTGGCAGGGACAGGGCAGAGTCCCCCGGTGCTGGAGCATCTCCCAGCGGTGACCAGGGGACCACACCGGGCTGGACAATCCCCCCGGCGGGGCCGGCGCGCACCTTCGGGGGGCAGGAGGAGGATCAGCCGTGCCCGGGTGAAAGGGAAAGGTGAGTGAGGGGGTCCGGGAGGGGCTGTGGGCCTGCCCAGGGCGGGGGTGGTGAGGGGTGTGTCCCCACCTGGCACTGTCCCCACCCTGGGCACTGTCCCCATCCCGGCACTGTCCCCATCCCGGCACTGTCCTCATCCCGGCACTGTCCCCACCCCGGGCACTGTCCCCATGGTGGCACTGTCCCCATGGTGGCAATGTCCTCATCCCGGCACTGTCCCCACCCCGGGCACTGTCCCCACCCGGGCGCTGTCCTCATCCCGGCACTGTCCCCATAGTGGCATTGTCCCCACCTGGGCACTGTCCCCACCCCGGGCACTGTCCCCATAGTGGGACTGTCCCCATGGTGGCACTGTCCCCACCAGCCACTGTCCCCACCCCTGGCACTGTCCCCACCCCGGGCACTCTCCCCATCGTGGCACTGTCCCCACCCCCGACACTGTCCCCACCCGGGCACTGTCCCCATAGTGGCACTGTCCCCACCCTGGCACTGTCCCCATCCTGGGAACTGTCCCCATAGTGGCACTGTCAATCCCCTGGCACTGTCCCCATGGTGGCACTGTCCCCACCCGGGCACTCTCCCCATAGTGGCACTGTCCCCATGCTGGTACTGTCCCCATCCTGGCACTGTCCCCATCCTGGCACTGTCCCCATCCTGGCACTATCCTCACCCTGCCACTGTGCCCATAGCGGCACTGTCTCCACCTGGCACTGTCTCCACCTCGGGCACTCTCCCCATAGTGGCACTGTCCCCATGCTGGTACTGTCCCCATCCTGGCACTGTCCCCACCTGGCACTGTCTCCACCTCCGGCACTGTCCCCATAGTGGCACTGTCCCCACCCCGGCATTGTCCCCACCCCTGGCACTATCCCCATCCTGTCAGTGTCCCCATGGTGGCACTGTCCCCACGGTGGCACTGTCCCCACCCCGGCAGGTGTGGCAGGTGCGGTCCCCGTCCCGCCCGCGGGGCCGATGGGAGCCGCTCCATTCAAACCGCGGCGGTTGTTCCGTGTCCCATGGAAACCCGCGGGCTGGGCTGGCACGGCTCTAATTACCGCAGCTCCTAATTAGTGCCATGGAGCCCGGCAATGTGCTCAGGGTCTCGCTCTGCTCCCGCCGGGTCGGGCCCCTCCTGGGAGCTTCTTTCTGCCTCAGCACGTTCGGTAAGCGCGGAGCCCGCGGAGCCCGGGTGTCCCCCCCCGGCCGGGGGTGCCGTGGGGAGCGGCTGGGGAGCTGCTGCTCCAAGGAATCCGGGCCGGGCAGCGGCTTCTGTTTCGCTGAGCCGCGATAATGCCCCGAAGCAGGAGCGCCCTGAGCCCCGGTTCTCAGGTCTCCAGGTGTCCCATGGGCAGCCTGTTCTGCCCCCTGGATGGACACGGGCTGGGGTCGGGCTGGCTGCAGCTGTGCTCCCCTTAGGGCAGGGCCTCAGTTTCCTTTTTGCCCCTTGGGGGCCTTTCTGTGGCTGCCTCAGGGGTGCAGGGTGGGTTTGAGTGCCGGCGGTGGCTCTGCGGGTGGAGCTGGCCCGGCCGGGCTTCGGCTGCGAGCCCCGAGTGAATTTGGATGTTTTGTGGATGTCCTGGCCCTTGGTGGTGTGTGATGGCTGGGCAGCAGGGTCACACAGGGTCACAGGGCAGCTGGGTTACCTTTCTTTTTTGCCCTTTTTAAGCAGCAGTTTTGTTTTCTTTCAAAGCTCCTCTTGTTCCCGTGAGCAGAGCAGGCAGGCATGCAGTGAGCTCCTTCCTAGGGATATTGCCCCTTCCCAGGGATGCTGCTCCTCCCCCTTTTGGATTTCTGAGTGCCAAACTGCTGAGGACAGCTTGGAAGCAGAAATCCTCCTGTCTTTGCCTACAGGCCAAATAATGGGGGTTTGTGGTGCCTCCTGTAAGCAAGTCCAGGCCAAACTGCGGCCACAGTTCCCCTTATGGGCTGAGCATCACTGGTGAGATGTGCAGTTGTGTTTGAGCTGCAGAGCCTGGCAGGACAGGGCCAGCACTACCCTCTCACTGAGGGTGACCAGGAGAGGGTCTTCCAAAGGGCTGGTGCCAGGGCAGGGATTGGAGATGGTGATTTTGGGGTGCCCTGTGCCCATGGGGACCTCCCACCCAGGCAGGATCTGACACTGTGTCCTCTGGCAGGAATCCCCACTGGCATTTGCACAGTTGGTTCTTGGCTGTCCCAGCCAGGGCCAACACTGAGTTCTTCCTGCAGTAAAGCAGAAAAGCATTTAAGAAGAACCCAAAATTTTCCATTTGTCAGAGACCATCAGTAAGGAACAGGTTTACCTTCTAGATTTGCTCCCATAGAAGGTTGCCCTCTCCCCTCCCTTTGCCTGGCAAACTTCTCTCATGGATGGGAACCTGTTTGATTACCATCTTGTGCCTGTTCATGCCCATTTTTCCCTGCTCTCCTTGTGCCAGCTTTGTTCCCTGGCATGAATTGCCTCTCCTGGCCCTGTGGGTCCAGATGGATGGGGTTGGGAGCTCTCTGTGTTTCATCCCTGCTGTACAGAAAATCTGGTTCTGGCTGAGCCTGGCTGAGTCCTGCTCTGTGATGGGATGTTCACCCAGGTGCTGCATGTGGGCTCTCCTTCTGCACTCCTCCTGCACTTATTTTAATTTATATTAACTTTTATTTAACAGAGAGGACCTGGACAAGCCATGTCAGGACCTCTCTGCTGGGGTTTGTTTTCCTCAGTTCTTGTTAGAGATGTATCAGGAGATAAATCCAGGGGAAAAGGTTTCTCTGACCCTCTGCACTTGGACTGAGGTAGGAATGCAGCCCATGAACCTGCCTTGACAGGGATTGTGTTCCTGCCCACCCAGGTCTGGCCCCAGCTCTCATCTCTGACAAAATGCCCCAGGTCTGAGCACAGACCTTGGCACAGCCAATCCCTCCCACCAGCTCCAGCTGGATCATTCTTCCAGGAGCAGCTTCCCTCTCTGATCCTGGCCTTACACAAGGCAGTGAGCACCTGCCAGGCCTGGGCAGGGTCAGACAGGGGCTGGGGGTTGGGATTTGTCCCTTCACATGCTTGGGAAACACTGAGGAGCAAATGCATTAAGAGGGAAAGATCCTCTGTTCCTCACAGAGAGGAGAGCCCCTAAACTCCCCAGCCCCACTCTGGACAATTTGTGTTTCTCCCCAGACAGGCAGAGCTGCTCCTCTTCTCCCTGCTGGGCTCTCCCTGGTGCTGGGGCAGCCTGTGACAGGGGTCCTGTCCCCACAGCAGTGACATACCCAGAGCCTGGGGTGACCCCATCCCTCACTGTGCAGAACCTTGGCCCCTGAGCTCCCCAGGAGCAGCCCCAGCCATCCCCAGGGCAGGACACCCCCAAACTGACCTCCCCCCAAATTACCCAGCACAAAACCTTCCCTCTTTCCCCTCTCCCTTCATTCCCCTGGCTCCTCCTCGTGCTTGGCTACACGGGGCTGTTTCCTTTGTTGTTGTAACATCTGTTGTGTGCTGACAGTGGAGCAGGCACAGGGTTCCCACAGCCTCAGGGATCTGCAGAGAGCAGAGGAGTTCCCACCTTGTGCCCAAAGCTTGGAGTGGGAGGATGACACTGGGGGACAGCATTCCCTCTGCTGCAAACCAGTGTTGGAGCTGTCCTGTCTCATCCCACCCAGCTCCTGTCTTTGCTCTCTCACCTTGCACTTGTACAAATGCACACAGACACCATTTCCACGTGTCCATGCACATGTGAACTGCTCAGAGGTTGGACCTCTTTTTTTTTTTAGTGAAAACTGTGTTCTCTGAATTGTTTCAGGCTAAACAATCCCATCAGATATCCCCTCCCAAGCACACCTGAGCCCTTGGGCGTGTGTCTGGCAAAATGAGATGTTGGGTTTTAACTTGCAAGGTGTTTATGTGTCTGTACATTATGTTTACTCGCCTGTAAGTGATGTTTATGCACTTGTTTGTTGTGTTTTGTAAACTGGGGAAGAAGTGAAAATGGGATCTTTTGCTTTGGACTAAGAGAAACATGGTAGCAGTGATGGTTTCAGTTATTGGATTCTCCAGGGGTGTTGGGAAATGTTTCGTTTTGGGTTGATCCAGAGGAGTTGCATGATTAGAGACCTTTCATTGCCATTTAAATCTGCACATCCTACTGAGGCTGGCAGGCCCAGCTCCCAGGGAACCTTTTGGGAGGACATTCAGAGGGGAGGCAGCTCCCCCTGCCCCCCTTAACCATCACACCCAGACCCTGACAAACGCCCTGGACTGGGTCTTCGTGTCAGTCTGAGCCTTGGGAGGGGATTTTTTGGCTGATGCAGAGCTGCCAGTGCCTGAAAAGTGAGGGAATGGGTGTGAGCAGGCTGGCAGAGCAGTGGTGCTGCCCTCACTCAGCAGGGCACACCTTAGCCCTCCCAGCACTGACCTCCTGCACAGGGACTGGCACCTGGGGGGTTTCTGTGCTGGCAGACAGTGCTGATCCCCTGCCTGAGCCTCCAGGAGCTGGGATGTGGATGAGGGAGGGAGGGAGGAAAGAGAGAAGGGGAGAGGAAGAGAGGGAGGAAAGAGAGAAGGGGAGAGGAAGAGAGGGAGGAAGAAAGAGTGGGGCACTTTTGGGAGACTCCTGCTGCTTTTAGCTCAGCTCCCTGCCTGGGGTGGGAAGGCAGGAGGTGTCTGGCCCTGTGTGCAGCTGTGGGCTGGGTGAGTCCTCCAGCCTGTCCCTCAGCCTGTCCCCTGCTGTCCCCAGGCCAGCTGAAGCTGTCCATCGAGGTGCGTGGCCGGAGGCTGCTGCTGCACGGTGAGTGTGTCCCTGGGGCATCCCAAGGAGCCACAGGGGGCTGGGGGTGGGGACAGCACTTCCATGCTCCTCCTTGGAGCTCTTTGGAGCTTGGTGGCAGTTGTTGGGAACAGCTCTGTGGTGCAGTGGCACAATTGGGAGCTCTTTGGGAGACCAAACTGAAATTTCCAGAGACCTTCATTTCACAGTGAACACTGTGTTTGCAGCCACGTGTATAAATTACTTTTCTTTTATTCCATATGAGGAGAAAAAAGGCAAACACAGTTTGGAAAGGAAAGTCTGAAATGCTTTGCCTCTGCCAAAACCCTTTGTCCTGGTTTAGGACGAATTTGGGAGGAAATCTCCGAGTGGGGTTCCTCTGAAAAGCAAATCCAAACAGCCCCTCCCCCCAGCCGGTCCGGGGAAATAATTCCCTCAGAGATAGAGTGGAAAAAAAGCCTTATTTATTTAACAAACAAAATGCCCACAAGCATAAAGAATGAATAATAATAATAACAATAATAATAATATGAAACAATAAAACCTCTCGCTGCTCCGAAGAGAGATGGCAAAACTCAGAGTCCGTGCCAGGAGTCTGTTTATCAGTCCCTTCAGTGCTGAAAAATGCCGAGCCCCGGCCCGGTGGGCCACGGGTGCAAGATCCCGGTGCTCCTCTGGGTTTTTCAGTCCTGAGCAGATTTAAACAGTCCCAAAGAAAAATAAAATAATAAAAAAAAACAGTCCAGGAAAGCTTCTTTGCCTCAGCTAGCTAGACTAACAAGAGGAGAAAAAAAAAACTCTCTCTGGCTGCCCTCTGTGTATCCGACGAAGAAAAAAAAAAGAAACCACACAGTCCCAAGGACGAGAGCAGATTCCGAGGAGTGAGTTTGTTTCTCAAAACAAACTGCGCGCTTCTTCTTTCCCTGCTCACTCTCAGAACCAGTCTTAAAGGTACAGAACACAGAACAGACGATTTGGGGATACATAGTCACCCTAGGACACCCTTTTGCCATATTTGCCAGGATTTCCAAAGTGTTCTGTTACCTCCAAATGCTGCAGTTTTTAACACCAACAGTATTTCTTCAATGGAAGTGTTTTGATGGTGATTATCTGAGTGGCCAATGGGACTGTCATAATTCTCTCCTTTTTTTGGGAAACCCTGTCTGAGGGTCTGGCACAGGCTTTACCCCAAATCCTTCCATCTGGAGCAGCCCCAGCGTGAGCTGGGTGTGAGTGATGGCCTTGTTCTGACAGCCCATCCTGTGCTGTGCAGGCTCTGCTGCACACCCCTGGCACATCTCTCTCACACCCCTGGCACATCTGTGGCACATCTCTGTCATATCTCTATCACATCCCTGGCACATCTCTCTTCCACCCCTGGCACACCTCTGGCAGGTCCTCGGCACATCCCTGGCACATCTCTCTCACATCCCTGGCACATCTCTCTTACATGTCCGTCACACCCCTGGCACACCCCTGGCCCACCCCTGGCCCAGCCCTGCCACATCCCTGTGTCATCCCTGGCACACCCCTGGCACATTCCTGCCCCAGGCAGCTGCAGGGCCCGGCAGTGTGGCTGAGCAGTGTCTGTGGCTGAGCAGTGTCGGGCAGTGTCAGGATGTGGCTGTTAGTATTTAACTGGATGACACATTTGTCCCCAGGGCAGGGAGAGCAGGGCTGGGGGAAGTCAGGCACAGGGAATGCAATTTGCTGAACTGCCTCTGCCACCGAGCTCAGCCCCAGGCTGGATTTATAGCACGGCTGTGTTAAAGGGGAAGGACAATAAACCCCTGCCCCTGTCTGAGGACACCCAGTGGGTTCTGCCCAACAAGGAGGGATCACCCTGTGAGCAGAGCAGTGTGGGGTAGGGAGATGCCTTCCCTGCTGCTTTGGGATGTGACATTTCATTTCCTTTCCAGTCATGGAAGCAAAAGGTCTGATGGGATCAGAGTGCCGTGTGTGTGACTCCTATGTGAAGGTGGGTTCTCCTGGGGCTTTGCTCAGGGAGCTTTGTGCTTTTTTGGGAGAATTCTGTGGTTGGCTCCTCCAAGCTTGCTCTGCACTGTTTGATCCTTCCCCTTCCTTCTCCATCCTGCTCTGGAAGAGCATCCCCAGCATGCAGGGAGCTGGCTGGGCTCTTGCCCAGTGCTGGACAGCTCATGGGTTTTGTTGGCAGTGTCTGCATGAAGTAGAAAAGGGGGAGGACAGGACCCTGCTGAGGCCTGTGTCAACCATTCATTGCAAGAATGTCCCAGTGGGTGCCCAAAGTGTGGTGGGGATGTTTGCTGGCACAGGGTGGGTCTCCTGCTGGGATGAGCACAGTGCAGGAAGCAGCTCCCCTGGGAAGGGGTGGGAGTCAGACCCCAGCTGGCCACACTTGTGTACATCACTCCTTGATTTTTCTGCTCTTTCCCCTCCCTCCCCTGCCCTGAGCAGTTTCGTAATGCAATTACCTGACAGGCAGAAGGGTGAAGTGATCCCATCCACACATTAGCAGGGGCTCAGCAGGATCCTTGAGCTTAGCCATCCATAAAGTGTCTGTGCCAGTCTCCTGCCACAGCAGCTGGGGCTGGTGTGTGCTCTGGGAATGTTAATACACTGCTTGTTTTCCTCCCAAAGATGTCCATTGTGCCAGATGCTGACAGAAAGTGCAGGCAAAAGACGAAGACTGTGCCAGACAGCAAAAACCCTGTGTTCCATGAGCACTTTGTGTTGTGAGTATGGCAGGGCAGGGGCAGCTCTGGGCCATCCCTCAGCACCACACAGAGCATGGGGACCCTGTGCCACTGTCCCAGGGCTCCCTCCCCACGCCACAGCCCCGTGTTTGCTTTTGCTTTGTGATCTCTAATGAGCACTCAGCACGCCTGAGCAGCTCTGCTGCTGAGATGAGGAGTGACAGACATTATTCTGCTGGTTCTTGTAGCTGAAGTGCCTTGAACTTTTGGGCAGAGCTCTGCAGAGCTGTCAGCACACACAGCATGGCAGAGCTGTTCCTGCATGCTCAGACTTTCTTGCTGGGCAGGAGTTGGACAAACACACTCCAGTTCCTAGACCTGGCACCTGCAATAATGTGAATGAGGAAGGTAAAAGGGTTCCCTACAGCTCCAGCATGTCTCTGCATGGGCAAAGAGCTGCATGACTTAGTGCTGGGTAGAGCTTGTCACTGCTGGGGACAGAGACTGTGCCAGCCCTCTGACCCATGCAGCGTTTGAGTTGGCACAGGGTGGTGGTTTCAGAGCATGAACTGTGGCTTGTTCCTTGCATTTACCCTTTGATGTTGGATGTGTCTTCCTGCAAGATTATTTCCCCCCTGGAACCACATGAGTGGTGTCCCTGCACCTGCCCAGGAGAGGTCACATCCCCTTGCAGGTGTGTGTCAGGAATGAGCAGATTGCTCTTTGGGGAGGTGCTGCAGTGCACTGTGCAGAGGCTGGGGGAGAAGACCTGGCTGTGAGGAGGCTGAGGAGTCTGTGGCTGTGAGGGCAGCCCCTGCTGAGTGCTCCTGGGGAGGCTGATGGGCTGTGCCCTTTTCTTGTTCCAGCCCAGTGCAAGAGGAGGATGAGCAGAAGCGTCTCCTGGTCACAGTCTGGAACAGAGAGAGAAATTCCAGGTAAG
This sequence comes from Trochalopteron elliotii, assembly GCA_024734555.1. Classification (NCBI taxonomy): domain Eukaryota; kingdom Metazoa; phylum Chordata; class Aves; order Passeriformes; family Leiothrichidae; genus Trochalopteron; species Trochalopteron elliotii. The sequence continues at coordinate 519,790 of JANPWX010000147.1, read as the reverse complement.
GAGCTGCCAGCTGTCATAGGATCCTTTTCAGATGGGGCTGTTGTGGCAGAGACCCTGCCCCCTGCTCTGGTCACCCCATGTGAGCTCCTCCTGGGCCCTGAGGACTGGCCCTGACCTCAGGACTGCTCTCCTCAAGGGCTTGGGCCAGGGATGTCCCAGCTGAGGTCACACTCGTGGGCAGCCAGTGCTGGTGAGCACCATGGCAGGAAACCCTGCCCTTGGCACTGTTGCCATTGCTGCTGTCTGGTAGCCATCAGCTGGGGCAGAATTTAAACCCCTGCAGCCACTTGTGCCTGCACTGTTGGCCAGAGCCAGGTGGGGCTGGTGTGGGCTGGGACCTCCCCTCCCTCTGGGGACAGCACAGTGAGGGGCACTGAGGGGCCTGGCACCTTGCAGGCTGTGCTGCCAGCCCTGGCAAGTGCCACCTCCCTCCTTGGCCAAGCTCCTGCCAGCACCAGGGAGGCTGGAGGTGACCAGGGTGCTTCAGCCCAGCTCCTCCTTGCCCTGCTACAGCTGAGCCGTGTGGTTACACCGTGTCTGCTCAAACCACAGAGCAGGGGCACGTCCTGGCACCCAGCATGGGCAGGGAGGGTTGGGGACTCCCTGAAAAGGGGTGCACGGGGGGATCTGGTGCTTTAACCAGTGTGTGCTGACAGTCCCTGAACTCTGGCTGTCCTGCAGGCAGAGTGAACTCATCGGCTGCATGAGCTTTGGTGTGAAGTCCCTCCTGTCCCTGGACAAGGTACCTCTGTGTTCCAGTGCAGGCTGTGGCTCTCTGGGCTCGGTGGGTGGATGAAAACAGGCTTTTCCCACTGTGGGAGAAGTTCCCTCCCATTCCCAGTATGGATGGCCAGTGTGAGACTGGAGTTGGTGAGACTGGAATTGGTGAGGTGTGAGACTGTGCTTGTTGGAGATGGGTGGGGAGGCTGTTAGAGGAGGGATCCTGGCACAGGGGATGTCACTCCCTTCAGCAGGGGCACAGAGTGCCAGTGATGGGGGTGCACAGAGGTGTCCCCAGCACGTGCTGCCTGCCCAGTTTGCAGGGGGGGGACACAGGACATGGGGCCAGCCTGGCACGGGGCACATCTGACACGTGGCTCAGTGGCTGTGATGGTGGGACACATCCAGGAGTCTGCCTGATTCCCAGCAGTGCTGACGGGCAGAGGGCACACACAGAGGGGTTTTGGCTGTTCTGCAGGAATTCTGTGCCAGAATCCCTGTCCCTGCTGTGGCGGGTTTGGTCACAGTGCTGCTGCCCCAGCCTGGCTGCTGCTGGGTAGTACAGCTGACCCAGCCTTCCCTGGGCAGGGCTCCCGAGGAAAACAGCTCCCAACGACCCCCAAAGCATGGGAATGCTTCATCCCAGGGGCCAGTGGTGAGGGATTCTGTCCCTGGGCAGCAGCAAGCTGGAGGGGTTTCATGGAAGTGTTAATACATTCCCTGAGCTCACAGAAGCACAGAATATCCTCAGCTGGAAGGGACTCACAAGGAGCATTAAGTCCAACTCCTGCAGAGACAATCCCACCTGGTGCCTGAGAGTGTTGTCCAAATGCTCCTTGATTTTTTAAATTTCCACACCCGAGGTGTGGGCATTTCCTTCATAGCAGGAGACTAAAAAGGAGCTGTTGGTGGCCTGAGAGGTGGGTCAGAGGTGGCTGACCTGAAATTTGGACAAGTGAGGTGCAGCTCTTTTAAAACAGTGTGGTGCTCCTGGGACCTCAGCAAGGCTGAGATGAGATCCTGTCCCCTGGCTGCTGCATCATACTGCAGGATATCCCTCTAAAAACCTGGAATCTTGTTGCTTCAATGTTGCTCGTTCACCCCTTGCAGGGAGGATGGAATTTTAGCTGTTGCTGAGAGGAGGACTCTGTGTGTGTGTGTCTGTGTGTGTGAGCAGGTCTGGGCACCTCTGTGTGCTGTAACTGGGGCAGCTCCTGCCCTGGCTGGGTGAAATGGGGCTGAGCATCTGCCCCTGCATGCACAGCTGCTTCCCTCCCCACAGGAGATCAGTGGCTGGTATTACCTCCTCGGGGAGGACCTGGGCAGGACCAAGCACCTCAAGGTGGCCATGAGGAGGCTGAAGCAGAGCACAGGTGTGTCCCACCACAGGAATATCCCTGGGGGTGTTGGCAAGGCTTGGAAGAGGAGTCACTCCTGTGTCTGAGGCTGTGTGGAGCAGCCCCAGCCCCACTCACCCTGTGCCCCCACAGGCACTGCTCCACTCTGCTCAATGGGCACTGGCATCCCAAAAACTTGTGGGGTGGGGATTTTGGCTGTTTCAACAGGCCCTGCTCTTCCCTTCAGCCTCACTTCTGGGGCTCTGTGGAGACCCCAACCCTGCAGCCACATCTGTCCCTCTTGCTTGGCTTGTCCTTATGCTGCCTCCTGCCTCTCAGCCTTGGGGCTCATTGCTGTGGCCACACTCTCTTTCCCCCTGGGGTCTGTGCTGGATTGTTGGGAAGCTTTTCCTCCTGCCATGGTCTTGCAGTGCTGCCAGGGTGTGGAGCAGCAGAGGCTGGCACGGGGCAGGGTGGGGCAGCAGTGCCAGTCTCATGTGTGCAGCCAACCCCCAGCTGCTGCCTGGAGGGGATGTGCCCATGACATATAAAGGTCTCATGTGCAGTGTGGGACTGTCAGATGTGCTGTCATGCTCGTGGGGACTCTTCCTTTTTAAAAAATGTTTTAAAAATTATTTCAGAAGTTCAGCCAGATAGTGGAAGTGCAGCCCAGGAGAGCCAGGACACTGTGACCCTGCAGCAGCTGAAGGTGGGTGTGACAGATGTGACCCACCAGCACTGGGAAGATGTGGGGTTGGGTGCCTGCATGAGGGGTGTCCAGATGAGCCAAGGGACAGTATTTTAGTGAGGGTGATACTGAGGTGAGGGAGCTCTGTCACCTCCCTGTCACACCATGGCTGTCACAGGCAATTTGTTACCCCAGTCAGGCCCCAGCTGGTAGAGAAGGGTGATCTGGGTGCTAACCCCCATTGCCTCAGGGACCTCCTGGTTTCCCAGTGTATTCCCACTCAAGACAAAGCCCCAGCACTGTCTGGGATGGTGGGGCTGTGTTGGATTATTCCTTTTTCTGGCTTAGGGATGGGGCAACTGAGAGGCATTTTAAAATCTTTTATTCTATTTTCAGTCTCATGTGAAGGGTGAGACAGTACAGATGTTATAATTCACACCATCACAATCAGAAACTAAACTATTTCTTAATTATTGCACATTATAAGTGTTTTTTGGCCTATCAGCTTTTACTACACAATGTTGTTAATGCCTTAAAGCTAATTATCTAAAATTATCCCTCATGGGTTCTACTACAATGCACTTTTCATAGTTCTATTTCTCCAAAGTATCTGGTCTTATTTGCAAGGCCATCCTTTAAAACTTGTTTCCAGTTCCATTTCTCTCTTAACAATGTCCGTCCTATTCCATAACATTTCTCAGTCAGCATTTCTTATTTCAAAATTTGCATACAAATGCTTATTAAGTGAGCCTTCTGTTAAGCTTTAAGAATTCTCTACAAATCCATTTTCCACAGGGCTGGGGCTGGCAGGCTCCTGCCCCACAGCAGCAGCCCCTGCCCAGCTCTGTGGCTCCTTGGACANGTTCTCTCTTTCTCTCTCTTTGGGACTCCCCCTCAGCCCAGGCTGGTGGCTGAAGGCAAGGAGGCCCTTTTTACCCACCACCCTTGCAATAAACCCACGTGTTCTAGAATGTTTCAGGTCTGCAGAGCTCCCTCTCCCTGCCGTCCAGGGATGCTCCTACACTGGGTGATTTATAGGAGAGGCAAGGATGGGAAATGGGAACACAAACACACGGTTTGCATGGGAAACGGGGCTGGGGCGGCCCCGTGATTTATCTGTGCTGAATTCCGCCCTGTGCTTCCCTCAGCTGCATTTGCAGTTATTTTTTTTACGGCGCAGGGCTGAGCTGGACAAACAAAGCCAGCGCCCCTCTCCTCCCTTCCTCTCCGGCAGTCGCCACTGACTTGAAAGGTGGTGGCTGGGAAGGAAGGCTGCTCCTCCTTCCAGCTCCAGCTCCAGCTCCAGCCCGGCAGCGCGGCCGCCCGGGACAATGCTCTGATGGCTCTGTCACCACAGCTCCCCTGGGAATGCTGAGGCTCCTCAGCTCCCTCCCTGGCCTCCCTGGCCCTGCCACCCCGGCTACTGTGCAAGATAACCTGGATTTTGGGTTCCCTCCAGCCTTCCCTCCTTTTTCAACCCCACGTAGTAGTGTGGAAGGTGTTTTCTTCTCTGTTGGAACCCCATCTCCAAGGAGTTGTGCCCAACTCTGGCAGTGGGGCAGCTGAGCCTTACTGCTGGCTGTGCTCAGAGTTCCTCTTGGCCTTTAATTCCCAAATTCCACCATAGATGCAGCTTAATTGACCTCAGTGCTTCCCTCTCAGTGCACAAAGCACGGGGATGTGCATATCCTCTGGGTCTGTGCTTTCAAAAACAAACTCTGCTTTTTCTTTTTTTTTGCTTCTATAAACCCAAACCTCTGAGATTTTTCTGAGCGTGGAGTTGTGTCTTTCATGGAGCGAGGCTCTCACAGCCAGCGCCTGTGAAACGCCGCTCAAACATCCTCCGAGTGTTTGTGAGAACGTCGCAAAAACAAAAGTGCTCCGTGCGCCTTGAAGAATGCCACGGGAACAAAAGCCACATCAACAGAGCTGGGACTGGGGAATACTAAAGAGTTGACAGGAATTTTAATATAAAACTCTCTCCCTTCCTCGCCAGTGAGGGTTTTCAGGAAGCCTCTGGCTTATCGTAAAGCGGCATACAGCGCTCACAGGGGCCGGGGAGGTGAAAGGTGGCTTCCTGCCATTCTTCTCTGGAGCTGGGTTCCCATGGGCGGTCATGCCAGTGTGACTGGGGCTCCTTCCACGCTCGTGAGCCGCGAGAGGAGTCCGGGATCGCCGCGGGAGCCGCGGGGTTTCCATGGGCTGGTGGTGGTTTGGGGGAGGCAGCCATGAACCGCTTCAATGGACTCTGCAAGGTGTGCTCGGAGCGGAGGTACAGGCAGGTCTGTATCTCTCCTCGCAGGAGCTCCCAGCCATCCTTTGGCTGCAGGCCTTGGGGAGATTGCTGGGTGTCTGGGGGTTCTCTTGGCATGGCTGTATCTCCCCTGGCAGGAGCCCCCAGCAAGCCTTGGGGAGATTTCTTGGTGCCTGGGGGTTCTCTTGCTGTGGCTGGGCTCTGTGGGTGCTGCTGGTGAGGCATTGACTTGGTGTCGTTACAGTTTGTAAGTTATAGTGAGGATAGAAGGAAAGCATCCTCACATGGGTGCCTGTGGCTGGTCTCTGTCTGGTGCTGCAGTGGAGAAATGGGCAGAGAGGGGTGCTTTTAAAATCTATAAGAATTATTAAAAAATATAAATATATGTAAATATAAAATATATTTATATGTATATTTATATGTATATATAATATATGTACAACTTGCAGTTAGCATGCTGATGGTAACAGTGTTAAGCTGCAAGGTGTTGTCTTATTTTCCCCCTTATGAGAGAAGAAGCAGGCACAGCAGGCTGCTGCTGCCTCTTTTAAAATGATTTTAGTGTTTTTGAGAGCCAACAGCACTTGTTTCCTGAGGAGTAGCTCGCTGTGCTGGTTCCAGTTCTCCCAGTGCACAATGCCAGGTGCTGCTTTTCCATGTGCAGGTCCCAGTCTCCTGCATTTCAAAGAAATATCCTCTTCATGTTCTGGATTGGGACTCCCAGCCCAGGGTCAGCTTGTCCCTGTGCTCCTGAGCTCATTGTTCAGGTTATTCCAAAGCTGCTGTGGGGCACAGCAAACACTGGGAATTACAAATGCAGCAAAATTCCAAACCCAACTGCCCCCTTCTTGCCAGGGCTGTGGTGACCATCTCGTGCAGGAAAGCTGCTCTGCCTTGGCCAAGTAACAACTGACTCTGCTTTGTCTCTTAGACCTCCTCAAGTCTTTATTTTGAAAGTTTCCTCTGCAGTTTTTTGGCAAAGTTTGGGTACAGCATGCCTCCCCACCCACCTCCCAGCTCATAGCAGATGCTCATAGTTCTTTAGTTCTGTGCATGGCAGCAAAAATGGGCAAAAAATGGGCAAAAATTGGGCAGTCACTGCTTGTGATGGCCACGGGGGTGGGAGCTGAGGAGCATCAGGAGGGAGAAGCTGCTCTTCAGTGGCACAGGGCAGGTGGGTCAGCCAGCTAAGGGAGAAGGAGGGGGAGACCTGACACAGGGTAAACCTTGGGCTCGGAGGTGCCTGTGGAAACTCCATGGTGGGAGAGATGCTGGGCTGGCTCCTGAGGTGCCAGTGGTTGGTGTTGGAGATGGAATCATAGGATATGGAATACCCTGAGCTGGAAGGGACTCACAGGGACCACAGAGGCCAACTCCTGGTTGGACTGAGCTGTGAGGTTCATTCAAAGGTGCAGAGCCACCTCTTTGAGGAGCCAGCAAACTCCACACAGAAAAACAGTCAGTGTAGTGGGACTGATCTGTGTTTGGATCCTGCCAGGGCAAGCCAGTTTCTCTATTGAAGACTGATCTTATGCTGAGCAATCATGCACAAGGTGCAGAGAAATGAAATCTCTCTGCCTTTGCCCTCCCGTGGTAAAGGAGTGAGGAACCTTATCACCTCCTTGGCAACTTCTGCTGAATTCCTCATCTTCCTTCTGCCTTTTTGTTCTCAAAATAATACAGGTCAGATGCTGGATTAATAATTTTCTTTTCTCTGTCAGTAAAACAAGCATCTTGACTAATGTCTTGGGGGCTAATCAGGTATTTACAGGATCTGTCACGCTGAGCTGCTGCTGGAAGCCAACATCAAAAAATAAGCATCATTTTATTAATAAGCTCAATGCTCCTCAAATCAGGAGGAGAAATGAACCTAAATCAACCCAGCATCCATCCTCTCCAAACTCAGCGAGGGAAAACACACTCAGCCCAGGGAAGGGGGTGATGCACACAGATGTCTGGAGGACAGGAGCGTGCTGAGCTCGCAGCTCCCTCCGGAGCAGGGGAGTGCTGCTATTTCTGTATTCTTCAACAGGAAATGAAACGTTTAAGTGATTTCCTTAGAGAAGTCAGTGTCAGGGCCAGACTGCCAGGTTTTCCTTTCCAATGGCTTCTCAGACCTTTTCTTACATTTGGAAGAGTTGGGAGCAGAGTGTGTGGTAAATAAATGCTCCTTTTGTGGCATTCCAGAGCCCCTTGGCGCTACCTTTTAGCACCCTTTCCACCCTTTATCCGTGGGGGTCATAGTGACAAGCCTTCCCCATCTCTAAAATGCTGTGTGCCAGCATTTCCAGAGGCTGTGGAGCAGTGTGGGAATGAGGGGGGATCATCACACACAGTGGCTGCTCTCCCACTTGACAGGCTCTGGTGTCTCCCTGCAGATCACGATCCCTCGGGGCAGTGATGGTTTTGGCTTCACAATCTGCTGTGACTCCCCAGTCCGTGTGCAGGCAGTGGACTCTGGTAAGAGATTGCATCCTTTTCATCCCTCTTGATTTGAATGAATTATTGCTCCTTTTTTGGCTTCCCAGAGCTGGTTGTGATTCTGGAGCTCTCATGCCTTGCAGGACTCTGGGTACCTCCAAGAAACTTCATTAAATGAATTCTCTGTTTCCTCTAATGAGGTCAGAGGCCACTGGGTTAGCACTGTGTCACTATTTTGGCAGTGTTTTGCAGTAATTTGTAGAGAATTTGTTCCCTCTCCAACCTGAGAACTGTCTGTCTGGTCGGGTGACCTTCGGAAATCATGTGGGGGGAAAAAAGGTCAGAGGGGAGCAAGACTGCAGGAATCCTCAGTTCCCTGAGTAGATCCTCTTGCTGTGGACCTGTGGGATGGGCTGGTGTCTCCAGTGTGCTCTGTTGCACCCAGGAAACACGGGAAGTTCATGCAGTAGCTCTGAGGAGCACTGGTGGCTCTATCCTGGTGCTCTGTGTGTGAATGTGCTGCCAGGTGAAGCTCCAGGCTGGCTGGCCCCACTTCATTTTCAGGCGTGGGTGTCAGATGGGGTTTGAGGGAGTGAGTGGTGCAAGCTGTGGAGCTCTCTGGGTGTCTCCAAGCTCCAGGGCTTCTCCTCCCCCTCCCACTGGGCCTCCTGCCTGGCAGGTGACTGGAATTTGTCCTTCTCAGGTGGTCCAGCAGAGAAGGCAGGTCTGCAGCAACTCGACACGGTGCTGCAGCTGAATGAGCAGCCTGTGGAGCACTGGAAATGTGTGGAGCTGGCACACGAAATCCGGTGAGTGCTCCCCAAAACACCCAGGGCAGGGCAGGGAGAGGTGGTTTGAGGGAGCCCGGGGCAGGGCAGTGGGAGCATTGAGTGACTGTGGGAAGGGGAAAGCTCTGAGGGATGCAGGACCCTGGGAAAGGATTCCCTGGAGGAGAAGGAAAGGATGCAGGAAAGAATTCCCTGGAGGAGAAGGAAAGGATGCAGGAAAGAATTCCCTGGAAGAGAAGACTGTGGGAAGGGGAAAGCTCTGAGGGATGCAGGACCCTGGGAAAGAATTCTCTGGAGGAAAAGGAAAGGATGCAGGACAGAATTCCCTGCTGGAGAATGAAGGATGCAGGAAAGAATTCTTTGGAGGAGAAGGAAAGTATGCAGGAAAGAATTCTCTGGAGGAGAAGGAAAGGATGCAGCAGAGAATTCCCTGGAGGAGAAGGAAGGATGGAGGGGCTGGGGAGCTCGGCAGAGGGGCAGAGGCTTTGGAGGGAGGAAGGCCTGCAGGGCTCCAGCCCTGATTTCCCCTCCCCACCTCTCCCAGGAACTGCCCCACGGAGATCATCCTGCTGGTGTGGAGGCTGGTGCCTCAGGTGAAGCCGGCCCACGAGGGCATGGCCCGCAGGTCCTCCTGCAAATCCGCCTACGACCTGCAGTCCCCTCCCCACAAGCGGGAGAAGAACGGCCCCGGCCCCGGCCCCGCGCAGGCCGAGCAGCGCCGGAGCTGCCACATCCTGTGGGACGGCTCCGAGGGGCTGGGGCTGCACTCCTGGGACAGGTACACGGAGCTGGGCAAGCGGGGCCAGAACACCCTGCCGGCCCTGTCCCGGGTGCCCTCTGCTGCCGACCAGAACTACATCATCCTGGCCCCTCTGAACCCCGGCAGCCAGGTAAGGGCTCAGGGCCTGCATGTGCTGTAGCTTCTCCTGGCCCCTGCTTAGTCTTATCTCTAAATATTTGCTGATTTTACAAGCCACGCCTCTGTCCTCTTGTCCTCCACACCTCGGCTCCTTGGTGGAGCTTTCACTGTTTTCCTACAACATTTCCCTGCTGTCTCCCCTCAGGACTCCCCCAGGGATATGGGGAGGGTGTGAGGAGTGCTCCCACTGCACAAGACCACACTGCGAGTCATTGCTCTCATTTTCTGCTGCAAAAAAATTTTTTTTTCCCTTTCTGAAGTGCTTTGGCTTGGCTGGGTTTGGCATGTTAACTTTTGTAGCTGGTTGTTGTCACTGTCCCCGTGGCCTGCTGCAGGTGACCGTGTCCCCTCTGTCCCTTCCAGCTGCTGAGGCCCGTGTATCAAGAGGACAACACTGCTGTGGGTGAGTTGTCCCTGTGCTGGGAATGCTGCTCAGAGCACCCAGCTCTAAGCTGGTCTTCCATCAAATCCTTGCCCCAAGCCCTGCAAGGGGCTCATGGCTTGAGGGCAGGAGCAGCAGCCCAGGGATTTTGGGTGGGATCATTTTCCCACTGTGGCTCAAACCCAAAAACAGGGGAGCATTGCACAGGGTGAGCCTCATGTGAGAAGGTGTGTGGGAGCTCACAGAGTGCTGCTGGTGGGGACTTCCCAGCTGGGGCAGGGTGAGAACATCAAGTGTGAGAGCTCTGAGCAGTGTGGGCTTGTCCATGACGTGTTTCCCCTCCTCACCCGTGAGGCCCTGCTGAGAGAGCTGATCCCCTCTCTGAGACTCCCTTCAGTGCCACAGCAGTGAGGGTGGCTGTGGCTCACATCAGTGCCACCAGGAGTGCAGCTGGTTGTGCCAGATTTGGGGAATATTCAAGCCGTGGGCTGCTGCAAACTCTCTGGCAGTCTCTGGGCCAGCTCTCCTCAAAAAACCTTTGAAACATAAATTAATAACATAAACCACACCTGTGGCAGGTGTGTGTGGGGTGCCTGGAGCTCTCAGGGATGGGGATGGACTTGTGGGAAGAGTGGGCTGAGGTGGGTGGCAGGGCTGGGCACTGCAGGAATCCAGGTCCAAGTGGAAATACCATTTGTCTGCTCATGGATTTGGGAGCTTTGGGAGGCTGTGCTTGCACCCTGGCCTGTCTGGATGGCCTCAGGATGAGCTGTGTATCCCTAGGAGAGCTGGGCTGTTGGAGGAGTGGGAATCCCTCAGCATTCCCTGTCTGGTTAGGGCACAGCTGGAAAACTTGGTGCTGTCTCTAAGGTGGGCAGTGTCCAGAGAAAGCCAAGTGTGGGGCTGGCAGAGCCATGGGGGCAGTGCTGGGGGGCAGGAGGGAGCACTGTGGGTGCCAGGCCCCCGTGCCCTGGGTCCTCCCAGCCCTGCAGCTCTGCAGCCAGGAGAATTTTCCACTCTCAACTGCAGGGGATGTTTTGTTCTGTGGATAATTGCAGCTCTTTCCTGCTGTTTGTGGATCCTGTGAAAAGATGAGCTGCACTACAGAGACTTGTTCATACAGTGGGGATTTGAAAGGCTTGGGCTTCTTCCCGTAATAAATTCTGGATTTTTATGGATTTGTTTGTAATTATTTAATGCTAAGTTCAGAGGGAGGAAGGTATCAGTTAAGCTGAACAGGGATGAAGTGTGGCAGCACTGAGCTGCCCACCTAGTGACAGGAGCTGACATTTGGGTGCGTTTTTGTGCCACGACTTGTGCAGGTAATTATTTCCTCTGATAAAACAAGGTGATTTAGGGATAAGAGCAAAAGCAAACCCTGAACAGCCCAGACAGATCTTATCTGCCCTGTGCTGAGCTGTCTCTTGTGCTTGGATGTTATCTGGCAGTGCAACCAGGAAAAAGGGAAGAGGGAGAATGTCAGGATTAATGCACTTAGAGGTGGAAACAACCTCTTAGGTCACGAGGGTCCCCCCAGCAAAGGCAGCCAGCAGTAAACAGCCAAGCTGGCTTCCCAGCCCAGCACTGGCTGGCTCTGCTCCTTTATCTGGGAGTAAATGTGCTATTTCCTAATACTTAATGGAATATGTAATGCTGGGCAGGTTTGTGTATTTGCTTTGGACAGACCTTATCTGCCCCGGGCCATGGTCAGGAGTGTTTTGGCTCGCTTCTCCCTGGGAAGGTTCTGGGCATCTGTTACAGTGTGAGGGTAAAAAGCTGCAGTGGTGGGAGCAGGAGCTCTGGGGGGGCTGCAGGGAGGAAGGAGGGGGGCTGGGGGTCCCCAGGGGGCTGCAGGAGGGATGCTCTATTCCTGTCCTTGAGACATCCCTGTGGGGGAGAAGGAGAATGCTCCAGCTCCTCACCTGGATGTGTTCAATCCCAGTGGAGAGCTCTGCCTGCAGCCCTGAGCTGGCTCAGTTCATCAGCGACAGGAGGAGTGAGGAAGGAAATATATTGATTTTTCAGTGGGGTTTCTTTTGAAGATGTGAACTTTTGGTTAGAGAGCCATTCAGTTCCTGCTGGATCTGTTGCCTGTGAGTTTTAGGGCAGAGCACAGGTTGCTGGTGTCCAGCAGGACGTGGTCTGGGCTCTGCTTGAGCAGCTGAGGTGGGAGTGTGCAAGAGAAAACCTCCTGTAATCTAATCCCTCCTCTGAGTGAGGATAACTCTCTTCAGGGGAGAGGGACAGACTGAAAACCAGTCAGGCTGCTCAGACTTTTCCAGCCCCAGAATGTAATGCTGAAAAACAGAGGATGATGTGATGCCAGCCTCATGAACAATGAGCTCATCCTTTATAAATACACCCAATGTCTGAATAACCACTGCTGGCAGCAGCAGGGATTGATCCCAGCCATGAATGTGTTTGTAACTCCTGCCTCTTTCTCTGGCACCTCCAGTCTCAGTATCTTCTGAGAGCTGTGATTAACCCACTGGCCCCTGCCATGACATTCCTGCACTTTGCTGACTCCCATGCCCAGAGTCCAGAGCAGGCAGGACTTATATGGATAAAAATGTAAGAGCCTCTCCAGCTCTCCTGGAGCCCCTTTAGGCCCTGGAAGGGCCTCTGAGCTCTCCCTGGAGCCTTCAGGTGAGCACCCCCAGCTCTCCCAGCCTGGCTCCAGAGCAGAGGGGCTCCAGCCCTTGGAACATCTTGGTGTCTCCTCTGGACTTGCTCCAGCAGCTCCTTCCTGTGCTGGGACCCCAGAGTGGGACAGGACACTACAGGTGGAGACCTACGAGGACAGATCAGAGGGCAGAGCACCTGGTGGGATGTGCTGGCCTGAAGCAGAGCTGCTGTGGCCTCCCTGGGGTCCTGTTTGTACCTCCCCAGCTGTGTCTGTGCTGCTGGTGGCACCCACTGAAGTCCTTGGGCCCCCAAAAAATGGCTCTGGGGCAAAACCACCCAGGGGCATCTTGTTTTGCATTAGGAAAAATGGAATCAGTGCTGTTATTTAATGAATCCCTGGGACACCTGGACAGCTGAGTGGTGCCTGTCCCTGCAGCTCTTGGCTCCAGCAGTTCCCCAGGATTTCCATGCCCTCCTCCAGCCTGGGAGAGCAGGACTGAGCTGGAGTGGGCAGGGCTGGAGCTCCCTCCTCATTCTGTGTTTCCTTCTGCCTCCTCTGTCCACGCAGGGAATGGCTGCAAAGGGAAATCCCACACGGGCTCTGGCAGGAAATGCAGGCTGATGAAGACTGTGCAGAGCATGAAAAGCCACGGGAACTACCAGAACTGCACCATAGTGAGGCCTCACATCCCCCATTCCTACGGCACCTACGTCACCCTGGCTCCCAAGGTGCTGGTGTTCCCCATCTTTGTGCAGGTCAGTGCAGCCACGAGGGGCTGGGGTGTGATCAGTGCCTGGGCTGTGTGGAGTCCCTCATGCCATTAAAGGAATTTCCAACTGCCCTTCCCTGGAAAAGTGAAGATTAAAGATACCCCAGGTGTAAAGAAGGCTTCTCCCCCATGGACCCCTGCAGACACTGTGCAATCTTCTCTCTGGGTTTGGCAAGTCCATCACCCACCCCATGGCATCCCCTTTCCCTGTTTCCCCACTGGCTCTGGGGCCTGGTGTCCTGTTCCTCTCTTCCCTGTGGTCACTTGTCCCCTGCCCTGCCCCCTGTGCCACCCACACACCTCAGACCCTGTATAATTGAGAAAAACCACATGCTCCCCCTCTCTGGCTCCAGATTCACCTTCAGCACACTGGAATAAACACTTGCTGGGAATTGATTTGGGCTGGGAGCCTTCTGCCTCTGTGCTGAGCCAGCCTTGTAACGTGTGTGGCTGTGTGAGCTTGAATTGCCCCCTGAGCAGTTCTCAAGCAGTTTCTCTACAGGAGAGGCTGACTGGGATCTAGAAGGGCCCTGGCTACACTCCCAAAAGACACACTGTTACAAGGCTGGGGCCAGGCAGCCATGCAAGGGTCTCCTTCCCAGCAGGTCCCTGCCATCCTCAGCCCTCCTCTGGAGCTGTACTTGGCACAGTGATGGGAGCTGTCTCGAAGGGAATTGTGTTCTGCCCAAGCAAGTGTGTGTTGGATTTTTTTTCCTTTTCAGCTTTCAAATCTGGCCCTTGGTACTTGCTTGGGTCAGGAGGAGGTGTCCCAGCTTTTGGGCTTCAGAGCTGACTTTGGATTTGCAGATCAGTGTGGTTCTTCTTGAGGGTTCTTTGTGCTGTCAGTGTGTGCAAACAAAGGGGTTTTAGTTTAGCTGGTGGTCACACTAAAGTTTGGGCAACCTGTCCCAGGGCCTCCCCACCTTCCCAGGGAGCAATTCCTGCCCAATATCCCATCCAGCCCTGCCCTCTGGCAGTGGGAAGCCATTCCCTGTGTCCTGTCCCTCCATCCCTTGTCCCCAGTCCCTCTCCAGCTCTCCTGGAGTCCCTTCAGGCCCTGGCAGGGGCTCTGAGCTCTCCCTGGAGCCTTCCCTTGTCCAGGTGAGCACCCCCAGCTCTCCCAGCCTGGCACCAGAGCAGAGGACAAGGATCCAGAGCAGTAATGGCTTGACAGAGAATGTTCTGCCTCTGCAGTTCCATGAGCCGTTTTAAAAACACAGCCCTGAATTTGCTGGTAGTAGTTCTACTTCCCTCTGTGTCCTTCATTTTGTGCTTCATATGGCCAGAACCCCAAAAATCTCATCTGCTCCATATATTTTAATACACTGCTGATGGATCCTTTCCTTTCTGAGCCCGTGGGGAGCCCTTTGTCATCCCGTGGCAGTGGCATTGTCACCTCAGCTCAGCCTGGTGACTTCCTCTGGGCTGAAACCATGGTCCCCACCCCCTGTCCCTCCAGCCTGAGCCAAGGGCTGTCTGAGGGCAGTGTGGGCTGGGCTGGGGCTGAGGGCAGGTGTTGGATCCCCTCCCTCCTCCCTGCTGGCACCTGGGTGACCCCTCAGACCTGCTGGGCTCTGCATGGTTGGCCTTTGGGTAGGGAGACACAACTGGCACTTTCTGCCTCCTTAACTCCCAAAACTCATCTTGGATTGTGCCTGGGAATCTGCCACTTCAGGAGCTGGTTTTTGTTTTTGCACTGTCTTATCTGCAGGGCCCTGTGCAGATCCCACCCTGTTCCCACTGTGCTGCTCCCAGGGGTGGTCCCAGGCTGGTGGTGCAGGGTTTCTTCTGCACTCAGGACACCTGTACCTGTCCCATTCTCCACCACTGCCTGGGGAGCTGGGTGTGGCATGGGAAGGAGCAGCAATTCTTAAAAGTCACTTTAAGAGTGATGCACACCATGAGGTACAAGTGTTGGTGCCTGAGGGACGTGGGAACCTGAGGTGGCAGCACTGTGGTTGTGCTTCCTGCTGCCAAACAGCCATAGATAACACCCCTGTGCAGAGCAGCCCCTGTCAGAGGAGCCTGTCTGTTCACAGCTGGGGCTGACGTAGGTGTGAGTGCAAGGCTTTGTTTTCTCCTCTGGCTGGACTGCAGACTCTGTGTCCTGAGCACAGTGGCTTCTGCCAGTGTGAGTGACAGCTCAAAGTGAGGACAGAGTGGCTTTGGTGGGTGGAAACTCACAAACCATACTGCCAATGGAAGGTTTGACTGTTTCTTTTGTTTTCTTTTGTTTTGTTTTTTCCCATCCAAACACAGCCCCTGGATCTTTGCAACCCAGCCCGGACTCTGCTGCTGTCGGAGGAGCTGCTCCTTCACGAGAGCAGGAACAGGACTACACAGGTAAAACTCTTCCATGTTGTCTGAGCTCTTCAAACCTGCTTTTCTGCTGTCTTGCACAGAGGATTGAATCATAGAATCACCATGCTTTGGGTTGGAAGGGACCTTAAACTCATCCCATTCCACCCCTGCCATGGGCAGGGGCACCTCCCACTGTCCCAGGCTGCTCCAAGCCCCATCCAGCCTGGCCTTGGACACTTCCAGGGATCCAGGGGCAGCCACAGCTTCTCTGGGCACCCTTCACAGGGGAGGATTCCTCCCCAGTATCCCATCTGTCCCTGCTCTCTGACAGTGGGAAGCCATTCCCTGTGTCCTGGCTTTCCACACCCTTGTCCTTGTCTCCAGCTCTCCCGGAGCCCGTTTAGGTACTGGAGGGGACTTTGAGAAGGGACACCTCATTACATTGAGAAGGGAAATGTTTCATTGTGCAGTAATTATATTGATATAATTCTTGGACAGACTTCTGGTAGGTTTATTGTGGGATAAACTAAATATCAAAACTCTCCTGTGCCAGAAATGAACTGTTGTTCCTGTTGCCTTTGGGCTCACAGAGAGGAAACTGCAGGTGGCAAATGCACATCAGTGACAGCCCAGCAGACTCAGGAGGAAGGAGTTTAAGGATATTTTGTGCCAGATTAGAGCAGCACAGAATGACAGAATGGTTCAGGATGAAGGGCACTACTGGAAGCCATCCAGTCCCATCCCGTGGTTCAGGGCTCCCCTGAAGTCACTTGGGATTGTGTCCACATGGCTTTGCAGCATCTCTAGGGGAGGAGAATCCACAACCTAGAACTAGAACCAGACAGAGAACTCACTACAGTTGTTCTCAGAATTTCAGTTCCTGGAAGAGCTCACATGTCCTGTCCAAATTCCTCTTGTTCTTACTTCCACTTTTCTGCCATGTTATTGGAGAGCTGGTGGAAATCTGGGGATACAACAGGACTTTGGCACCCTGTGGATGAGACAACTTTTACCATCCAAACTGGCAGAGTTTGGGTGTGTTGAGCACATTTGCTGCTAGCTTCACTTGCATCCAACTGCAAAGTCTGCAAGGCCTTGGAATTTGGGAGAGAGGCAGAGCCCACTCCTGCACTGCTAAGCAGTGCCATTTCTTCTGGGGTGCTTTCAGAGGAGCTCACAGAGTAGTTTGGGGCTGACTTCAGTTGGAGTGAACAATGTGTCACCTTCACAGATCTGTAGAGGAAGTTCTTTGTCACTCGATTTAGTTTCTTGGTGGCCAAAAACAGAAGCCCAGAGCCATTTCCCATCAACTGGCCAGTACAAACCAGTAGAGGGTAGAGCTAAGTGACTCCTCTCTCTTTCTGGTTTTCATTTTGTATTTCATCCCTTGCTTTGACTTGAATCACTTTTCATGCCAAAAAATACATGAAAATACATCAGAGTACATGAAAAAATCCATGATTGATTAGAAAACTTGGCAGTAACTTGTAACTAAACCCCTCTCCCTGTCTGTCCTGTGCTGCTCAGGGTCTTCTGGGCACCTGCAGGAATGAGTTCCAGATAAACTGCTGGTTGTGTGGCACAGCTGTGCTGGATGGTTTGGGAGCACAGCTGAATTCAGGGAGCTCCTCTGGGTGGGTTGGAGGTACCTGCCTTCAGGTCAGGCTCAGATATTTGGAGTAGCAGCCAAATGTGGAATATTTATGGGTAACTGATGCTGTTTGCAGCCTGGGTGGGGTGTTTGTGCACGTGGGGGTGATGAAGAACCCCAGCACAAGTGTGTTTGGAGCAGGGGTCTCTGCTCTTCACAGCAGAGACCCCATGTGGGCAGGGTCAGGAGGAAAATGTCTCAGGGAAAGGACTCTGCTTATGATGCTCTTGGAGCTGGGAGAGGATTTCCCAGTTGGAGCTGGTGCCAGGAAAGGGCACGATGCTGGCAGGAATGTGAGGCAGTGTTTGGGAATGTTGGTGCCCCAGGGCTGTGGTGTCTGGGTGATCTGGCACAGGGGCAGGGCAGGAGGGGCTGAGTCAGTGGGGTGAGAAATGAGAAGGGGTGAAGGGAACCAGCCCGTGGTGCTGAGCCCATGCTGGCAGTGACAGTGGTGACAGCAATGCTGGAATGTCACCTGTGGCCCTTGGGAAGGGCTCTCTCATGTCTGAGTGTGTGGCACAGCTATGGAAGGCTTTGTGGAGCCTCAAGCTTCAATCTTCAAACCTGTGCAGGTCTCTCTGGAGTGCCAGGCTCCTGTTCCCCAGCAGAGCAGGGCTCTCTGCTCTGGTGCTGCTGGGCTGTGAGGGGAGAGAACCTGAACCTCTGCACCCAGCAAGACCTAAACCAGCCTGGACACAACAGAGTGTGCAGGAGGGCTCTGACTCCTCTCTTTGCTGGACTTGAGTTCTTTCCCTCTCCAGCCTTCTCTGATGCCTTGACAGAGGCTCTCTTGTGTCCAGTCAGTCCTTTCTTCCTTGCTCCATGAGGTTTTCTGTTTTCCCACTGCTCTTCCCACACAGCCTCTCTCAAGCTGGGCTCCTGTGGTTTGCAGGACTGTTCACTGTGTGTTATTAATCTGTTTTACCTGAGAGGCTCAGGAGAGGAGGGCCTGGGTGCAGGGGCTGGAGCTGGAGGTCCTGCTCCTTTCTTTTTTTCCCAAACCCCCAAAATCTTTTCCCTGTGGCAGTTTCCACATCAGGCACTGCATCCTTGTCCCTGAGCAAACTCTCTCCCATCTCCTGAAAGAGTCAACCTATCTCTCTGGAGGCTTGCCAGGGTCTGTCCTTTCCCTGACCTTACCTCTGGGGCAGCCTTTATTCAGGCCTTAATCACATCCTGTCTAGACTTTGCTGCAATTCCCACTTTTATGGGCTCCTGAAATCCCTCCAGCCCGTGGAGGGCCAGAGCAGCCAGTGGGTGATGGTACACGAGGTGTCCAAGGTGGGCTTGGGCCTTGTCCATCCATCTGTAATGGACCTGGGGGCCTCCCAAAGCCCTGAGGTATCTGCTCAGTGTGGGCCACACTTGTGCCCTTCTCATCCCTCCTTTCTGCCACTCTGCTCTCAGGATTAGGTTTTCTTCTGCCCAAGAGTCAGGTGGTGGTTCTGGTGGTACAAGTAAGTCTTTTTCACCCTCTGAAGGCTTTGAGTTGGTGTGAGAATGAGACAGAGTCTTCAAGGTCTTGTCTTTTCTTGGGTTTCTCACGTGTTTATTATTTCTTATCTTACATTTCTCTCTGTGCCTGGCTGAGGTGTTCACATCAGCTCAGACACAGGTGACTCCCCCCGTGATGGGAGGTCACTGCCTTCTTATACAGATAATTATGTGTCTGTTATTTACAATTCTGTGCTAATGCCTATTATCCATGCTAAAAAGGTCATTTCTACCTTGACCCAATCCCCTAAAACTACTTTGTGCCCACGTCACACCAGAAGATGGAGGCCAAGGGAGAAGGAGAACAACCCAGGGCACTGCCCTAAAATCTCCATCTTGTTCCCCAGTCACCTCCATTCTAAGAACCCAAAACTACAAAATTTTCCACCTGTGCTTAACTACACTACTGTTTTCACACCTTTGTGACTTGTAATTCTTCTCTCAATGTGAGAAGCTTTTTCCATGGACTGAAATCAAAGCCTGTGTCTTCCTGGGCTCTGTGCCAGGCAACCCCCCTGGACAGACCCCCCTGGCCAGGATTCAAAGTCCCTTCCTCGGGTCCCAGACCTCTCTGCTGAGGTCTGTGACCATCCAGGGCAACCAAAGGAATGCCCTGGACTCCGACACTCTGGCAGGGTCTGCAGGTCAGGATGGGCCTTCTGGGCTCCTGGAACCTCATGGATGGCCTTGGCTTGATTTATGCTCTGTTCTGTAGAGCAGGAGGCTTTCTCCTCTTTCTCTCATCAAGGCTGCATTCCTGGGCACCTTTTCATAGTGATTTTGTTGGCACGTTTTTCTTTCCAAGGTATATGTTGGCTCCCTCCTGCCCAGGGCAGGGCTTGGTGGCAGTCCCAGGGTTATCCTCTCTTGGGCAGCACACTGGCCCATTGCTCCTGCCATCTGTCTTGGCTTTCAGTTTCTCCTGATTTCCCTCAGGAAACTCTTTAAATGTGTCCCTGTCTCCTGTGCCAGTGCTTTGCCAGCTATGTCAGGTCCCTCAGCAGAAGAGGCTTTGCTGTTTGCTGTGGTGCAGAGCACACCCAGTGTGGAGACATCAGGGCCAGCCTCTATGAACAACATTTTCCCCCCTGTAAAATCTGTTCACCTCCCCCAAAAGGTCCATATAACCATGGCCACGTGGCCTGGATCACTCCAGCAATAACCCAGGGTGCTCATCTCTGTCTTCACAGAGTCCCTCTGTCCTGTCAGCTCTTGTATGTCTGACTTGGGGGTAGGAGATTACCTCTGGTAAACACCCAAAGCTACTTCCACCCTCCAAGGAGCAACTCTGGTGAATTCTGTGACTTGCCTGGGTGAGCCCAGACGTTGTATTTGTTGTTTGTTTGCTCTTGGCTTTTATGAGCCCTGTGATTTTTCAGGGTAGATGTGTTTGCCAAGGGCTGTTACAGACAGGTCACAGCCTGTCAGTGTGTGATGGCAGCCCAGGGCAGAGCTCCACGTGACTCCTCCAGTGTCCCCTTGTCCCTGCTGCCCTGGGGCCATCCCTGGGTCCCCTCCTCAGCTCTCAGGTGGGGGATGTGTCCAGCTCCCACCTCTG
This sequence comes from Trochalopteron elliotii, assembly GCA_024734555.1. Taxonomy (NCBI): domain Eukaryota; kingdom Metazoa; phylum Chordata; class Aves; order Passeriformes; family Leiothrichidae; genus Trochalopteron; species Trochalopteron elliotii. Next base: position 499,882 of record JANPWX010000147.1, on the reverse strand, counting down.
GGTCTGCCAGAGCCCCAGGCCCTGCAGTGCTGCCCTGCCTCTGTCTCTGCCTCTGTCTCTGCCTCTGTGGGTGGAAGGGGCACTTTTGCTTTTCCTCCCAACAGCCTGTAGGATCAGAGGGATCTCTATCTACTGCTCTCAGATCAAGAGTCTTCCTGGAAGCAGCATCTGATAGAGATGTTCTTACATAACCTGCACTGGATGTGCTTTTACCTTCTGCATCTCAAATACAATCTTCCCAGTAAAGCTCAATGTTACCTGTAAATACTTAGTCCTGTGATTCCATTTCCAAGATTTCCTATTGAAGCTTGCTTGGTTTTGAAGTGATTTTCCTGCTGCTCCCAATCTTTTTTCTGCCCTTTAAACTTTCACAGGCAGTAGGTTTTCAGTTTCTTTACTCCATTTCTGTGTGACTGTTAGCTGATCATGCTTTTATCTCCTTCACTTTGGGTTGCTATTCCCAAAATCGCTTCAGCATCTCTTCTTTGGGGTTGAGGGAACTGAGATGGCACCAGACATGTCCCAGAAAAGTTACCTTGTGGCACAAGGTGGGCATGGGATGAAGGTTACAGTGCAGTTTTACCTGGTTATTCCTTGTATTACCAGCAAGACCAGAAGAAATGAAGAGAGTGGATGTGGGCACTGGGCCAGCAGAGTGTTGAGAGCAGAGGAAGGGATTTTCCAAATAGCACAGAGAAGAACAGCCCCTCCCTGGTTTCATTGTCAATTAAAGCTTCACCAGCAGCTTTGTGCTCACTGAGAATCCCACAAAAATGAACTTGCACTGCTAGGAGGAATCTTGTGGCAAGGGCTTGGTTTGGATTTGGAGCCAGATGCTCTTCCCTGATGTGAGACTGCCCTGCCTGTGATAACTGTTACCCAGCTTGTCTCCTCAGGATGTGTCCATCAGCCACAGACACAAACTGTGCTGTCAGCTGGGACCTGGTCCCTGTGGGAGCAGAGTCACCTCTCTGTGCTCTCTCCCACCCCTCTGGGACTCTGGGTGTTGTCTCCTTTTGCAAAAGCATTGCTAAAAGGCCACAAACCCTTTCTTGCTGTGGCCCAGTGTTGCAAAGCTTTCCCTTTGCTGTGGGAGGTTTTGGGGGACACCCCAAGGCCCTCACCCTGAGCAGGTCTGGCACCCACTGTGCCCCTGTGCCACTGCCACATTGCAGCTGCTCCCTGGCATCTCTGGTGACCAGGGACAGGAGCCAGGGAAGGGCTGGAGCTGGGCCAGGGCAGGCTCAGGCTGCAGAGCAGGGAAAGGTTCTTCCCCCAGAGGGTTCAGGCACTGCCCAGGCTCCCCAGGGAATGGGCACGGCCCCGAGGCTGCCAGAGCTCCAGGAGCCTTTGGACAGCCCTGCCAGGGATGGCCAGGGTGGGATTGTTGGGGGGTCTGTGCAGGGACAGGGGCTGGATTGATGATTCCTGTGGGTCCCTTCCAGCTCAGGATATTCCATGATTCTGTGACCTTTGAGGCTTTCTGTGTGCCCCAGCTCCTGGAGGGCAGGGCAGGCTCACACCTCTGCTGTGGCACCAAGATTCTCATCCCTGGGAGGCTTCTGGGTCCAGGAGCTCCGGTGCAGTGGAGAAACTCATTCTTGTTTTAAAGGTCCCATCAATCTGAACTGATTGGATTGTGGACCTCAGGCAGGACTTTTCCACTGGTCTGGAGGAGCTCCCAGCCCTGGGACAGGAGGCACTGCTGGAGCACAGCAGTGTTGTGCACACACTCAGGCTTTGTTTCCTTTCCACCCCCACCGTGGTTTGAGGTGTCAGCTTTGTCCACTGCAGCTGCTCTGTGGGTCCTGCTCTTGTCAAAACCAAACTTTACTTTCTCACTGAGATCAGTGAGAAACTCCTCCCTGAGGCTGATCAGAGTGGTCAGATTCACTTTCAGGCTGAAACTTCTGCACTGTGCTGGGATTAGTCGGCAACTTACTCCCTCCTCCTGCTCTGATTTGTAACTTGTGGAAGTGGGAAGTGACAGGAGGGAGCAGAGAGGGTGTGTTTGTGTGGTGTGGAACTGTGGGGCAGGTTTATCCCTCCTGTCACAGGACTCCACAAGCTCAGGAGCCTCATCTGAAGCTGGCTGGGTGCAGCAGCCATCAGCCCCTTGGAAAGGGCTCCCTGTTGAGGCTGGTTCCTCTCCCCAGGGCAGAGGACATTTCCAGGACACTGTCTCAGTGCCAAGAGATGGACTCCCTATAGATTCTCCTTTGCTGCTCCTGTGCTTCCAGGTGACTCTCTTTGTCTACTCTGACCTGCTGCTCTTCACCAAGGAGGATGAGCCCGGGCGCTGCAACGTGCTGAGGAACCCTCTGTACCTGCACAGTGTCAAGCTCCAGGAGGGTGAGTGTCTGCAGCAGCAATTGGAGATATTTTGGGGGGTTTTCTGGCTGCTAGCTGCAAAGGTTTCTGGCAGGGAGAGCACCCTGCTGTCCTGCTGCTTCCAGTGCCATCCAACTGCTGCTTCCAGGTCATCCTTCCCGGGCTCAGGGCCAGCATCACCCCTGCCATTCCTGCAGTAACATGGGAGTTCCATCTCCTGGAGCACCCCAGGAGCTCTCAGGCCCTTCCCAGCCTTTTTGGGTGCATGTCTCAGGGTCTGGGCTGCCATTTCCCAGGGTCTGTTTCCCTGGCTGGTGTCACTGTCACAGTAGGGACTGGCTGAGGCTGGGAAAGGGAACTGAAGGCTTGAGGTTTCCCTCGTGGTGCCTCGAGGGAGTTCAGGCATTGGCTCCAGGGGTGGCTGGCCAAGCTCTGATGACCTTTACTTTGCTGCTCTGCTTTGCTACTTCTCTCTTCAGCCACCCACAGTTTCCCTGTTGCTCACATCCATCCCCCTGCTCACCCCTCTGGGGAGGAAAGAGCAAACCCTCAGAGCAGGGCTGGGGACCTTGCCCTCACTCTGCACTTGGCTGACACCTTTGGTGTCCAGCTGAGGGCTCAGAGAGGGCTTTTAGGGCAGGGGTGACTGGAAATGGGTTATTTCAGGCTGTACAAAAGACTCCCTTTAGCTCCTCATGCTCTAAAGAGGAATGAGGGAATTGCTCTACCACATCCTATTTGCTATGGTAGAGCCACTTCTTGGCCCTGGGCCCAGTTTCACCTTGTTCCTTGTGTGATGTGGTTGCTTTTTGGGTCTGGGCCTGTTTAATGTACAGTTACCCAACTGTGCCACAGTTCCTTCTCCAGCCCAGGCAGCTGCCCTGGGACCCCAGGGGGCAAATTGGGATGAGATAGAGGGAAAAACATTTCTGTCATGGGGTTAGTCAGATACTGAGTTGCCCGGAGAGTTGTGGGATCTCCATGCCTGGAGGCATTCAGGACTCGTGAGTGCCCTGGTCTGGGTGCTTTGGTCAGGGGGTTGGACTCCAGAGCCCACCAGAGAAGCCCCTTCCAACCCAAACTACTCTGGAAGTGATGAGCCAATGTCTTTATGTCTCCTGTGGCTCTGACCAAAAGCAATGAATCCAGATATGGGCTGCTTCTCCAAAGGGATCCTTTTCTGGGTGAATTTTGCTGCTGCCCAAGACTTTTCCCAGCTGAGCCATGAGTTCTGTGGATGGACTGTGTCTCTCCATGTGTCCCACGTTGTTCTGAGCCTCAGTGCTGGACACCACAGGCTGCCTGTCAGTTGTTATTTCCCATTTCCAGCAATGTTTCTGTTTCCAGATGAATTCTCTGACCTATTTGGTGGGAGCAGAAACACAAGGGAGGGAGATGGGGCACCACAGCCACGAGCCATTGAGAAAAGCCATTGAAGCCTCCCTGGGCTTTGTCGAGTGTGTTCTCAGCACTGCTTATTTCTGAGAAAGGGACAAAAGAAATTGTCCCTTGTTAAAGTGCTTTTGGTCAGCTCCTGGACCATGTGCCTGTGCTGCCCCTGGCTGCTCCCAAAGGCTGCTGGGGAATAGCTCTGCTCTTTTCACCTGCTTGGAGAAATCAGCTTCCCTGGTTCTGCACACCGAGGTCTCTTTGCAGCATCACAGGATTGTGCCTCCCTCCTCAGGCACAGTGGATTTGTGAGCAGTTTTCTGCCACTTATCCCCTTGTTGTCACAATAACTTGGCTGGATCAGGTCTGGAATAGCTTCCCAAGGCTCTCCGGAGGAGATGGAGTCCCTGCAGCACTGACCCACCCCCTGCACAGCTGTCAGGGCAGCCCAAACCCTCCTGCTTCAGGCAGGGCTGCCTCCAAGGAGAGTGGGGAGAGCAAGGAGATGTCTGTCCCTTTTGGCAGGGCCTTGCTGCTGCTCTCCTGAATGACTGAGTGGCCCATGAATAGGAACAGGCGTGTGGCTGCCTCCAACAATTGAGACATCTCCGGTGTGCTCGGGGCCATTGTGCTGTTTCCTGTTCCTGCTCTGTGCCAGAGCAAATCAGTCTGATCTGCCTCACAATGCTCTCTCTTCCTGCTTTACAAGCCCAGCAGCAGGCTGATGAGCACAGCCAAGGTTCCCAGTGACACAGGGCTGGCTTCCTCAGCAGCACTGTGGGAGTTTCCACATGCTGGGATACTGGTTCTCCCCTAGGTGGGTGTGCTCAGCTTTGGGACAGAGAGGAGCATTAATCCCACACTGGGGGCCCCATCCCCAGCTGGGATCCTGCAGACAAGGGCTTCTCATGTGTTGCTTTGCTGGCCTTGACATCCCAACCTGCTCTATTGTGCAACTCCAAGATGCTCAAGGGCCAAGAGTGGGATTTGTGGGCCTTCTGTCCTTCCTTGGGGTGCTGGGGAGCAGCCAGGCCTTGCACCCTGCCACTCTCCCCCAGGGACACGTGCCCCAATGGGACAAGCTTGTCCCCTCCTGGCAGCCAGGTCTGGATGTGCTCAGCAGCCTCCCTCCCCTCCCTTCCCACACATCCAGGGCTGGCAGCCCCTTGTCCTTCTACCTTCTTCATCTCAAATGCAACCCGACCCATCTTCCATCTCAATGTTACCTGTAAATACTTAGTCCTGTAATTCCATTTCCAAGATTTCCTATTGAAGCTTGCTTGGTTTTAAAGTGATTTTCCTGCTGCTCCCAGTCCTGGGTGCTGGATGCAGTCACAGCCTCTCTGAGCAGAGGTGAGGATTTGGGATCAGGGTGCCTGCTCAGGGTGTTGTCACAGCCCTTGGGCTGTGCAAAGGAGCAGGAGCAGCTTCCCTCTTTTCCCATTTTCTGACCCAACACCAGGCATGCACCCCCAAATCCTGAGGGCAGTGGGTGCTTTCCATGGGCTGCACAGGGAAGGGGCAGAGGCAGAGCAGTGCTGGGAGTTGCTGCTGTGCTGGGTGAGGCAGTGTGGGTGTGCAGGATGGGGCTCAGCTGGACAGGGGATGTGTCCCCACAGGGCCCCAACTCTGCTTCGTGCCCAGCCTGGCTCTGGGACAGTTCACGTTACTCTGGAAGCCAAACCAGTGCCCACCACAGCACATCAGGAAGAGAAGGGAGTATCTGCAAGTGAGTTTTTTCCTCCTGCTTATTTTCATTTAGCTTTTCCCTGACTTTGGCTGAGGGAATGTGCTGTTGCTGTTGTCACGAGAGATGTGGGGAGCAGAGCTGGGGATCATCCTGGGCATCTCTCACTTCTCCAGTGCCAGGTTGTGCCTCTCCTGTGTTTTTCTGGTTTCTGGGGCACGTCAGGCTCTGCTGCTCCACCCTGACCCTCCAGAGACTTGAAAACATGGAAGGAATCCTGGCAAACCTGGTTTGTGGTGAAATCTGCCCCCAGGTCTGCCCTGCCTGGCTCTGCCATCACCCTCCAGCCTCCCCCTGTGCCTTTCCAGGGATTTGCCCTGCCTCCAGCCCAGCTGCTGGGATGGGCAGCCAGGTTATTACTAAAGTTCTCCCTAAAAGCTGGTAGAAAATGGGATTTAAGTCATTCCTTAGCCCAGACTGGCTCCCTACTTTATATATCCTGTAGGCACTAAGCTGCTGGGCCATGTGCAGTAGTGAGTCTTGGAGGGACAGGGAACAGGAGCTGCTGGCTCTGGAGGTTGCTGGTGCCAGGATTCACAGCTCAGTGGAGAGGAATTTGGAAGAGAACTTAATTCTGGTAGGTTTGGACCTTGTCAGGGTCACTTGTTATTGCAGAAGGAATCCACAGAGGCCCAGGAGGAGCAGGGTGATTTCCTGGGCTCTTACACTTCAACATCACCTCTCTTTACTGAGGATCCTCACATCAGGAGAGAAAACCTGGTTAAAGCTCCTGAGGAAACATGGCTGGGATGTGTTGGTCCTCTGTGACCTGCTCTGCCAGTCAGCCTGGAGAGGTCCTGGTGCAGGGAAGAGCAGGGCCCAGCTCAGCAGCAGCAGGAGGGGGTGGTGGACTCGTGGTGTGCCAGCAGCAGGCATTGATCCTGCTTCCAAACTCTGCCCTTTCCAAGGGGAAAAGCACTGGGTGAGGGGCTGCAATGGGCTTCACAAGGAAAATGCTCCCTGATGGTCCTGCTGGGATTTATGGGAAGGGGCTGGGAGCACTCAGACACTGCCATGGGGAGCAGTGGGTGTTTCTCTGTGTGCAGAGGTGAGGGATGGGCTCCCAGCCAGGCCCATTCTGCACCTGCTCCCACAATCCAGTATCCCTTCTCTTCTGGGAATGAGGATCTGGAGGGGCAGCCCTGGGGCCAGGCTTCCCTCACCTCACCTGGGGGAACACAGGGAAGGTTTTGGGAACACACAGGGAGTCCTCACCTGAGAGGGTCACAGCAGCACTCCCAGACCCCAAAACCTTCAGGGACCTCCCAGAAGGGAGCCAGGACTCAAGGGAGGCCCCCAAAAGTGACCCAGGATTATGGGGACCCCCCAAAAATCCCTCTCAGGGACCCCAAACAGGACCCAGGGATCCCCAAATCTCTCAGGAAACCCCCCAAAAGTGACCCAAAAATCCGGGGACCCCCCCAAATCCTTCAGAGATCCCCCAAATCCACTGTGACACAGTGTCCTGGTGTCCCTGTAGGGATTTTCCAGCCCATATCCTGCAAAATGCATTAAAACTGAAGCTGGCAGTGGAGGTACAGCTGTGACCCCACAAAGGGCAGCTGGAACAGACACCCAGAGCACTTCTTCATGGGTTTCACACTGCCCAGGGAGTGACTCAAGGCACCTGAGTCCCTCAGTGGGTCACAGCTCTTATCTGGACATTTTGGCTGCTGCCTGCAGCAGGAGAATTGTTTCCCTCTGGGGAACAGGGTGTTTCCAGCCCTGTGCAGAGCCTGTTCCCACTGAGCAGCTCAGGCTGATGAAATGAAGCAGAGCTTGTCCTGACACCACCAGTGGGATCTGCAGCCCTGAGCTCCTGGCACAGATAATGTCATTAGGAGTGTGAGGGAGGCAGCAGCCCCATGGCACTGCCAAGGGCAGAGCTGCTGTGGGGAGCCAGCCAGCTCCTGGAGCTGGGGTGTGCTGCTCCAGAGCTGGGGTGTGCTGCTCCAGAGCTGAGATGTCCTGCTCCAGAGCTGACCTGTCGTGGGGCAGTTTCATGCCCTCCTGTGAGGCTGGGGTGTGCCCAGAGCTGCCTTCCCTTGAGGCTGGGGACACACCAGGGCTAGGGTAAATCTTCAGGCACGAATTTTGGTTGGGTGCAGGAAAGGCTGGACTGCAGGGACCAGCCTGGTGGAGCAGCTGGAGTCTGACACATCTCCTGGGATATCTGGCAGCAGCTGAGGGGCTGTTCTGGGCTGCTCCATGATTTAGCAAGATGTGGATGGCAGAGTTGGTCATTGTGTTGTCCCCAGCACCATCCCCTCTCACAAAGCTGTGCAAGTTCCTTGGCTGGGTCTCTCCAGTGTCCCAGTGTGGGGCAGTTTGTCCTCAGCTCAAAGGAGCAGGATGAGCTCTTCCCCCTGCCCCATGCCTGCTGCTTCCCATTGCTCTGGGATTTGGCTCCATCCCCTTGGAGAGGCACTGCTCCAGCTGCTGGCACTGGGACAGACAGCAGGACCACCCAGGACTTGGGGCAGGAGCCAGGAATGAAATGTAGGAACAGGAGCTCCTCTGTCAGTCCTCCTGGGAGCAAAGTGCCCACAGGGGTGAGATGGAGAGACCCATCCCTGATTCCCAGGGTGGCTCTGTGGGTGCTGTGCAGCCCCTGGGAAGCTCCCACAGGCTGCACGTGCCAAGGGCAGCAGATCCTGCACGTGGGCTGTGAATGAACCAATCCCTTTTCCAAAGGAGAAACCCAGAGGAGAATCCCTGGCAGGGCAGGGAGTCCCTGCAGGACCCGCCTGCCCAGCCCTGGCAGATGCCACAGACATCACCCAGGTCACAGCCTGGTACTGGGGGACAACAAACATCCATTCAGTCCTGCCTCTTGGCCAGTTCCTCTGCCAGAGGCTCCACTTGCAGAAATGCAGCTGCAGCTTCTCTCTGACCCCGGTTTTTCCTCTCTGCAGGTTCAGAAGATCACAAGTTCTGCATCCTTTACCTTGCAGAGGTGAGTGCTGCTGTTTTTCACTTTAACTTTCCAGTGAGAGCTGGACAGGTACTGACAGCTCTGATCCTTTCTTCTGGGGCAAGGAGCACTGAAAAAACTGATTTTAACTTCCCTTTAAATGAATTTGCCAGAAGCCTGGAAAAGAAACATAATGGCTATAGAATATATGAATAAGAAGGTGCTAAAAGGAGCTTGGGCAGCACTAGGACAGGTTTCTTTTCCCCTTCTCCCTGTGGATCTTCCTTGAGACATCTCACTTTTGTTTTCTCTTAGGATTCTATCCCCTGAGGGCAGATTTCTTTGCCAAATGTTTTGTCATTATTTTTAGGCACCTTGCTTTTCTTGTCTTCAAACCTTCAGGTTTGGAGCCCTCAAATGAAAAAAGAAAGCTCAGTCTGAAAGAATCATAGCTCTAAACCCACGTGTAGTTGAGTGCTCCAATCAGATTTGGGGTCACCCAGACATTGGCACAATCCCTTTTGTCAAGTAAAGGACTCTGCAAAATTGGTTTGCACTGCACCTCCCTAATCGTTGAAGGCTGTGGGTTTTTTTCCTTTTCCAGTGACTTTGCTGTGTTCCTGCTTTCAAGGCCTTGTATTTTCTGAGGTGGAAAGGTGGGTCTGGGAAAGCTCCCCAGGGCACAGAGGAGAAAGGCAAACATTGCTCAGCAGCACTGTGGAATAATGAACCATTGTGAAAGTTGGGTGCAAACACTCAGCTTGGAAGTTGTTCACCTTGAGTGGCTGGAGCTGGGCCACGGCACGACTCACTGCAGAATCCTCAGCTCCTCTCTTGTTCCTTCCCTCCTGTTCCTTCCTTGTCTGCTCTTCTCTTTCCCGGGGTGGCTGGGCAGGAGCTGAGCCTCCCCTCAGGGTTTGCTCAGTGTGTGTCCCAGGGCAATGTCACTCTGGGCTGGTGACAGCTCATTCTGGGCTGTGACTCAGCCAGGCTGCAATGGGTGTTTGGATGAGGCTCTCCAGCATTTTCTCAGGCACTCAGAGCCTGAGATTTGGGTTAGAAGCTTAGTGCCCCTAAGAAGAAGTGATCCAAAGAGAGCTGGCTGTGTTTTATGAGACCTTGAGAGGTGAAGAGGTGTCTTTGTCAGGCTGGAATGAAGTGCTGGGCTTTGTTCTGAGGGGCCTGTGGGAGCTCTGGGTGTAGGGGCTGAAAGGATGCAGATGGGACGTCGATGGCAGAGATCTCTGGAGTCCAGGGCAGCTCCTGAAATGCAGTTTATTGCACAGGTTGTGGGTGCAAGAGCTCTGCTTAAGCTGCCAGCCACAGCTATAAGAGGAAGAGGGGGAAAGAGAGCAAGGGCAGGAGGGAGCAAGGGCAAGAGAGGCAAGAGAGGTGGCAGGGGTAAGACAGTGAGGTCCTTGTTACAATACATTATATCTCCTTTTGTGTTGAATATTCTAATTTACACTAACCAACCAGTGCAAGACACAAAATCCTGTAGAATCTATATACAGCCTGTAAGAACTACCACACTACCATACTGTGTTACATTTTCAACTCTAAAAACTACTCTTTAGACTGTTCTCTTTTGCTGCATTGACCTTTGGATCCCTCAGCCAGCAGAAGGGGATTGTTCAATCCAAAGGGATTCTCCTTCAGCTGGCTGGGCTGTTGTTTTCAGGTTATATAGTAACTAAGGCTCAGGATCCTACAACTTAAAGCTAGCTTTCATTTCTATTTCAGTTACAGGTTTCATATTTTCAGAATCTTTTGCTAAGCAATCATATTCACAAGGTTTCCTTGATTCATCTTCCCCAACACTGGTGATGGAGATCCCTGGCATCCCTTGTGGCTGGAGTGGAGCAGTTGGATAGAAAATGTGAGACTTTTGCTTTCCTACCTCCTGTTCCCCCACAGACTTCAGCAGTTCTGGGCTGGCCACGCTGTGGGATTCTGCAAACCCTCCTTGTTCCTCCTGGGGGATTTTGGGACAGGTCACAAATGAAGTGAGACTTCCCAGCCCGTGGTGAGCAGCAGCTCTGCCACGTGCTGGACCCCAGGAGTGGGTGTTCACCCTCTGCACTGGCTTTGAGGGGACATTGGGGCAGCCCCTGGCTCAGGGACAGCACCTGGCCAGGCAGGACATGCCCTGTGCCACCCCTTCCCTCCCAGCCCCACAGCTGCTGGTCTGTCCTGAGCCAGAGGGACCAGCTGGCTCCAAAGGGACAGTAACCTTGCAGCTGTAGGTGCTATGGGGCTCTCCAACAGTGGGAAATTTGGATTTGAAAGGGGAACAGAGTGGGGGATGTGTCTGAGTCAGCAGTGAGCCAGGGCAGGAGGGAGCTCTCCCAGCAGACTTCTCTCAGACTTCTCTTCTGGGAAACAGTGACCTGCAGGTCACATCCCCAGGAGCCACGTGGAGAGGGTGACTGGGCTGTAGGGGCTGGGGATGGGGCAGGAGAGCAGGAACCTCCCAGATGTGCAGCACAGGGCTTGTGTGGCTCAGTGAATTGCCCTCAGTCCCAGGTGGAGAGATGGGCTCTTCTGAAAGAATGGGAAGTTCTGGGAGCCAGCCTGGGAGCATTCCAGCCTCTGATTCCTGCAGGGAAGCCAAGAAGAGCATTTCCTTCAGGTTGTCTCTCTTTTTCTCTGCATTCACATTTTGGGAGCAAATCTTTGCTCACAGGGTTGTGGGAGTGTCACCAGGAGGCTGGGAGGGGATGGTCCCCTCAGAGGTGTCCCTGCAGGCTGGCTGCTCACAGAAACACTGCAGGGGGGCAGTGGGGAGGGTCTGGGTGCCTCTCTGGCCTGATGGGAGGGTGGGTTTGTGTGACAGGGTGGTTTTTGCAGTGGTTGTGCTCTCAGATGAAGGCTGGGGCTGGAGCCAGGGAAGTGGCACTTGCAGCACACACAGGGCTGTGCCCTGGGGACATGGATATCCCTGGAGAGGGGCTGGCTGTGCCCTGGGGACATGGATTGCTCTGGACAGAGGCTGGCTGTGCTCTGGGGACATGGATTGCCCTGGAGAGGGGCTGGCTGTGCCCTGGGGACATGGATTGCCCTAGAGAGAGGCTGGCTGTGCCCTGGGGACATGGATTGCCCTGGTTGTGCCCTGAGGATATGTTCAGGCTGCTGGGAATTGGGGGTGAAGGGGGATCAGGACTGTCTGTCTGCCCACCCTGTGACTGCTGGTGGCAGCTAGGAGGGATGAGGATGGATCAAGGAAAGATGGGTATGGGTCAAGNGGCTCAGCCCTCCCTGCTGCTCCCCCCTGGGTGTTGCTGGTGGCCCAGGGGGGTTTGTGGCCACTCCCAGCTGGGCTCCTGTCACCATGGGCTGGGCAGACACATCCCTTGTGCTGCTGTGATGGGGCTGGGAGGTCAGAGGAAGCTCTCGAGCTGCTGTTTCTTGCCCACAAATCATCTGCAATGAGCACTAATGTGTTTAGTGCTGCTGAGAGCTGAGAGGGGCCCACAGGGCTGGGCTGACACTGCCTTTGCTGCAGGAAGAGCTCTCTGCTGCAGCCTTGAGCTGCAGCCTCCTGCTGTTGCTCATCTTGAGGGTTTCTGAGTAATGCTCTGACCCATAAGGTCACAAATTTGCATTTGGATCTGACATGTTACAAAAGGAAAGTATGTTCTAATACCTGTGAGTTGCTTAATTTATTATAAACAAGAGAGAAAATTCCCATCTTCAGGAAGTGTCCCAAAAAAGCTACTGCTGGTCATGCTGTCTAATTGTGTGTAATAAATCACTGCACAGAGTTTAAACCCTGGGCAGTTTGGTTATTTGCAGGAGCTGCAGAGCCTGGTGTGGGCTCCAGCACAAAGGATGTTTGTTTTACAGGCTCTCCAGGGTGTGAATTGCAGGGTTTGGAGATCCTGAGTGCAGATGGACCCAGTTCTGGAGGGGCACTTGGCATCCTGGAGGGACTAAATGTAGAATGGGATTGGAAAGAATGTGAAAAACAGAGGGAGGTTCTGCTCTGAGCTGCCCCCTTGGGGGTTCTGTTCCTTCTGGTGGCTGAGGGACAGCTGTGACAGTCCCAGCACAGACATGAATGAGGATTTTGGAAGTGAAGGTGGCACCTTTTGATCTCAGGAATGCTGTGTGTACCTGGAATTACAGAATCCCAGAGCAGTGGGATTGCCAGGGCAGGGTCACCTGGGTACAGGAATGTGTCCAGGTAGGTTTGGGATGTCTCCAGAGAGGGACACCCCACACCCTCTCTGGGCAGCTGTTTAGAGCCCTGCCACCCTCATGGAGAAAAGTTCTTCCTCATGTTGGGTGGAACTCCTTGTGTTTTAGTTTCTACCCATAACAGCTCCTCTACTTTTTCTATCTGCCAGCTGATGTGTTAAAAAGTCCTGCCAGTGCACTGAGACCCAGCCTGGGCATCTTTCCTTTCAGGATTTTAAATCCAAAGAGCACAGTTTGAAGTTGAACAGCCCCTGCCTGTGACAGTTTCTGGCTGATCTGAGCTCTGCCATAAGTGGCACTGGCACAGGGTGCTCAGAGAAGCTGTGGCTGCCCCATCCCTGGCAGTGTCCAAGTGTTGGATGGGGCTTGGAGCACCCTGGGACAGTGGAAGGTGTCCCTCCCCATGGCAGGGGTGAAATGGGATGAGCCTTAAGATCCCTTGCAACCCAAACCAGTCTGGGATTCTGGGATTCAGTGTGGACCCACATTTGTGCACCCCACAGGATTTGGGGTGTGGGAGTTTGTCCACGTTTTCCCCATCCCACCCCATTCCCTGCAGGACACACAAACCTCGTGGGATGTGTCAGAGCTGTCAGAAGGAGATGTTTTCTGCCTGGTGGGAATGGGCAGCCTCCCAGGGAGCCATGTGGAGCTGTGAGTGTGCTCCAGGGCTGGATTCACACCCTTCCCTGTTCCGGAAATCTCCTGCTGAGAGGAAACTGCAGGTCAGGGGTTTAATGCATTGTTACAAGTGTTTGATTCCAACCCAACACATTCAGATCAAATCGACTTAAAACCAAACAGCTCAGTAAGTTTTTCCTTTGAAAAGCACTGGCAAATTTGATCTCTTTTTTTCCCTCTGGAAGTTTTCATCTGCAGACACTGGAGTTTGTCTTGGGAAAGTTCTCCAACAGAAAATCCTTCCAGTAGCAACTCCTTGTGCTGCTGTGGTGAGCACTCATCCAGAGCTGAGCAAATTGATGCTGTGAATCTGTGCCTGAGGTGGCCTTGCCTTGGACATGGCCCTCCTGAGTGCACAGGAAAGACTCTGGACAAGTGCCAGAGAAATGCCACTGTCCCCCACCCTGCCCCATCAGAGAATCCCAGACTGGTTTGGGTGGGAAGGGACTTTAAAGATTGTCTTGTCCCACCCCTGCCATGGCCAGGGATGCTGCTCACTAGACCAGGGCCTTGGACACTGGCAGGGATGGGGCAGCCACAGCAGCTCTGGGCAGCCTGGCTCTGTGTGGGCACATCCCTGCACCAGAGGGTCCCCTGTGGTCCCTGTTCCTGTTCCCACCCTCAGCTGCTGCCAAGGGAATGCTTTGAAAAAATGGATCACAGCAATGCTGCAGCCTGTATAATGTACTTCACTCCATCCATGTCCCAGCTTATTCCACATTTGGGAACATCTATTTGGGAACATTCATTTCCCAAATTGTTCTCTGCTCCTGCTGGGAGTCAACGCTGCTCATTGAATGCCCTTTGGGATGTGGCATTGTCCCAAAGGGAGGAGACAGGGAGAGCCCAGGTTCTGTCTCCAGACAGCAAATCTGAATGCTGGGAAAAGCAATTTACTGCTGGCACAGAGGGCAAGTCTCAGGGACACTCTGGGACATGGCAGATCTTGTACACCTGGGTCATTTTGGAGTTGGCTGTTCTGGACAGTCATCAGGAGAGTTTGCAAGGAGCATTTTGGGCACTGTCTTGGCAGGCCTAGAGGGCACTTGGGCAGATGGTTTGGTGACAGGGAAGAGGGCAAAAGGGCTGGGCACGGGGTGACATCAAACCTACGTGACCAAACAACAGCTGAGGGGAATTTGTTTGGGGAGAAGGGAGTGGAGATGAGCCTTTGTCTGGGAAATGGGCTGTGTGCTCCTTTGGAATTGTGTCTCAATTTCCTCTCATTCACAATAGCACAAGAGATGGTGCTTGTCAGGTTGTGGGTGTAATTTGTGTGATGGGCTTGTCCAGCACAGGGGGAAGGATTTCTTGGGCTGTAGGGGAGCAGACACTGCAGGCAAGGCTACAAGGGCTGGGATCAGTCCCAGGACTTGAGGTAGAGACAGTCTGGAGACTCCTTGCTCTCATCAGTTTTGTGACATGAATATTCTGAGAGAACAGAGTTGTGTACCTCTGCCTTCCTTTCTCTGTTCCCTGTTCAGTGGAAGGGGGGACTCCCTTTGCTCCAGCCATTCTGCTGTTGGTGGCCAGGAGATGTTACCAGATGAAAAATCCTTTCCTGCTCTCTGACATTTCCATTGTTTCCTCCATGGCTCATTTCTGGGATGCCAGAGAGGTTCCCTGAGCCTTGAGTCACACAGCTCACGTGAGAGCTGGACACTGAGTCCTTCTGCCATGTCACACTCACAGCAGCAGCTTAACTCTTCCCTGAACTGAGCTTTCCATTTTCCTCCCTCCAAAGGCCATCAGGTCCCAGCCCCTGCATCTCTCTGGGTGGTGCTGAGCAGCCCAAGCTGCAGGTGCAGTGAGACAATGTTAGAGCAATGCCAGCCTTTGGCAAAGTCCCTCTGGAGGCTGCTGTGACAGGAGCCCATGTGCAGATTGCCCCAGATTGCTGAGGTGTTCCTGAACTGCCCAACCCCATGACAGCCCCAAATTCCAGCTGCAGGAATGTCCCCCTGGTCCAGGCTGTCCCCTGGGATGTCCCTGGAGGTGGAGCACCCATGGCAGTGGCTCTGAAGTTGGTGGTTGCTGCTCTGTGCAGACAGACCCTGGGCTCTTTTTCTGGGGGTTTCCCTGGGTCAGATGTTGGGTGACACCAGCAGGAGAAGCCCCAGGCTGGCAAGACCCAGAGCCTGGGCTCAGGGCAGCTCCTGTGCACTGCCAACTCCCAGTTCAGGGCAGAGCAGGGAGTGTTCATGTCCCAGCTGGAGGAACAGATAAACAGGGACACTCTGCTCTCCTGGCTTTGTACATCTTTGCACAGCTCAACCTGAACCTGAGTGTTGAGATAACAAAAAAAAAAAAGTGGGTTTTCCCTCCCAACTTTAATTTTGGGGTCACATTTCCCAGATGTTGGCTAAAAGAAGAGTTGATATGGTGCAGTTGCAGTGCTAAAGAGATTTTAAAAAGGCCCAGGCAGCATGGGGTGATGATTTCAGAGGGCCCTGGGGCTGTTTGCACAGGCTGGAGCTCTCTGTCCATGGGGCTGTGCCAGGGAAGAGGCATGGAAAGCTCTGGGAAAGCTCTGGGGCTGTGCTGGCACTGGGTGATTAAGCTTGGTGTTGCTGGGGCCACTCAGCTCTGAGCTGTTTTCCTCTTCCCAGAGAGGAAAGGATGTTTGCAGAGCAGGAAGGTGCTGGCCCTGCTCTCTGTTTGCCAGAGTGGTGTTTGCAGCAGGAGCTCCGTGCCTGGCTGCTCTCAGGCTGTGAAGGCTTTTGAGGCACTTAATGACAACTGCCTCGCCTGGGAAAACAGCCCTGTGTCCTCACTGGCTGCTCCACAGTGGGTGAAAAGGTTCCTAAGGCTGATTTTCCTCCTGGGGGTTTAACAGAACCACAGAATAACAGACTGGTTTGGGTTGAAAGGGACCTTAGAGCTCATGTAGTTCTGCCCCTGCCATGGCCAGGATGCCACTCCCTAGATCAGGTTGTTCAGGGTCCTGTCCAGCCTGGCCTTGAACACTTCCAGGGATGTGGCATCCCCCAGGCTGTGCCATCATCAGTGCTCCCCAAAACAAGACCCACAGCAGAGCCACAGAGATTGCTGTGTCCTGCCAGTGTTATCTCCATGCACATCCTCTCCTCCAGCACCCCTGGCACCTTTTGAGCATCCCAGCTCAGGCAGGGCCCCTGCTGTTACTGCCAGGGTTTGTTTCATGGGCATCCCCAGTGTGCCCAGCAGCCCAAAAACCACAGGAAGAACCCTGGTCCCCCCACTCCCCCCAGCACAGGAGCAAACAGAACTTTCTCACCAGCCTTTGGTTGGGGGAGCATGAAGTCAGCAGCAGCAGCTGCCCGTGTTTTGTGCACAGGATATTCCCAGGGCTGGCTGTTTCTCCTTGGGAAGGTTTGCTCTGTGATTTGGAGCTATTGTAGTCTGGAGCAGTTTCCGAGGTACTTCCCCTCTGGGATCTGTGCTGGTTTTGGCCCCAGCCCAACACCCAGAGCCTCCAGGCCAGGGGCTGGCAGGGCAGGGCTGGGCCCTGTCCCCAAAGCACCCTGCCACCAACCCTGTGCACAGGGGAGCCTGGAGAGGGAGCAGAAGTGCATCCCTGCCATCTGTGGGAAGAGATTGCCCAGAGAAGCTGTTCCTGAATCCCTGGAAGTGTCCAAGGCCAGGCTGGATGGGGCTTGGAGCAGCCTGGGATAGTGGGAGGTGACCCTGCCCATGGCACTGGATGAACTTTCAGGTCCTTTCCACCCCAAACCAGTCTGGGATTCTGTGACATGAGCCCTCCTTCCCACCCTGGGAATGTGTCCCCCACACAGCCAGGGGAGACAGAGGTGAGAGAACAGCCCTGGGCTCTGCTGGGCACTGAGCTCAGGGCACCAGAGGTGTCAGACTGAGTCTGCCTGGTTCCTGCAATGCCTCAGCTCTGCAGTGTCACACAGAGCCAGCCCCAGTGTGTGCTGGGCCCTGCACAGAGGGGCTGTCTGTGGAGGGTCTGGGGGCTCCTCCTGTGATGCTGGCATTCTCTGGGAGCTCCTGACATGATTTATGGGCTACAGAGAGCCCACAGGCCCTCCTTGTGTGGTGTCTGCATGACCAGACCTCTCACCTGGCTGCCCTGGGCTTGGGTCTCAGCCTGGGGGAGCAGAAGGAACTTCTCCTGCAGATAATCCTGGGCCTGTTTGGGGCTGGTGTTGGCTGGCTTGGGGCATTTTCTGCAATACCTGCTGTCTTTTCCTGCTCTCCCTTGGGCACTGAGGGGCTTTGTGCTGGTACTGCCCTGCAGCTGTGGGCTCACTGTGGCTCCTGAGCCCAGCACACAGCACCTGCAATAACATGTTTGTCACTGGGGGAAGGCAGGCACAGAGCCCCTGTGAGACTAAAGTTTTTACTTTCAGGTTAATTTGTAATTCTTTTTAAAATTTTAGGGCAATTTAGTTTTTTAATACGGGCATGCTGTGTGATGAGAGTAATTGACTTATTTTATGTAGTATTGGTGGGATGGTGGGTAGAGGGAACTTCTGTTTTAAATATTTATTTTAGTACTGGTAGTTGGGGTGCTAGGAGGAGTTGTGTTTTAGTGTTTATTACTTTTGAGGCAGCTTGGACTTTTTTATAGGTTGCTAAATTTTTTTGTTGTCGTTGTTGGAGTGTAGTTGGCTTTAGATTTTTTGTAATTTTGACTTTAGAATTTTAGTGGTTGGCTTCGAGTTTTTCTAGGTACTTTTTGCTAAAGGTTTTAGCAGCTGTAGTAACAGAAAGTGTTAAGCAATTGAACACCTTGCCTAGACTATCAAAAAACTGCATTATCTGGTGGTAAACGCCCCCTTCATGCCATCTGCATCCTCCTTTCCCAGCAGGGTGAGATTAAACCCTGTTTTCTCTCTGTAAATATTGGCAGGCCCAGCAGCAGCCTCCCTGAAGGAAAACAATAACAGGGAGGCTGTTCCCAGCTCATGGGGCAGCGTGTGCAGCTCCCTGTCCCCTCTCCCCATCCTCCCCTGGGTGGGCAGATCAGTGCCCAGCATGGACCAGGCTCCACGTGCCACGAGTTTTATCCCAAATAACACCCAGCCCTTCATCTGGCTGCATCCCAAAGGACTTTGCCTAGGTTTGGTGCTCAGCCCCAGCAGATTGGGCTTTCCCCAGTCCAGGTGAAAGTTTTTGGGAGAGCAGGTTAATGGGAGAGGGAAAACCAGAGCTCTTTCCTTGGGAAATGTACATTGGAGAGGTTAAATGTCACTGTGGAGGGATAAAGTGATAATAAATATGTGCATGCTGGATAAATGGAATTTTGGCTGTTCATGTCCCCCCTCAGCCTTGCCCACAATACCTGGGACACACATTGGGGTGGTTGCCTTTCCCTGAGCTCTGCAGAAGAGGGAAATGTGCTCTCCTGGCTGTGATATTCCTGGGTGGTGGGGTCAGGGAGCCTGCAGCAGCTGAGGGGGAGCAGGAGGGAGGAGAGGGGCACTTTGCTCTCAGCAGGCAGCAGGAGCTGAGCATGGCTGTGTGCTAAATTCAATCACAGAGATGGGCTGTAATTGAATCAGTGAGGGGCTCAGGGCAGGGCTAGGTGAACTCTGTGTCTGTCACAGCCAGGGGACACGAGATGTCCTTGGAATTGCTTTAAGCATTGCTCCAGGGGAATCACAGGAGCTTGTCAGGGCTGGGAGTGTGCAGCAGTTACAGCATCAGGGTGGGCTCCTCACAGCTGCCCCCATGGCTTTGGGGCTCTGCTGAGTTCTTGCT
The DNA here is from genome assembly GCA_024734555.1 of Trochalopteron elliotii. NCBI lineage: Eukaryota > Metazoa > Chordata > Aves > Passeriformes > Leiothrichidae > Trochalopteron > Trochalopteron elliotii. The sequence continues at coordinate 480,914 of JANPWX010000147.1, read as the reverse complement.
TCATTCTCTTCTCACCACAAGTGTGGGGCAGGGAAGTGCCAGCCTGGATTCCATCCCAGCAAATGGGTGCTCATCCTCTGCTCTGAAAGTGGGAATGACTTCCTAGGGATGAGTGGGTGTCATAGTGGTCCAGCCTGGTGTGGGACTGGGAGAGACTGGGACGTGCAGGGTGGGAAAAACTCACTGTGGCACTCCAGGGATGCTCAGAGCATCACTGCCACCCAGGATCTGGGAGCAAGGGGGAGCCTCACCACTTCCTTTCTCTGAATCCCAAATCTCTGTTCATTCTGATTGTGCTCAGGAAGCCTGAGAAGGGATTTTCAGTGTTCAAGCCTGTAGGAATAAGTGTGGGGATGTCCAGGCATAAGAAATCTCAAACTTTCTTTTTCATTGAAGTCTCCTCATAGGGGCACAGGACTGAACCAGAGCCCTCTTTCCCAGGAGGTGATGTGGGAGCTTGGTTTATTTACCACTTTAGAGGATTTTGGATGAAACATGAATGAATTTCCATCCAATGCAAACAGTGGTTTAAATGGTGTGACTAAAGAGCATTTCCCCTTCTGGCTGTGTTATGTCTCTGGAGTCACAAAGCTGCAGGTTCTCTCTGACCTTTCTGGGAAAAAACAGTTACTGGGTTCCTGCCCTTCTGGAAGGAAATTCTAGGGGGAAAGAAAAGGTCTTTTTTATGGCCCTTAGTGAACAACTCTTTTTCCTTTCTTTGCAGTCTGTTCTAAAGTTGTGCTTTTATTATTTTTTTTTTCTCTTCCTATCTGGCCACTTAAGGAGATGATCCAACCTTGGGCATTTCTGGACCCTTTATAAAGTGAAACATGCCAAATCCCAGCAGGCAGCAGATGTTATAATGCTTAATTTTTAGCATGAGAGATAAGCAGTTGAAGGGCTGGGAGACAGCTGCTGAGACAACTTGGTCAGAAAGTCCCTGAAGTGAGTGAGATTTGGCCCAAGGAAAACCTGTCCAAGAGGAACAAAAGATGTGTGCAAGGAAGGGCACAAGAGGAAGTGGGCTCAGCTGGGATGACTTCCCATCATTTCTCTTAATTCCTTCCTTGCTGCATGTTGCTAACAGACACTGTGTGACCAGAGCTGGAGCTTTATCCCCAAATTCATCCTGGTGTGTGTTAAGTAAGGAACAGGATGGGGGAGCTGCTCTGGAGTTTATCCCCAGATTCATCCTGGGGTTAAGTGAGGAGCAGGATGAGGATGCTGCTCTGGAGCTTCCCTGAGCTCTTCCTCCCAGCCCCACCCAGCCCAAAGGCTCTTGTTCTCCCCATTTCATGCTCTGGTGCCTCATTAATGTTTGCATATGGCAAAGAGCAATTTCCACCCTCAGTTTCCACTGCAGTGGCACAGGGTGCAGGACTGCCTGTGCTGCTCCACTCCTGCTGATGGAGGCACAGCCAGCTCCCCTGCACCACCCTCCCTGTCTCTGGAGGGAGCTGTTTCCAGCCTCTCTCCCTCTCCTGAGCCCGGGGTGCAGGACCCAGGGGTGAGCTCTCCCCTCCTGTGCTGTGAGGGGAGCAGGGAGTTTGCAAACCCTGGCACACTCAGCTAATGACCTTCTCCTGCCTGTGTTTCCTTTACGTCAGAAGTCAGAGTGCTTATTAAGTTTGGAGGCTTACTCCCAGGAGCAGAAGAAGAGGATCTGCTGGTGTCTGGCTGAGAACATCACCAAGCAGCAACATCCAGCAGCAGCTCCTACAGAGAGCAAGGTAAGAGAGCCACGGGGAAGCTGGAAATTGCTGCCTGGAGCTCTGAAAGCTCTGCCTGCCTGGGGCTTTGCTCAGTGATGCTCCTGCCAGGAGGGCTGTGCAGGAGGCTGTTTGTTTGCCAGGTGAGGAGTCAGTTTGTATTCAGCACTGCTGTGTCTGCAGCTTCCTGCCCTGCCTGGGGAGCAGTGGCTGCATTTGCATCTGCTGGCTGGAGCTGAGGCAGGCTGGGCTGACACCTCCCAGCATCTGTATTTGGATATTTGGACAGCTGAGGCTCCACAAACCTGTGGTCAGCCTGCTCCCAGAGCTTGCCCCTGGGGCAGGACTGAAAGCAGAGGGAGAGCTTCAAGCTGTGATCTCTGGGTGCTGATGAAAAGCCCGAGGTGATGGCAGTAGTGGGGCAGAGATTTGCCCCTCCTGTGCACTTGGGTGGGCTCAGGTGTTTGATCCTGACCCCAGAGATGTCCCCAAAGCACAGAGGAGCCATTTGGGGAGTGCTGTGTTTTGTGCCCAGCGAGGCAGCCCCAGCACTTTTCCCTCACTGAAGAGCTCCAGCCTGGCCCAGGAGTGCTGTCTCAGCAGCTCTGGCAGAGAAATGTGTGTGTGGAGGGCTCTGAGGCTCTGTCACACATCCCTGCCCTGCGTGGGTGTAGTGAACACCCTCATCCCCCTCCTCTGGGGCTGGGGCTGCCCCTGGAGCTGTCTGGGACAGTGACAGTCCCTGCTGGGTCATGTTGTGTCCCCGGGATTGGGTTTGGATTGTTGGTGAGTGACACTGCTCTGGGAGAAGAGAAACTCCTGTGCTGAGTGTTTGGAGAGCTTTAAGTGCTGCAGAAAGGGGATTTCAGGGGTAAAATCCCTTTGGCTGGGGCAGGGTGGTGGAGCAGCTCCTGCCCCATGTCACTGTCCCTGTGTGGGTGCCTGGCTGGGCTGGCTCCAGGGCAGTGTCTGCAGGGCAGGTGTCTGCAGGGCAGGTGTCCCCAGGACAGGTGTCCCAAGGGCAGATGTGTCCAGGACAGGTGTCCCCAGGACAGGTGTCTCAGGGCAGGTGTCTCAGGACAGTGTCTCAGGGCAGGTGTCTCAGGACAGGTTTCTCCAGGACAGGTGTCTCAGGACAGGTGTCTCAGGACAGTGTCCCAGGACAGGTGTCTCGGGGCAGGTGTCTCCAGGGCAGGTATGTCCAAGGCAGTGTCTCCAGGACAGGTGTCTCACCCTTGGAGCTGTAGCACAGCCAGGGCTGACACTGCACTGCCCAGCCCTGGAGCAGGGGGATGTGGCTGTGGCTCTGCAGCCTTCCCAAACTGGGTCAGCACAAACATGTCCACAGGAGGCAGAGCCTCTGGATTCCTTTTCCTGCACGTTTCAGGCAGACTAAAATAGCAACAGCAGCACACAAAGCCTGAGAAGCTCGTTACCAACCAAAGCTCCTGCTCTGCAAACAGCCCTGGGCAGCTGATTCACAGAGGTGACAGCCTTTGGTCACAGCTCCTGCTGTCCTGGGGTGCATCTTGCTGGCACAACTCCATGGCCAGGCTGGAATCCATGGGATGGAGCTGCTGCTGGGGCCTGCTGTGGCTCTGTGCTCAGCTGGGTGTGATCCTGCTGTGGGCTGGGGACCATCCAGGGATGTGCAGGGACATTTCCAATCAGAGTGTCTCAAATGGGTCCTAAAAAGGGGCATCTTGGTGGCACCCCATCATGCCAGGAGCTCTGGGCTGTTTGGGCTTTCAGGGGATGGTGCTGTTTGCCCTTTCCAGCCCAGACTGTTCATGGCAGGGCTGTGCTCAGAGCAAAGCCCTCGAGTGTCTGCTCCCTGAGCTGTGGAAAGAGCCTGGCCACTGGACAGGTGGAAAAGCACTTCAGAAGACATCTCATCTCCTTCCAAGGCTTTTCTGTGCCTCAGTAGCCAAGAGGATGTTCTTTGGGTGCTGTGGGGAGCCACCATGGGCCCTCCAAAGTTGTGACAAAGGGGGTTTGTCTTGGCTTGCCAAAGCTGATGGAAATCCCACTGGTGGGGTGTGGGGCCAGGAGGGAGAAAAGGAGCATGACAGCAACTACCAGGCACTTTAAATTGAGTTTATAGCACCATTCCCATCCCAGGAAGGTGTAAAGTGCTCAGGATGCAATTTTAAAGCAAACCTGGTGTGAAATGCAAGAAGGAGCAGGAAGGTGCTCCCAAGTGGACAGGGGAGGGTGTTTGGGGCAGGGTGGGCAGGAACCTGACCTGGGAGAGCTGCAGCTGGAGCTGTGTCCAGCCTGGTTTGTCAGGACAGACCTCTCTGGGGCTGCCAGAGCAGTGGGAGGCAGGAGCTGAGAAAATCAGCTGCTTCTTGCAAGGGAGAACTGATCCATTAGCTTGGCTTACCAGTCATTTGATACCAGGGCTATTTAGGGAAAAAGCCCAGTGTCTGTGCTCTGTGAACAGATAAATTAAGCTGGAAATATCAGCCTGGCCAGGAATCTGATTTGCAAAGCCTTCAAAACTGCTCCAGCTCAGCAAAAGGCAGCTCGTTTTACTGTGGCCACAGTCTGACCAAGGGGATGTGGGCTTTGCTGTGGGGTGGGGATGAAAGGCCAGCACAGCCTTGGTGCCAGCAGAGCTGAGCCATGTGCCAGCTGAGTGCTGGAGCCAGGAAAAGGGACGTTGTCCAAGTACAGAGCAGCTCCTCAGGAGCCTCCATGGCTGCCACCAGTGGCCACCTTCAAGCTGTGCAGAGATCAGACAGATTTGGGGCTTTGGGGTGGTACCTCCTGTTTTGCAAGGCCCCCCTGAGCTCTGCCTGGGCAGGAAGGTCCCTGTGGCTCAGGGGCAGCTCTGCAGAGCTGTCACTGCCTCTGGCAGTGCCTGTGGCAGTGTCCCCAGAGAGGATGGTGTCAGGCCAGGAGGATGAGCCCTGCAGGGGCTGTGCTGGCACTGCTGCTTTCAGAGCTGGTTTTGGAGCAAAGCTGTTGGTTTCTGGGGGACTTGGGCAAATGCAGCATCTGCTTCTGGAGATGGAGGAAGAGAAATCCATGAGGGATGCAGCTGTGATAGTCCAGCCCTGCTCCCAGTGGGCTTTTCCTGCCAGAGTCAGTGTAGGAGGAGCTCTTGGGACAGCGTGGCTGTTGTTGTGGTCCAGCTCTCTGTCCCCAGTGTCTGGGAGATGTGGTGCAAATGGGGCTCTGCTGCCACTGTAAGGCTTGGCTGAACTTCCCTGAGCTGCAAACCCACCCTGCCAGCTGCAGCAGCTCCCAGGAATTACTCTGTGGGTATTTTCTCCATGTACAGAGCCTTCCCCCTCTCATCCTTGCATCCAGGTCTGCTCTGGGATGCTGCTTCCTCCTCTGTACCTGTGCTGAGCAAGCCCCTGTAAAACACATCCCCAGGGTGAGCCAGCTTGGCAGCAAACCTTCCCCAGCAGGGCTGTGTGGAGGCTGGAGCTTGGCTGGGGCTGCCAGGAACCACAGCCATGGCAATGTGATTATAGAAGAGCAGCTTTGTGCATTAACTGAGTTAACCCCGGGCTGGGTGCTGGCCATCAGTGGTGGGCTACCCTCAAACTGCTGCACCAGCTCGGGGTAACTCAGCCTGCAGAGAGGGAGAACTGCAGAGCAGGGGCAGGACAAGGCACTGGAGCTGCTCCAGCTGGTTTGGCTGCCAGGGAAAAGATCCACAGCACAAATCCCCTGTGTGTAACGGACCTGCTGCCACCGTCTGATTCTCACTGCTTGTTTCTTTGTGTCTTCCACACTCAGAACGGCTGATTACTCTTCCCTTCTGGCTCCGTGACCTGAGATTACCTCGGAGATGATGGCTGGCTGTATCTGAAAGATGCAGATTTATCCTTAAGCTAAATAATTACGGACACTCTGTGGCGTGGACTTTGGGAGTCCAGGACGGGTGCTCCCCTTGTTTCCCGAGGGAGGTGGTGGATGCTCAGCACTTTCCCAGCGCTGGCTGTGAGCAGGCGTGGATGACCCGGCCCCTGCTGGCAGCGCTGGCTCCGGTGCTGGGAACGAGCCGGCGGTGGGTGTGCCCGGGGGGGCCCGGCGCCCCTTCCTGGCCGTCCCCTGCTCAGGAAGGGCAGGGCTGTTTCTCTCACTTATTTACAACGTGCTTGACAAGTGCGAGTAAATGATCTGTCGGCAAAAGCAAACAGTGTGTGATGGAGGGCTGATTGAAACCAGGGCCGTGGGGCGGGAGGGCTCGGGGAAGGTGGGGACAGCCCTGCTCCTCCCCCGGGCACTGCAGCTGGGGACGATTCTGTGTGGGTCACCCCGCTCCTGTCCCATCCCCTGCCTCCTCTTCCTCATCCCGAGCACCCCAGGCACCCACCCTGTCCCCCCACAGGGGATGGTGCTGTTTGCCCTTTCCAGCCCAGACTGTTCATGGCAGGGCTGTGCTCAGAGCAAAGCCCTCGAGTGTCTGCTCCCTGAGCTGTGGAAAGAGCCTGGCCACTGGACAGGTGGAAAAGCACTTCAGAAGACATCTCATCTCCTTCCAAGGCTTTTTTGTGCCTCAGTAGCCAAGAGGATGTTCTTTGGGTGCTGTGGGGAGCCACCATGGGCCCTCCAAAGTTGTGACAAAGGGGGTTTGTCTTGGCTTGCCAAAGCTGATGGAAATCCCACTGGTGGGGTGTGGGGCCAGGAGGGAGAAAAGGAGCATGACAGCAACTACCAGGCACTTTAAATGACAGCCCCCTTCTCCTTACACTGGGGCGTCTCCCGGGCCTTCCTTGCACAGTCAAGGGGCTGCTGGCACTGGGGTGGCTGTGACAAGTGACAAGCACTTGGGGACAAGGCTGTGGATAACCCCATGCCTCCCTGTCTCTCTGAGCAGGTGCTTTCATAGCAGTTTAGTCAGAGTGTGATCAGCTCTTCGATGGGGAAGGAGAGGAGGATTTTGTACCCCCTTATTTTGTTTATGGCCAAAGTCTTTCCATCTTGGGCTGGGAACCTGCTGCCCCATCTGTGCCAGCTGTGCTCCAAGGGAGTTCTGCTCATCTGCTGCTGTGGGGCAGGACATGGCCAAGGGTGCAGGGAACCTGGATCTTCACCAGAGCCTTTCCTCCCACAATACCAACACGAGAGGCTGGGCAAGGCTGAGCACACCACACCAGTACCTGGAGGGGCAACCTGAACCTGGCCACACCCTCCAAGCACCTAATTGTGCTCTCAGGGGGCTCAGATAGGGGAGAAACCTTGAGGGTGATTCTGCCCCAATGAGGGTTAAGGCATCAGCTGGCAGGACATGCAGCCAGGTCACAAAACCAAAACAAAATCTTGTTCCACTGTTCCACACCAGGGAGCACAGCCCAGCTCTCACCCTGGACTGGGAAAACTCATTGCAGCCAAAGGCTCTGTGGATTTGTGAGGCTGTGGGACCAGAGATGCTCTTCCTCTCTGAGTCAGGCTCCAGTTCAGCTGTGTCCACTTAAAAATCTGGAGGAAGCTGTTCCTCCTTGAACAGAGTCATGGAACAACAGACTGGTTTGGGTTGGATGGAATCTTTAAAATCATCCAGTTCCACCCCTCTGCCATGGGCAGGGACACCTTCCACTATCCCAGGTTGCTTCAAGCCCCATCCAGCCTGGCCTTGGACACTGCCAGGGATCCAGGGGCAGCCACAGCTTCTCTGGGCACCCTGTGCCAGGGCCTCACCATCTCTATAGTTAATATTTTTTTCCTAATATCTGACCTAATCCTGGCTTTGTTCAGCTTAAGGCCATTCCCCTTTGTCCTGTCACTTCAGGCCCTTGTCCAAAGTCCCTCTCCAGCTTTCCTGGAACCCCTGTAAACACTGAAAGGGGTTCTAAGTTCTCCCCAGAATCTTATCTTCTCCAGGCTGAACAGTTGCACATCAGTTGGCTTCCAGCCTTCATTGCAAGGACACATCCCAAGGCCCCAGGAAGCTGGGATGTGCCTGTGGGGCTGGGCTGGGGTACTGATCTGTTTATCACCTCCCCTGAACCCTGGCTGACTGAACCCTGGCTCCCCTGGCCTTGCTGCCCAGCCCTGAGGCTCCTGGTGCTGTTCCTGGTGGCACTGAGGCTCCAGGGGCTCCCAGCTGTCTCCCAGGCAGGAGGTGTGGAGCAGATGGGCCAGCTGAGAGCCACAGCCCCCCTGGGTTTGTTCTCTTGCTTAGCTGGAGCCATTAGGAGAGCAGAGCTGCCCCTCCACAAACAGCTCCCGTTTCTCTGGGGATGTTCTCCAGCGAGCCCACACCCCCTCACCCCGCCCCAGCAGCACGGCTCGGGGCTGGGGCCGGGCATGAGCAGCCGCCAGCACTCCCATCATGGCCAGAGGCAGTTTAAACCCTGGAAGGGCTGTTCAGGCCAATCCCCAGAAGGGCTGGGAAGAGGGAAAGTGCCGGCAGGAGCGGGGCAGCCCGCGGGGGCTGAGCCGTGTGAGATCATTTGCACAGGGTGGTCAGAGGAGCAGAGTGCTCTGAGCCAGCGCTGCTGGGATTTAATGAAGGTGCTGGAAGTGCTTTGTTGCAGCCTGCCAGGCTGGAGCCCTGCTCTCTTGTGCCCAAACACCTCCTGCCTTGGGTGGCTGCTCCTTCTCTGCCCTCCGAGCATGGCAGGGCAGCCTTTGAAGTCAAGCTCAAGTAACTCTTTGCAAAAGTTACCCAAACCCTGGTATTTCTGCAGAGTCAAAGGATCTATTCAAAATTCCAGGGGGCTTTGGGTGCTGATACTCAGAGTGTTGTGGGACTGGTAGGCACAGCCTCATCCTGCCCCCTTGGCACCCTGGCCCTCCACCAGGCTTGGTGTCCTGCCCTGGAATGAGCATTTCCTGATGCACAGCAGGGCAAGGCCTGTCAGCACCACTGCAGGAGGGCTGTGTGTGGCTTTGGAGCCACCAGTGTTGGGTTTGGGACCATTTGGGATCCGTCCTGTGCGTGGCTCTGGCCAAGGCCCTGTTGGAGGCAGTCACAGCAGAGCTGCTCTGCCAGGTCCCCTCCTCTCAGTGGATGTTTCCTTCCAGTGATCTCTGCTGGCAGCAGGAACAGCTTCCAGCACCAACATTGTGGTCCTGTGTACATGGTGTTGGGATGAGCCCTTCCCAGTGGATCTGCAGTGGTTGAATGCATCAGGCTCTGGTTGTCACCTCCCTCATCCTGCCCAGGGGACAGAGCTCTGCCTCTGCCCTTAATGCTGCAGAGATTCCCCTGAGCAGCACTGAAGGGAAAGGGTGCTGAGGGTTGTGGGCTGAATGGCAGTGACAGGATCTGCTCCTTCCTCCCCCTTTCCCACCACTCTGGGTTTTTACTGCCAGGGATATTTATGACCCAGACATCATCTCACAGCTCCGGGTGCCTCAGCACTCGCCCTGCAGTGATGAGGCTGCAGCAGCAGCAGCAGCAGCCCGGCTCAGGAGGTGTGTCCCCATCACAATGGGCACGGAGCTGTGGGTGTGGGCAGGCTGGGGTGGTGGCTGGGTCATTCCCCCCTGAGAGGGGCTGGGGACCCTCAGGCTGAGGGTGCTCTAAGTCTCAGGGACATCCAGGTACCCCAGTGTGGTGACATCCTGTGTCCCACAGACCTGCAGCCAGCCAGGTGGCCTCAGAGAGGGAACAGGGACAAACCCCACCAGGCCAACTCCTTTCAGCAGTGCAGGCAGAGCTGAGCTGAGCTGAGCTGAGCCGAGCTGATCTATGGGGGTGGCTGTGCCATGTCACTGCTGTCCTTGGTGACAACGTGTAGCTGAGCTCAGCTCTGTGTCCAGTGACACCAGGGAGCTTGCACATCTCCTGTGCCACTGCAAAGCTGTGGCTACCTGTGAGGCAGAGGAGGCAGCACGGTTCCTCTGCTCCACCCCAGAAGCATTCACGGGGCTGCAGCTGGCTGAGCAAGATGTGTGTGTGTGTGTGCCCAGAGTCTGTGCTGTAGGAGAGCTGAGCACAGACTGTCACTGCAGCAGGGAGGACCCATCAGAGAATGGTGGCTGTGGGGCAGATAAAGCCAGCACATGTCTGAGAGTGGCTGTGCACAGACCCCTCACTGACCCCTCTCTGACCCCTCACTGGAACCATCAGGACAGCTTGCCTGTCTCAGTCAGTGAAGTGTAATCCCAGGAGGAGAAATACCCAGCCAAGGCAGTCAGGTCCCCAGCCCCGTGTGCATGGGGGTGTCACGAGAGGGCCCCAGCCTTGCAGGAGAAGAGGAGGGGCAGATGGTCAGGGGTGGGCTGTCCTCTGGATGGACACCATCCACCATCCTGCCTGTTTATTCCCCCTGTCCCTGCCCATTAGGGTCGAGCTGCTGACAGAGGTTGAGATGCAAAGGGCAAGAGCGCCCCATTGCAGAGCACCCCCCACTTCAGAGCCGTTACTTTGCCACAGAAAACAGTTTGGGGGAAAAAAACCCCACGAACAGCGAACTTGCAGCAGAATTCCCTTCAGCAGGAAGCACCGGGATCTCTGCGCTCCGTGTCGCCCGGGGGCAGGACAGGGCAGGAGGGGAGCGCGGCGGCTCGCAGGGTGATGCACGGCCCTTCCTCAGGGCACAGCTGCTGTCAGCAGGTACCAGCACCTCCAGGGAGAGCCGGCAGAGCCATAAATAGCACTCGGGGCACTCGGGAGCCGCGTCTGGGAGAGGCTGGGGCGGTTTCAGGCGCCGCTTGACACGGACATTAATAACGGCGGGGGCAGAGCCGGAGCGCTGCGGCAGCAGCAGCCGAGCGCCGCCGCGGGCACATGGAGGGGCCGGGGCTGCCGGCGGGGATGCCGCTCGCTCGGCCCGGGGGATGCAGCTGAGAGCCCGCATTTGGTAGGTTTTACAAGCAGAGATTGCAGCCTGAGGGCCGGACCCTCGGCTGGGCAGAACCCGGCTCAAGCTGAGGAAGCGGCACAGGGCGTCAGGAGCGCTGATGTCCTTGGGGACCCGAGGCACCCGCTCCGCTCCCTGCCCTGCTCTGCTCCCTGCCCTGCTCTCTCCCGGGAACCTGTGGCTCCTGCACAGCTCATTTACCATCAGGCTGGGCTTGAGGGTTGGTAAGGTGAATCTACGAGGAGTGAAGGGGCATTTGTAGCGCGGGGATGTTTTGAGGTTCCCTCCCAAATTTGGGCTGTGCACGGCTGTGCCGTCGGCACCAGCTGGCTCTTGCTGTGGGATCAGCATTGCAATGTGCCCACAATGTGGATTTTCTGCTCCAGGACTTTTGCAGCCTTTTGGATACCGTCCCTGGACTGGCACTGGGGATCAACCAGCAGGTTCAGCCTGGAATTGCAGCCGTGGCATGTTCGGAGTCTTGCTGGAGATGGAGGGCACCGAGCAGGGGATGGGCTGGGATCCGGAGCTGGGGCTGCCGGGGCAGCTGCGGGTCGGGGCCGGCAGCCCGGGGCTGCGGCGGTGTCGAGTCCCCGGTGACGGCGTGGGGAGGGTTGGTCCCGGGTCGGTGGCTGACACCTTCAGCAGGTGGTGACACGGAGATGCGGGGTGCAAGCTGAGCCTGCAGCCGGGCTCCTCTTCCCGGGCACGGGGCTGCTGCCCTCGGCTCGGCTCCGCTTCCCGCTGAGTTTGGGGAGTGGAGCAGCCCCGGGAGCGGCGCAGGGCTGGGCTGGGCAGAGCCAGAAATGCAGGGATGGGGAATGGGGGTATGCAGGGGCCATGGGATCCTCCTGTGCCTCCCCCTCGAGGAAGGCTTCTGCCAGCGCTTTGGGACAGCCCACGGGCAGGTTTTTAGGGCGGTACAAACGCTACCCCCCCCCCGTCTCTCATCTGTACCTCCACCCTCACTGCCCTGCCCCGGGCACTGCTGGCCCTGCTGTTCGGGTTGATACACCGCGCTGCTTTTGCTGTTACACTAATTGCTCGGGATCAATTATTTATTGTGCAGTAATGAAGCAGGGAGGGGTAGAACACCCGGCTGTGCAGTGAGCCCTGGGCTCTGGCTGGCCTCGCAGGGTGTGAGGAGCAGAGCTCAGGGAATGCTCCTCGTGTGCACTTTCATAATGACTCCCAGGAAGATTTTCTCAAGTTTTGGTAGTTCTGCTTTGTATTTCTGGCTTTGCTTTCTTCCCCTCAGCCCCGGGCTGTGCATCAGATGCTGTTCCCTGTAGCCGTGAGCTTTCTTGGTTCTCAGCTGTCACTTTTCAAACCCTGAGGTGCTCAACAGTGTTTCACAGTTAGAAGTTTCTGATCTGGTGGCTCTGGGCACAGTTTGTTTGCTAAGAACTGAAATTGTAAAATATTTTCCTGCTGCTTTAGGAAAGATAAAGGAAAGGCTTGTTTTGGAAAGGCTGATGTTTCCCTGGATGATGTAGGTGCTCTTTTCCCTGCAATCCAGCTGATGTGGGGTAGGAAGTTGCCTCCAGCACAGGGAACCCACTGCTGTCTGCATCTCTCCCCAAATAACCCTGGAGAGAGAGCTGGTCTCATTCCCATGGAGTTAAATGCTTTTGGGGACAGGTGAGGCATCTCAGAGCAAAGGTCCTTTGAAGGGCAGCAGGAGCCAGAGAAGTTCCCCATGGGACACATGGAGGATGTCCATGGTCAGGGACAGCCACAAGATTGGCTCTCCCTGCAGTATCCAGGTCCAGTCCCTCCTCCTTGGGAGGGAGCACAGCTGGAGCAGCACATCCCTTGCTCTCCTGCTCACATCGATGTCCAACAGCCTGCAGGGACTTCCCTGCTTTTCCCAATCCCTGGTTTTGGCTGAGGAGGTACCTGAGTGCAGGGCAGCTCTCTCAGCTGTGTTTTGCCTCCTCTTCCTCAGCATCACCACAAATGAAAAAGAAAACCTGAGTATCCCCATCAGGAGCCTGAGAGTGGCTCAATTAAATGTCTCTGTGGCCAGGCATTCCTTGAGCCACAGTGGCTCCATGACTGAGAGGAGCAGAGGCTTTGAAATGAGAAGCTGAGAGCCTAAAAAAAAATCCCAGACCTCCCCTTGCTGGGGATTCCAGGGAATGCCACATGTGCTGGCACTTCTGGCAGCAGGAGAGCTGGCAGCACCAGGGCAGGCTTCAGCTCTCAGCTGTGCTCCATGTCTCCATGGCTGGGGTTTTCTCAGCTGGAATTCCCAGCTGTGGGCCACCAGCAAGGCCACATTATTTAAAGAAATGCTGGAGGAGTCGAGGTTGTGCTGACACTCGTTGAGATTTTCTCTGCTGGTGAACTGGAACAGTCCTGGATGTGAGCAGCAACTCAGAAAAACCTGCTCACAGTACAGACCCAGGAGCAGAGGGTTTGCAGTTCTTCTGCTCTGTCTTGGTTTCAATAAAATGTTAAAAACCTGAAAAAACTTAATTTTTGAGATAGTGAGTGATCCTTGAAGGCAGAGAGAACCCAGGGAGTGGGTAACAGGTGCAAGGTTTGAGGATGTTGGAGCAGGCAGGGCAGTGTTGGGTTTTTTTTGGAGTGTGTTGATATTTGTTCAATGAGGAGATCATTCTTAGGAACTCTCTAGATATTGCTCTGGTCTCAGACCTGTTGTCCTACTTCCCTAAAATAACCCCAGAGAGCAATCCTGGGCTTTGGAGGCAGCTCTTGCTTCTGCTTTCTCTTCTCCTTCTCAGGAAATGCTGCCTTGGCCTCTCAGTCTGAGACAGAAACTGGAAGAGTGAAGTGTGAGATCCTCCAGGGAGGATGGAGTAAATCCCCTCAGCCCCTTGACCTGCCCAGATGCAGACAGGGAAACCCAGATGCTGGGAATGGAAAAACCAATTTGTTGAGTGCAGGGAGAAGATACAGATGGTGAAAAAAGGGAGATCTGCACATGGAGGTCAGGGACACCCAGATGCTGAGAGCAGTGAGACCAAGGCATTGAGAATGGAGAAATCCAGATGTTGGCTGCTGGCTCCTGAGGTGCTGCTGCTGCTGCAGTGGGAGCATGGAATGTTTTGGGTGACTCTGTGAGGTGGAAGGACAGCACCTCAGACAGCACCAGTACTGCCTCCACTGCTGCCTCCTCCAGCAGCCCCTTGGCCACATGAAGTGGTGAGAAGGTGTCAGCCCCCCTCAGGCACTGGAAAAGCTGCTCAGGGAGAGCTCAGAGCCCCTTCCAGGGCCTAAAGGGGCTCCAGGAGAGTTGGAGAGGGAATTTGGACAAGGGCCTGGAGCAGCAGGACAAGGGGGAATGGCTTCCCACTGCCAGAGGACAGGGATAGGTGGGATACTGGGAAGGAATTCCTTGCTGTGAGGGTGGGCAGGCCCTGGCACAGCGTGCCCAGAGAAGCTGTGGCTGCCCCTGGATCCCTGGGAGTGTCCAAGGCTGGGCTGGCTGGGGCTTGGAGCACCCTGGGATAGTGGACCCCCTGGAAGGGGGTTGGATAAGATGGGCTTTAGGTGCCTTCCAACTCAAACCAACCAGTAAGTCTGTGAAACCTGGTCACATCCCCATCCCTGAGGTCCCAAGTCAGCTTTGGGCAGCCAAGGTGGCCTTGGCTTTGTGCTGATGAAGTCCCTGGTGCCTCCAGGCAGGAGCAGGTCTGTGGGCTGGCAGTGATGGCATTGCTGCCTCTCCTCCCCTGTCTGTCCCCAGCCCAGGTGATGCTGAGCAGAGCTCAGCCCTGTGCAGACAGGATTTCACAGCCCTGGTGATGCTCTCAGCCCGAGATGGAACCAACCCTTGCTCATGGTGAGGCTGCTGCTCATCCCCTCCATGCCAGAGAAGAGCAGCAGAGGCTCTGATTGAATTAGTGCAAGGATTTAATTTAATCCCCAAATGTCTCTCATTTTAAAGGAGCCTGTTCATTTCCTTCTAGGACCTTATCAGATTCAGGCACCCAGCAATGTGAGCAGAAGGACTGGGCAGATAGGGAGTGTTGGGGGAGGGCTTTGTGGGGAGTGACTCGAGGGCTGTGTGGGTTTTTCCTCTAATTATTTCATGAGATAATGATGACAGTGATTGCAAGACAAATAAAACATCAGCAGCATCATTGAGGCTGGTGCAAATGGCAGCCTGGCGTGGAGGGGCTGGGAACATTCCCTTCCTACAAGGAATTACTGTGTGGGGGGAGTGGAACAGCCCCAAGGACGGGGTGAAAGGAGCATTTGCTTTGTGCCTGACACCAAATCCAGCTGTTTCATGGATGGGGCCATGTCATGAAGGGACCAAGCACATCGTGGTCTCTGGATTTTTGTCTTCAGACTCACTGGGGGAGTTCAGATGATGCTGAATCACTGCTGGGGTGAGCCAGGCTGGGTGGGACAGAACTGGTGCTCTCTGTGCTACAGGTGTCACAGGGACCTTTGGGTGTGACAAACCAGGACAAGGCACAGCTGGACACATGTGGGCTCCTGCCCAGCTGGCTGTGGCACTGAGCTCCAGCATCTTCCTGGAAACCTGCCCAGCTCTTTGCCCCCTGAGCTCAGGCAGGTGCTGCTGGGTGGTGTCAGTGCTGTCCCCTCTGTGCACATGGGGCTCACACCACACCCCCCCCGGGGTGTTTCCTGGAGGTGACAGCAGCTTTTGCAGCCCAACATCTGCACACAGCTGGCCTGGAGATGTCCACGGGTGGTTATCCCCTCTGTGCTCTGGGGGATGAGGGGTGTCCAGCAGCAGGGTGGCTCTCCCAGGGGTGCTGTCCCAGGCTGGGACCTCCACGGGGATGGGTCCACTCTGTGGGTGCCTCTTCCCAATGGGATGTGAGGCTGGATGGGCTGAGTCCTGGGGCTGCTGCCCTTTTTGAAGCTGAAGTCAGTTTATGCAGAGGGTGTGTCTGTTAACTCCAGCTTTCTGGTTGTCACTGGGTTTGTGAAAATGCTTGGATCTCAAATGGGGACACAGTGATTTCTTTTCTGGGTGACTTGTTAGCTGGGGGTGATCCTGTGGAATAGCCCCTGCCCCAGGATCTGTGTAGGAGGGAATTGCTTCCTAAAGGGAGGATTTTTCTCTCCTCTGGTCTTTTTTTCCTTTCTGGGCTGGTTTTACTCCTTTAGCTTAGAGAGAAACATCATTTAGGACCCTGCTCTGGCAGGGGAGGGCTCATTGCAGGCTTCCCCTGCTCACAAAAACAACCTTGGTGGTTTTTTCCCTTGGGCTTTTCCCTTTGAAAGATCAGAGCTTGCTCAGGCCTTCCCCGTCTGCAAAGAAACCTGGAAAAAAACAGCCCCAAGGCTTAAAACCCCGACGGGGGCTGGCAGGACTGGCTGTGGTTTTGTAGGGTTTGCCCAGAGCCTCGGGCTGAGCAGGGACAATCCAGGGATGGGCAGAGCCCGGCGCTTCCCTTTGGCATTTGACAACGCGGTGCAGGAGGGGCCAGAGCTGCTGGACGAGCTGCTGGGTTTCTCTGCAGCCCTTGGGGAAAATCCTGCAGGGCAGCAGCTCCCGGGGAATGCGCAGCCATCGGGTGAGGATCCTGTTACAGCTCTGCCTCTGGGCTGGTGCCGAGCCGGCACTCCGGGGCTCCTCAAAACCCCCCGGGCTGCCGGGTGCTGGAGGGGGGAGCTGAGTGCCACCATCCCACTCCTGCCAGCTGGGGGAACGCGGTGTTCCAGGACTCAGGAGCAGGGCTGGGTGCTGACAGAGCAATGGGTGACTTGGCACCACCTGGGGACGTGGGGACGATGCCATCCCACCCCACCAGAGCACTGTTAGCGTTGTTCAGATCGGTGCCAGCCTTGTAGATGGGATGTGAGGAGGTGAAAAGCTCCCCAGGAAGGTGGCCAGAGATATTTGGGGTGCTTCTGCCTTCATCCTTCTTTACCTTCTCCCCTGGCAGATGCTGGAGACGGACGCCGAGCAGCCGGGGCAGATGCACTCGCAGGATGGGAAGGCAGCAGTGGCTGATGCCCCTCCAGCTGCCAAGGCAGCGCCTCTGGCCGAGCCCTGGGACGCCCTGGGGGCCACCCAGGCTCCTCTCCCGGCGGAAAAGCAGCCGCTGGCCACCGCAAAGGGAGAGGAGCAGCCCAGCTCCCTGCCAGCCTTTGTCATCCCCGAGCTGCGGCTCGACAGCACCTTCAGCCAGGGCACGGCGGGCACGGCGGGCAGCGCCACGGAGGGCGAGGACGAGGAGGAGGACGAGGAGGAAGATGAGGATGAGGAGGACGAGGAGGAGGAGGAGGAGGACAGTGACGAGCAGTACCTGGAGAGGAACGAGCTGAAGCGCAGCAGCATGATCGAGACGTCGGGCGGGCAGGCCGGCTACACCCTGAGCGTGCAGGGTTCCCTGCGCCGCCGCACCCACAGCGAGGGCAGCCTCCTGCAGGAGGCCAAGGGCCACTGCTTCACCTCCGACACCACCCTCAACTGCTCCGACGGCCAGGGCACCGCCCCGCACTGGGCCCTGCCCTCCCCCAGGACCCTCAAGAAGGAGCTGGTCAAAAATGGCGGCTCCATCCACCAGCTCACGCTGCTCTTCTCGGGCCACAGGAAGGTACGTGAGCCCCGGCTGGCTGAGAGAGCTCCAGGGGTGGAGGTGTCCTGCACGTGGGCCCTGTCTGAGCTGCCTTCTGAGCGGTCAGGAGGGTTCCTGCCCCTGACAGCAGCTCTGGGAGGTGCTTGGCACCCGGGACAGGTCCCCCAGAGCAGCGTGGGTGGCCATTCCCACTGCTGCATCCACACCCTGCAGGCCCCATGGCCAGGGCAGCTGCTGCCTGCTGGTGGCAGAGGTGCACTGGGCATCTGTGGTTGCACAGGACTGCCCCCAGCAGAGTCCCTGGTGACAGTCCCCAGTGGGCAGAGGGTGCCAGGAGCAGTGTGACCCTCTGCTCCCCCCAGCCTTCTGCAAGGCTTTGACCACTGTGGGGGTCCATCCCATGACAGAGCTGTGGTCAGCAGTGATGTGTGAGCCCACCAGGCAGGAGGAGCAGCAGAGGCTGTGCCAAGGAAGCTCTGCCCAGGACTGGTCTGTGCAATCCCAGGGGTCTGGGGTGCTCCCTGAGCCCCCAGAGCAGAGCTGGCTCTGGCTGCACTGGTGCAGGAAACATGGTGCCAGTGCAGAGATCATTTATGGGAAGCACTGCTGTTCCAATTCTCCCCAGGTGACACTGGCAGAGTGCTGAGAGTGGCCCTTGGCCCCACACCCTGCTCTGCCCCGCTGAGCCCCCACCAGCTCCATCCCTGCCTCACCTCTGGGTGCTGCTTGGGGCTCTGGGTGCTGCTTGGGGCTCTGGTGCTTGGCACAGGACCACAGTCCATTGCTCAGGGTCCTGTTCCCAGCTCAGGATCTCATTTCACAGCTCAGGACAATGTTCTGTGCTTGGGACCACCTTGCAGAGCCCCATTCTGCTCCAGAGCAATGGGCTCCTTGGCAGGAGAAGCTGCTGCAGACCCTGGGGTTAAACCCATGCTGAGGTTAAATGCATGCTGGGTTAACCCTCTCCCTGCCACGCTGCTTGAAAAGCCACCCTGATGCTGTTTCCTGGAGGAATTTCTGGGGTCAGAGTCCCTGGGCAGCTGGTGAGAGCCCTTCCCGGGGTTACAGACTGCTGGGATGGGGCTGCTGTCCACAAGGGAGTCCAAACTCTTGGAGACTGATGCCAACAATTGTGTGCAGGAGGAGATGGGGGGGGCTCAGATCCGCCCTATCCCCGATAAAGAACAGCCACCCTTGTGTCAGGGACACGGTCGCTGCCTGTCACACGTGCCAGAGAGGCGGTGACAGCGTCAGCGCCGGCTGAGAGCGTCCCGTTAGCGCTGCCGTGAGCAGTGCCCGCAAGGAGAGCTCACAGTGCCGCTGTGTGTGCAGCCCCGAGCCTGCAGCCCCGCAGCCCCTCAACCCTGCAACCCTGCAGCCCTGCAACCCTGCAGCCCTGCAACCCTGCAACCCTGCAGCCCTGCAGCGCTGCCCGAGCCGGGTGGGCTGTGTGTCCCTGCGGGGATCGTGCTCCACCCTGCCCCGGGGAGCCGCCAGCTGCTCTTCCTGAGCTCATCTGGGTGGGTGTTTTCCCGCAGAGGTGACCGGAGCTCCTCCTGCCTTAAACTGTTCTGGTGCACATTAGAATGGGATTTTTGGGGCAGGAATTGGGTGGCTGCACCTCCTGCAGCTCCCAGTTCCAAGCCTGCAGCAGCTCTAGAGCCTAAATCCCTGCCCATGTGTTCTCCTGGGCACCCCTGCCTGTATCTCCTGCCCCTCTCCCTGCTCACATCACCCTACTCCCAATGCCCCATTCCCACTGTCCCATCCCCATTGCCCTTTCCCACAGCCCTGCTCCCACTGCCCTGTTCCCATTGCCCCATTCCCACTGTCCCATTCCCACTGCCTCATTCCCATTGCCCCATTCCCACTGCCCCCATTCCCACTGCCCCATTCCCACTGCCCCATTCCCATTGCCCCATTC